>BTHU01000001.1:150413854-150808854 GCA_036184795.1 Tokudaia tokunoshimensis
GGATCTCAATGTAACCTGAGTAGACTCCATGGGGATAACAAGAGAGGCGTTGGAAAGGCAGTAAAATGTACTAGTGCAAAGGATTTGATTTGGATGGCAGCTCACTGATCAGCACAGACTAACCACATTTAGTCGTTCCACTTTGACAGGGGGCCAGGAATGCTTTTGATCAGATTTTCATTGTCCTTGGGATTGAGTTTCTCTTCCTGTCTTTTCTTCCCAACAGCTAGGAACACAGGCATGTGCCACCACACCTGCAATTATCCAAATTAGTTAAACCTAAGCAATGACGGTGGTGTGTCCACCTCCAAAGGTGCAGGATGGGCGACAGCACACAGGGAGCCCCTGCTGAGCTTTGTTGATTTGGAATGACTTAGGTCAAAATTCATCTTTCAAAAGTATCAACAGCTGGAGGACAGAGCTGAGTGGTAGAATACCTGGCTCGCATATGCAAGCTTCAGTGTGTGTCCCAAACCAGGAACCCCCTCTGCAGAAAAGAACCAATACTGGACACTATGTAGTAATTTGAATTTGAGAAGTACCTGTATAGTCATAATCACATGTCAGGTAAATTGTTAAACTAGACAATCGCAAACTATTTCTACTTCAGCAACACCCCCCCCCCCCGACACACACATATATATACCTCAAGGTTCTCTTGTAGAACTGAGGTCTTTCAATATTTTAAGGAAAAATATTTCAAATAAATCTCACTAGTAATTGCGTCTGTGACACAGACTATGACTTGAGAAAAAGGGTGGTGTTTGATGTTGTTGGTCTTGTGTGTATGAAAGCGCACCAGTGAAGTGATGCTTGGCTAACAGTTAACATAGAGCAAGGCTCGTGTTTTGATATTTCTATGGCAAAGAATATAATCATGTGGGCATGCCACTGATCAAGGCTATATAAGATAATATAGGCAAAACCCATATAGAGACTATGTCATGAACAAGAAGTTGGAGATACTGGCCTTGTCAATGCACCTACAATGCAGGAACACTGTCATCCAGGACGCTGTCATTTTTGATATTCATGTATCTCTCAAAGAGCAAATAATCTATATGCTTTCTAATATAACATCCCAGAATTAAATTTACTTATTATCTTTGGGTAATATTTTTATTTGGTATAGCAAATGCTTTAAAGGAAGTACCCTTACACATCTTGTAGCTTCAATGACAAATTTTCCTTTAATTTCCTTTAGTTGATATTTTCACTGAGCTATATAACTTGTTCTTCACTAGTATGTTCAAAAGGAAAGCTGCCTGGAGAAGTTAGTTATTTGGCTAGACAAGGCAGAAAGACTTGGTCAGAAACAAAATGTACCTGTGTGTTCACAGCCTACCAGGAAATGTATATCTGCTTGAGAGCATGAGGACTGGACAAGGCTATGTAGCTGGCTCTCCAGTTGGTCACTAAACAACAACAATAATTTAGAACTTGTAGGTCAGTAATGGTGGTTATCTCTAAATAGGATCTGTGATCCCGAGAGAGCCCAAAGTCCTACAGTTGCTGGTAGGAGGGTAACAATCATGAGTTCTTGTTCTCTGTAGGGAAATGTATAGCTCAGAAGTGATCTCTTAAACTGTTTATTTAGTCCACTTTTCAGTAGCCTACAATATCCATGATAACTATCTTTATCGGCAAATGAGAACTGAGCAAAACAGAGAAGCAGAGATTTTTAGCTTACTTGTCCTGAGTTGACTGAGTTACCTAGAGGCAAAGCAAGAATTTAGAAAGAGTTCTGTATCTAGTCCAATATTCTCCTTACATCCACTGATTATATTTAAAATGACTGCTACTGAACATTTCACTCCCTGTGTTGGAGGCTGATGCGTTCCTGATATATTTTGTATCTTTATTTATAGAATTGGAAAGCCCACATGCATAAGCATACTTGTGTGAGGCAATAAACACAGAAGGCAGACAAAATCAAAACTGGGTTTCTGTTCCACAGGCCTGGGACTGCATAATATAACAGTGAATTCTCCTAGCTTGGTTCTCATAGCTGTGCCCCCATAGCACGGCTGTATAACAGGCAGTCTGTAAGGTCCTTTTTGAAAGTGCCAACAGTCTAATGAACAATCAATCAGTTAATCAATTGAGAGAGAGAGAGAGAGAGAGAGAGAGAGAGAGAGAGAGAGAGCCCTACCCTCTTCTCAAGTAATATCTTCCCACATCATAGGTTGTAGTATTTCTCTTAGGACATTCCAGCAGCTGCTAAGCACATCTCAAAGACTTTAAAAAAAAAAGATATACGGAGAGGCAGTGTCCTGAGATGGAGGGTTGCCCTATATCTTGAAAATTCTACACTAGCTTTCTGGCCTGGAGCTTAATATTAGTCTTGTATATCTGCATTTAAGAACTACTTATATAAATTATTTTATTCATAGAAAGCACAGTTTTTCATTCCCTCAGGTCCTTTTAGGTATTTTTTTTTTATTTCATACACCTATCTCACAGTTCATGTTATTCTGTTTCCCCCTTTAAATTCCAGGTCAGAGCTCTGATTACTCTCATCAAAGAAAGCCTTACCCAAATGCTAGAGTATATTCAGACACAATGACAAAAAACCAGCATTTCTTTTTTGTTTATTTGTTTGTTTGTTTGTTTGTTTGACATCATTTTTTACCTAGTTCTTTGAAAGTCAAATGAGCCCTACTTTTTTTTCCCCAAATAAATCTGATTTCAACAAAGTAAATGCTTTTATATTTCCTTTATTTGGCCTGTGACTGTTACTAATGGTCACAGGTCCTTCCTTCATACATACAAATAACTGGTTAAGAGATAAGAACTGGACACATAGCCTTCCAGTACATAGAGACTTCTAGAACTCCAATTTGTTTTCCCTTGAGAGAACAGTGCAATTTAGTGTGGACTGACAAACATGGCTGAGGAAGAAAGCAAGTAGCCCTTTTAACTTTAAAGCTATCTAGAGCTAAATTTTACTTTGAAATTTTAAACTTTGTAATACTAACTAGAGTAGAATCAGACTTTCAAATAATATTATTTAGAGGAAAAAGTAGGATTTGAATTATAATACATACCAATTCAAAGTAAATCTCTTTTATTAAAAAATATTCAACTGCATTTTTATTTATCTATTTTTGGTGGGGTTGGGCATACCACAAAATTCATATGGGGATCAGAGGGAAATTTGAAGGAGTCTAATCTCTCCTTTGCCTGATGGGTCCCCAGGATCTAACTCAAATCATCAACCTTGACAGCAAATGTCTTTCCCTATTGAACCATCTCACTCATCATTACTTTAAAAGCATTTTAAAATTATAGTTATGAATTCCTTCTCTAAATAAGTATCATACAAAAGTTCTGAAAAACTTAAAAAAAAATCTTGGTTGTTGTCCAATATCAGGTCAGATTTCAAAATGTTCCACCTGAAGATTTATAGATACTTAAACTAAATTAAACCTTGAAAACCTAAGTAATGGTCTAATCATAAAATGTAGTTGGTAGAATGCTTGGTAAGAATGTACAAAGCCCCAAGTTTGTTTGCTACCAAATACATCATCAGCAAATAGTTAAAACTATGATCCTTTATCAGCTCATCCTGAGTCACATGCTGGCCTAAGTCACTCAGATCTAACAAAGTCTCTCCTGTCTCATAAATATTATGTACTACACCCCCATGCCAACCCTGAGGGTCTTATTGAATTAAACCCTTTCTTATTTTGATATTTAATTCCTTTATTATTTGGACAATTTCATATGTGCATATAATATACTGTGCATACACTCACTTCTCCACCCTCTAGAGTCTGCCTGCTGTCTTCCAACACCCTCCTTCAACAAATCTCTCTGCCTCTGTTACCTCCTTTTGTTTTGATTTGACCACATATGAGAATGGGTGTGGAGCTACCCACTAGAGCATGGTTATCTTACCAATGGCTACAACACTACTTACCAATGGCTTCCTCTCCCCTTTGTTAATTCTCCTGTAAGCAAAGCCTTAGTCAGTCAGTAAACATGACATCTTGTTCATGTCTACTTCCTTCACGATTTTTTTCTACCACACCACATTCTCTTTAGCAAGAAGCCTACCAATGTGTACCAGCAAGGGCATCTTGGAATCCATTCCTATGCATGTTCCTTTTAAAGATTGCAATTTATTTTGCGATCTGTCCGTTAACAGATGCATTAGGGTAGCCTATTACTCCATGCCACAGAGGAAAATGACCCCATTAGATTTTCCTCACGGGCAGTTCACCCTGACTTTAGTGCTGAGCCCCCAAAGACTCAGGGCATTTCTTTTGACCCATAGCCAAGGATCTGCAACTGTCCCTACAATAAAAAGGCATATCCTAACCAAGGCTGTGTAAACTACTCATCTCAAACTCATCTTTAGTTCCATCATGTTGCAAATTGGATGCCAATTTGTTACCCAACATTTTCCTAGAGCAAATTTGACCATATATTCATTCTTAGACAAGGAACAAATGACAGAGCACAGAGATAATTTCCATACAAGTGCAACTCGGTGACTCTGAGTTGACTAGGCGTACTTACAGGAACATTGAAGGGTTATTTACAATAGCAGGAGTGGCTAAAAACAGCTACATCTCAGAAAATCTCATCTCAGCATCGGTGAGGACATCATGGAGGCTATATTATCACAGTAATGTTTTCTGTTACCCTCCTATCTCCTACAGACAGAGCACATTCCAAGATCACCCACAGCTCGGAGGTCAGGAGAGAATAATGGGTAGCATCTTAGGTAAGAATCCTGTGGCTCTTAGCCAATCCTGTATCACATCCTTCTACATGAATGTTAACAACCCCAATACTATTACCCTAATACACCTATGTGTATCTTCCTATTTATTTATTTTCATGACTATGGAACCTAGTATTTTATGTCACCATGAACATCAAGTCTATGATGTCTGAAGGCTGTGTCAGGTCCAAACAAACTATTTTATTTTACCACAAAACAAAACAAATTGCAACATTTCCATTCAGTAACCCTCAACACCTTCAAGTGGTTCTCTTTTCTGAGCTTTTAAACCTTTGAGTAATAAGTTGCAAAAGGACTACTAATGATTTTCTTTTCTTTATGCTAGCCCATAACATTTCTGAAACAAGGGACATATTTCATTCACTACTGAATAATGGGATTCAATTTCAGTCTTTACCAGTGTGGTCAGCTATATTTTCCAGAGACACTATGCCAATATATCTAGCAGGACATCTGCTCTTATTACATGAGACATTAACACTTTTCAGACAAAACCAGTCACTTGAGAGATATCAGTACCCATTCCTATCATTTACTCACCCTTAATATGAATGGACATAAGTAGGTGCTTCATTTAATAAAATATGGTGAAAGTAATAAACTGTGATTCAGAAGCTTGGTCCTAAAAGGCATAAGAGGAATATTCTTGATCTTTGAAGAAAGGCCTCCCTGGGGGGAAATGAGATTCTTACACAACAGTAGTAATTTGTCACATGAATGGGCTCTGATGCAAATAGATTCTGTGTTCTCAGCTGAGCAACTGGATAACTCCTTCTCCAGTTAGCATTTGGTTACAGATATATGACCCCTTCCATTAAGAAATTCACAAATTATTGACCCAAAGCAATAACGAGAAGTTATACATTCTATTGCTATTTGAACTTAACAAGAATTTGCTTTAAAAAATTCCCAAGGAATATAGTGGTGCCAGTCTTTCAAAATACAAAGACCCAGGAATATCTAGTCCATAAAATAAATCTATGAAGCACAACTGAAAATCCAGCATGGAGAAAAGTACTTTGCAAGTAGCATGGGGTCTGATTTGTTTCCCAATTTTAAAGCCTGCTCTAAGAGTTTAAAAACTTTCCTCTATGCAACTTCCTTTCAGTCACAGTGGGCAGAGAGATGGACTTGGGGCTACTGTAAATCACTTGTGTAGGTCAATGTTGTCCCCATCAAACCTGCCGAGAGAGAGAGAGAGAGAGAGAGAGAGAGAGAGAGAGAGAGAGAGAGAGAGAGAGAGAGAGAGAGAGAGAGGAAGGGGGGAGAGGGGAAGAGAGGGAGAGGGAGAGGGGAGGGGGAGAGGGAGAGGGAGAGAGGGAGAGAGGTAGAGGGAGAGAGGGAGAGGGAGAGAGGGAAAGAGGGAGAGGGAGAGAGGGAGAGAGGGAGAGGGAGAGAGGGAGAGAGGGAGAGGGAGAGAGGGAGAGAAGAGCCCCAACAATCTTGTGTCATGACTGTTATTCAGCCCTCACACAAACCCCATCAGTTAAAGCTTCATGTGTTCGTTTGTCGATAGCAAGGGTCTGAAGGTGAAGAAAAAGATTTCATCTGTAAAATAACCATGGAGGATTTTTAAGGTGAAAATCAATAATTGCTTTCCTAGTTGAATGTCCATCCTTGACACCGAGCTGACAAGTAGGGGGTGGGGAGCTTTGCCAGAAGGTTTAGGGAACGGTTCATAGTCATTGGCTACTCCAAGTCCTCTTGTCCGAGTTATGATTGATGAGGCAACCATGCTTCCAACAGATGATGAGTGACCTGAAATAGAAACTGCCTCTTCTCACGAATGGTGGGACAGATTAAACAAACCAACCATGTTCTCTTGGTTATGGACTTTGCAATGAGATTTAACCCAAGGGATGTGTGTCGTTTGCACAGTCTCCAGAAAAGGGACTTCTTTTACCTAAACATTTATTTGGTTACTTGCTACACATTCTTGATCTCGATCTTTTATTCCTTATCCCCCATGCCTACTTCTGAGTGAGTGTGTGTGTAAGTATGTAAGTATGTACGTATATATGTATGAATGTATGTATGTATGTGTATATGTGTGTGTGTGTGTGTGTGTGTGTGTGTGTGTGTGTGTGTATCTATTATATTACTCCATATCATTCCAATGGGCAGCAATCTGATTGAAAATTTCAGAGGTCTATTTAGTTCCTACCACTTTCAGGAACTATATTATAACCTGGGCATTATAATTATTACAGCTGCCTTCCCATAACAATGGCACATAATGCATCTACAACAACCTGAGTGCTGGGTGCAATAGTGAGTAAGAATCATTGTGTGGAATGTACAGTCTATATACATTGAGAGGAGACTAATGGGACCACAAGTTGTTGCCGATTATCATGTGACAGGGCAACAAACAGCACAAGCATGTGCCTTGGTGGAACAGAAGTCTAACAACTGTCCTTTGATCTCCCTGGGCACACAAGGTGCAGGCATAGAGAGTTAAGAAGGGATACACAGGAGAGGAAGACACATGGATCTAAAGTGTGGGGAAAAGCAACATTAGAGATTCTTGCACAGCATCCAGGAACTGACCAGCACTAAAGTGGGAGAGGGAGAGTCAGCCAGAGGAGTGACAGATGATGTGAGTTGCATCTGAAATACAGTTAAGCAGGCAGAAGAGGCAGAGGAAATGGAATGGGGAAGGGAGAAGGCATTCTGTGGTAAGGAAGAAACACAGAGACGTGAAAAGCGAATCTTAGGGCTGATAGCGCTGAAGAATGATTTATGCTGTTTATGAGTAGCTTTTCCTGGGCAGATGACTGTGGCACTGCAGCATTTATGTATAAAATACTAGGTGATTTTCTAACTGGGGTCTTGGAGAGTTTTCTTCTGGAGCATAGGCAGTACATAGGATGATTGTTTAATTCAGGGGAGTGACATTACAAGCTGTTTGCTATAAAAAGCAAAGTGAGAGAAGAGGAAGAAGAGGAGAGGAGGAGGTAGAAAAGAAGAAGGAGAAAGAGGAGGAGGAGGAGGAGGAGGAGAAGTATACCTTTACTCTAGCAGTTGTCCCCCTGATTACTCTACATTTCCTTCCTTCCCTCCCATCTTCCCCTTTATAGTGATCTTTGCTATCAATACAGTAGTGAAGCTTCAAAATAGCCCTCCATAGGCATGCGATATGCAGCCTCTGCTTAACAACTAGGATTCTATTATGGGGAGAAAAGAAGTTATTATCACAGAGAATACAGGAACCTAAATGTGCAGGTTTATATTAGCAGGATCTGGCTATAGAAAGAAGTGTTAACATTAGCAGTCCAGAGCTCAGGGTTTCCCCCTCCCTTTTTCTTCCCCTGCAGAACAAATCTGCAACTCTCTCACTGTGAAAGCAGAGTGTTGAGAAGGTGCCACTTACAGTGTGGATGTCCCAATGGCACTCACACTCTTCTCTAATAACTTCATAGGGAATATTTGTAAGGAGAAATACCCACCAAAGACCCGCGAAACTGTGAATCCTGGGAAGTAGTCTCATCTTGCACCTTTAAAACTAAATTCAGAGTCCAGTTTTCCAGCCTTAACAGGGCGTTGTTCTTTAAACCAAAATTCTCAAGCTATGTTACCAAGTTGGTTGTATTGTTACTGAGCTTACTGGCTTTCTTTTTCAAAAGTGGAAAAGCAATGGTGAAAGCTTTTATCCAGTTAGTGTTTCAACACTGATTTAATTTTGCATCTAGGAGGAGAAGTTTAGTGTGGCAGAGAAAGGACATTAAGAACCTGCAGAATATTCTTGGATGATTGGCACATATTTGATTCTAGATTCTCTTCTGCAAAATTTGAAAAGTCAACCTTCAGAATATTTAATGTAATAAAAACTTAGTGCATGTCATTTTTAATTTCTTGACTATCCTAAAAAGAATATAAATGACCTACACAACTGAAGAAATTTTAAACACATATTGATTTTCCTCTTAAGTATAAAGAGAAATAGAAATTATAAAAATCAGAGATGTTCTTCATTTTTAGATTTACTGTGTACCAGGTACCATGCTAAACACTTTACAAGTATACTATTTTTAAACAATAGTGGTATGGGTATATACATATGTATAGGCTTACTTATATTGCAAACCTGTCCAGGTACTCATGTGACTAATACGTGGGTGAACTACAACTCACAATCCCATAATTTACTAAAGACTGTGTAGATACATTTTGTGCTAACATTTGCTAGCCATACTCAGAAGCAGGATCCTTTGAGCTTTCAAATTCCAAGACTAAAGTACCAAAGGAAAGATGCTTTATCTGTTTTACTGATACCGGTGGCCAAAACAAACAAGTCAAAATAGCTCATCAATACCATCATCCAACAAAGATTTCGATTTATTTCAAAACAAGTGATCCACCAGCTCTTCACTTCTCTAACCCAGCACTGGTTCTCTTTCATCATGCAAAGACCTGGAAATAAAACATCTTCGATCAGGATCACACACTGCTTTTCACTATCTGAAAATGACATCTGAGAGATTAAAATTATATAACCTACAGAATAAATTGAGGCATCCATTCAACTAGAAACAGGGCATGAGATAGACTCATCCGAACCAGAAACTTCAGTGATTTTTGAGCTTGACATACTGTACCATTTGGCTTTAATCATGGATGTCAGAAAGAATTTTGATTTCAGTTAATTGATGAGGAATATAGATTAGAATGGTAGATATTTAACATCTCGGCCAAGTTTTAAAGGTAAAACTCCCCTTCCCAGCTCTCATCCATATTTGCCTCATGTTTCCTATAGTCAGCCCTCCTTTATTATCTATGCTAATGAGTTTGAATATGTGTGCCTTTAGTCGGTTCCTCACTAAGTCAGTCTTTTCTTGTTGAGAGTGTGATATGTGTCTGAGGTCAAGTGAGTCTGATTGCCTTGATTCATACCACTAACTAGCTTCCATCTGGGGAAGCCAGAGTTCTCTCTGTCCAATCCCCCAAGCTTCTGTGCCTATACCTCTATCAGACATATGAAATGAACATCTTCTGGAAGTAATCAAGTCATGAACTCAGCTCATAGCCAGCACAGAAGTGTTCACAATGGACTCGTGGCTGTGATTATAGGACCCTAAGGCTCACCTTTTTCCCCTTTTTCTGTGGTATTTGTGTTCCTTTAATTTTAACTTTAATTATCTGGCACTATCCTGCCTTTGTCATTTCACTGGCAATGAAGCCCATTTAGAGCAGGAGATGTGAATTATATCCCTCCAACATTACCTACCTAATTTAGTAGTTCTTTTTATATCTTATTGCCAAGAGTCCTTAGAATGCATCTGCCTTAAATCCATACATACACACAGAATGTGAAGTAAAAATAAGTAATTTCCTATTTTCTCCAGTTAAAATACTAACATCCATCATTTAGGATTTGAGAAAGAATACGTCATAACAAATATTCTGTGCTTTTATAATTAGGTTAAAGATGAGTTAGGAGAGGGAGGAAAGGATGAAGAGAGAGAGAGAGAGAGAGAGAGAGAGAGAGAGAGAGAGGCTCAATTGATAAAAGGTAAGTGAACACATAATTCATTCATAATATTTCATTCAATGTAAGAAACTTAATCTGTAACTGTACATATGAATCTGAATTAGTGGCAAAAGTCACGATCAACAGACACATCTAAAGCACTTCATGAAGGGTATTTTATCCTCAAGACTGGGAAATTTTCATAGATAAGGGATGAGAAGATAGTGCTTAGATTACCTACATACAAAATTGAAATACTGGAGAGTGGGCCTAGCTTTGGTAAGAAATTAACAAACATCATATTACCACAGGGTCAAGTGTACTCTTGCCAATTAGAATAATTTACACCCTTCAAATTCTGGATTCTGCCCACAACCAATAAGTAAGGTTTTTTTGGTTTGTTTTTTTTTTTACTTTTAAGAACTTAGAAACTGTGTCTTGAAGGAAGAAAAAAAGAAATAAACAGAGGAGCTCAAAAAGCCCTCCACAGATAAAGGACATTCAAATGTTGTAACAAATGAGTCATGCTGAGGTGGTGGCATGTAACACTGATGTGACATCAGAGTAGGCTGCAGGTTAGAAGGCAGGTTAAGCTATGATACAGAGAATAGGTTCTGGTTGGTTGAAACCAGACCCCTCACAGCTCCCAGGGACTAAGCTATCAACCAAGGAATACACATGGCTCCAGCTGCATATGTAGCAGAGGATGGCCTTGTCAGGCATCAATAGGAGGAGAGGTCCTTGGTCCTATGAAGGCTTGGTAGATCCTCCAGTGTAGGGGAATTGAGAGCGGGGAGGTGGGAGTGGGGTGGGTGGGGAAACACACTCATAGAAGCAGGGGGAGGGAGGATGGAATAGGGGGTTCCAGGGTGGGGGGTAAACCAGGAAAGGAGATAACATTTAAAACATAAATAAAGAAAATATCCAATAATAAAAGAAAACAAACAAACAAAAAAAGACCCCAAAGATCAGGTTTATAGACTTCCTGAGGCTTCACTACCAGTCAGGATTAGAGTCAGGAGAATGGCTACCTGCTAAGGAAGACAATCAGTCTAATAAGACAAAAGGAGACCTTTTCACCTAGGGGCACAGGATATAATGGGGGAATTCTCTCAAAGGTTTGGTGAATGTTTCTGCGGGTGGCATTCATTCTTGAAAATGAAAGCAAAAGTAAAATTCCCGGGCACTAGGGAGGTTTAGGTTTGGATTAGGTTTTGTTAAAGTGTAGAGGAAACTACTTCTTAGAAAAGTTAACTTTTATTGTGGAAACGTAAACATTTGGTATGCTGCAAAGTTTAAGATTCCACTGAAGAAGTACTGTTACCAGGGGAGATAGCAATGGCACAGTGGAGTCTGAGGGTGATAGACACCGAGCTAACTCAGTGTAAAACGTTTAAGACATTGTTTATTCTGATAAAACTTGTTGATCACATTTCAAAGGTTGATTCCAAATGACTTTTTTTTGCTATCGCTCATTTGACTTGTATGTTTTATCAAGACATTCTATATTTAACCCCTGGATCTTTCTATTTCTTGTGCTACAACTGAGAGAGTGCCAGGAGAACATATGTAGCCAGGTAGAGAAGTTTTCATCTTGCATCTAGGGATATGAATAACCATGTTCAAGTGAAAACCCAAAAGCAAAGGGGGAAAAAAAAACACCTTGAAAGCCAATGATGAATGAGCACATATTCACCAAAAATAGCATCAGTTTGTTTTCCCTACTGTCGGCTGTGCTGTCTAGCTGATCTTATTGTCAAACAAGTCATTCACGAAGTCAGGCTTGCCAAAGGTATGAAATGCTTTGAAAATGGAAGTGTTTGAAATACCAGCTCTTTGTTAAGGTAGAACACCACACATAGCCTACTTTTGCCTGACACCTCCTGTCTTCCTTATTAAGGGATATTTAATATCTTTATTTAATGTGTGTGTATGTGTATATGTATGTTCATGTGTATTTCAGTTCATGTGCATGTGTGTACTTGTATGTATGGAGGCTAGAGGACAACTTCAAGTGTCATTATCAGGAATACCACCTACATCCTTTGAGACAGAATCACTTATGGCCAACCTGGAGCTCACCAACTAGGGACGACTGACTGTCCAGTGAGCTCCAGAGAGCCCTCTGTTTCTGCCCCCAAAATCCAAATGACAAATAGAAATACTGTGCCCAGTATTTCTCTTGGACTCTGAGGACTGGACTCAAGTCTCTGTGTTCATAAAGTGAGGCTTTACTGACAGATCTGTGTCTCCAGCGCACAAGTGCTAATACCAATAAGGTATTCTCTTCTTACCATCTGCCCAAGTCTGGTTTGACACAAATGTACCTCTCACTTAGAAAGAGTTAGTATTGGCATGGCTCTGGTACTCACTGATCAGGGGTGGGAACACACTTTAAGTTCTCTTTTGGGCAGAGACAGTTGTTCTTACTTTTCTTCCTAGGAGAGCATATGACTTCCAGGGTCATCAGTAAGCATCAATGCACATGAAAATAACCAGACTCGGGATGCCTATGTTGAGAGAGCCAAAGTAACCTGATCCTTGCAAATCTCATCTGGCTGCTGATGGTACAAAGTTTGAAGGCTCCTTTATATATAGAAAATAAATTTTTTTACTAAACAAAACATTTTGCCATTTAAATCTCAACTGTTCCATTATTTCCTGGAAGAAAAAAACTGGTGAGTTACAAAATCCTCATTTAACTTAAGAGGACAGCTCAGGAACAGGGAGAAAGCTGGATATGGTCCAGAAAAACTATGGTTCTAATGTCTATGATCCATCTTTACTTTATAAATGGAAAGTGTCATCTACAATCAAAAGTGCTTTGGGGCTGTCAAATTCATTGAAGTTATGCTTGTGTCAAGAAACGCCATCTTGAAAATGAGAAAAGTGAATGGATTTTTTTTTGTGATATAATAGGCAATGCCACGAGGCATAAAACCTCCTAAATCACCCATCCTTGGAATCCAGGAAACCAAAAAGCATGTCTCCATGGCCCTCAAGTTAGTAATTTGGCTATAAAATACCACATTAGGTAATTGCTTGACTCCATTTCCATAGTGGCATTCCCTCAAAATTCAATTTAAAAATATCTGCTGGCATGTGGGGATTCAATCTTCATTTCTTTGTTTAGAAGTGGGAATAATCACTACTCTGCAGGACCCACATTACTATAAATCTTTTACTTCTAAAGATATATATTTATCTTGAAACAACACATGTCTTTAAATCCATGTTTTAGATGAATATCATAGATGTAAGCCGTCATTTTTCAAGGCTGTTTCCTTTAGGTTTTGTTAACTCCATGTCAACTTGAAATTTGGAGGAAATAACCAGAGATTATACTACTCAGTGATGACGAACCAATGTCTTAGAGTTTAGACTTCTATTGTCAGATACAATTTCTCCCAAACAAAATTTTTAAGTGACAACTGCAGGAAACATCACAACCAGAGCAAGCTAACAGTAATAAAATGACCGTGGACTAGTTTATCATACCAACAGATTATCCACAGAACAAGGCAAGTTAAATAAAAACAATTAAGAGCCTTGAGGTTGCCATTTCATATATTTGTGTAATCCACAGCCATGCTACTCTGTCAAAGAAGCATTCACAACTTCCCCAACAACATCGAGTGCCAAGATGAGAATTCACAGTTAAGAGTCTTTCTCAATTGTCCCTGCAGAAGCTTTACTGTAATCAGTTTGCTTGTCTGTTTGCTTGAGTTGTTCTCTCTTGCTCATTACCTAGAGCCCCTAGCACAAAGCTCACCAGTACTTGCAAGTGAACAAGTGAAGACTCAAGGTCTCTTCATGTCCTTGAAGCTCTTGCCAAAGGTAAGAAAGGTCACTTTGCTTCTTGGCTTATTTCATGTTGTTTGTCCCAAATGAAGCCGAGTCTGAGACTTTCAGGGTAGCCAAGTAAGGTCAAGGTAGTCTCAAAGGTGGTTTCTATGTCCTTAAAACTGCAAATGGTGACAGGAAGTTGCTCATTTGCTGTCAACTGACTGTCTAGTTGCTAACAGTATTTCCCATGACTTAGTTTTAGGCCGGAATTACAGTTCCTACGGCAATGTTTAACCCATTCTCTTCAGTCTTGATTAATAATTACTTACATTACTGATGAGTTAAAATATACTACTTGGATTCATTGTTTTTAATTGCAGAGTAGTATTCCATTGTGTAAATATACCATATCTTCTGAATCCATTCCTCCGTTGAGGGACATCTGGGTTCTTTCCAGCTTCTGGCTATTATAAATAAGGCTGCTATGAACATAGTGGAGCATGAGTCCTTATTGCATGCAGGGAAAGCCTCTGGGTATATGCCCAGGAGTGGTATAGCCGGATCCTCCGGGAGTGTCATGCCCAGTTTTCAGAGGAACTGCCAGACTGCTTTCCAGAGTGGTTGTATCAGCTTGCAATCCCACCAGCAGTGGAGGAGTGTTCCTCTTTCTCCACATCCTCGCCAACAACTGCTGTCTCCTGTGTTTTTGATCTTAGCCATTCTGACTGGTGTGAGATGGAATCTCAGGGTTGTTTTGATTTGCATTTCCCTAATGACTAAGGATGATGAACATCTCTTTAGGTGCTTCTCAGCCATTAGATATTCTTCAAGTGAGAACTCTTTGTTTAGCTCTGTACCCCATTTTTTAATAGGAGTTTAAACTGCCTCTCTGGAGTTTAACTTCTTGAGTTCTTTGTATATATTGGATATTAGCCCTCTGTCGGATGTAGGGTTGGTAAAGATCATTTTCCAGTTGGTTGGTTGCCACTTTGTCTATTTGACAGTGCCTTTTTTGCCTTGCAAAAACTTTGTAATTTAAGGAGGTCCCATTTGTCAATTCTTGATCTTAGAGCATAAGCTATTGGAGTTCTACTCTGCAATTAAAAACAATGAATTCACGAAATTCCTAGGCAAATGGTCAGAACTTGAAAATATCATCCTTAGTGAGGTAACCCAATCACAAAAGAACACACATGGTATGCAGTCACTGATGAGGGGATATTAACCCAGAATCTCGGAATACCCTAGACAGAATTCTCATATCAATAGATTTCCAAAAAGATGGAAGGAGAGACCCCTGGTCCTGGAAAGACTGGATGTAGGGGAATGCCAGGACAGAGAAGCGAGAGAGGGTTGAATGGGGAAAAGAGGGAGGGAAGGGGGCTTATGGGACTTTCGGGGAGGGAGGAAATGGGAAAGGGGAAATGATTTTGAATGGAAATAAAAAAAACTTAGAAAATAAAATAAAATTAAAAAAAATATACTACTTGGTACAACTTAGAAAATTTCACAAACTGAAGGACCACATAGAGGAAAAAGAAAAAGTGAGTGTATAATAACAAGGAGACTTGGAAGAACTAGATGACTTATTCAAGGGGCAAGTTTATTTTGATGTTAGAAAGACTGTACAAAAAAGTCACTTATTACAGATTTTACTGAAAACTTTGTGTTTTCAGATTTTGTATATTTAACTATTTCTGTTTTAGATCTAGATTAAAAGCTATGTTCCACCCCAAACAACTAATTATTGTTTTGGAAGCCACTAAAAGCAACCCTTGGAGAGGTAGGCTAATTAGTGTACCTATTAGTCTGTAACTATTAAAATAACAAATTGTGTGTGTGTGTGTGTGTGTGTGTGTGTGTGTGTGTGTGTGTGTGTACATACATTTGTAAAAGTGCTCAATAAATCTCCTTGGTTTTATTGTGTATGAGTTCTGTAGACCAATTAGTGTGAAATGCAATTTGCACTGATTCTTCAGGGCTAAAGGGAGCACACAATTACCCTGACTTGCTAATTTAGCATTTTATAGTAAATTGCTCATATTGAGTGTTTTATTTTTTTCCTCTGTGGCAATAATACTCTCCCACAGGAACAAGAACAATGCAGTAATATCGCAAACCTCGTCAAACCTTCAATTTACTCTACATCTTAAAGACTGTGGAAGGAAAATAGGGACAGCTTGTACCTGTATTACTCACTAGATCCCTACAATTTGTCGTGTAAAGCTATTGAGGATGGCACACATTTGACCCCAGTTGTATCTGCTAGCATCATTGTGTAGGTGGAGGACCTGAGGTTTGGCGAGCTTACATTATACCCAAATCCAATCACAGTGTTTAAGCTTCATGTGGGCTGAGAGTAGAGAAATGCTCAGAAGAAAGACAAGTAACTTTACAATTTAAAACAAAGTCCTAATGCATATTATCCAGGCTTCATCTTTAGTATAAAAACTTCACCATTTGTAAACATGTAAATATAGTTACATGTCATATCAGGACACTCAGCTACCTAGGAGGGTCGTGTTACTGGAAATAGATTCTGGTGATGTACAGATTTGAACTTCAGTTTGCCTTCATTGTCCCTGGCTGGGTGGCCAAGGGCTAAACTCCATCCTGTTTTACTCAGGCCATGCTATGATGCTCAAGGAGAATAACACTCTCAAGCGGGTGTGGTGGCACATGTCTTTAATCCCATTACTTGGGAGGCAGATGCAGGTCAATCTCTGTGAGTATGAGGCCAGTCTGATCTACAGATCAAGTTCCAGGACAGCCAGGGCTATTACACACAGAAACCCTGTCTCCAAAAGAAAGAAAGAAAGAAAGAAAGAAAGAAAGAAAGAAAGAAAGAAAGAAAGAAAGAGAGAGAGAGAGAGAGAAAGAGAGAGAGAGAGAGAGAGAAAGAAAGAAAGAAAGAGAGAGGGGGTAGGGAGGGAGAGAGAGAGAGGTGAGAGAGAGAAAGAGGGAGAGAGGGAGGGAGGGAGGGAGAGAGGGAGAGAGGGAGAGAGAGAGAGAGAGAGAGAGAGAGAGAGAGAGAGAGAGAGAGAGAGAGAGAGAGAAAGGAAAATAGCATTCTGCTCTTTTATACATTTTTGTGACGTCTTCATATTGTAAAAGGCTAGAAGAGAAATTACTTGGGAACTATATATCTTATAAACAGTATTATCATTTAAAGCAATTATACAGGTTATGCTATAACTACAAAATTAAAGCATTACAAATTACTAGATACATTTTTAAATGGAAAAACTCAAAATAAAAATGGTATCAAATGATGTCATCATGTTTTGACAGCTATTTTTCATTGGTGACTGGTACCATATACAAATTAAGCAAATGAAACTCCAGAATGCCTGCTGCTCTGAAACTCACTCTTACGCAAACAACCACGTGAAAAAAGACACCATAAATGCTGGGCTCTATTAGACCTGCTGACCCAATGGCCGCGTCCTAACTAGTAGGAAAGAGCAGTGATTCGCATCCCTCAGAATTTTAGCTGGGGACACAGAGACTCAAATCATGGGATAGTGGGGACTGAAGAGAAAAGCTATGTGAGAAAGAACACAGGCAATACCTGTAAGGTGCTCATTGTACCCTAAGAGATTCTAATGTCTAAAGTAGTAATCAGGTAAGATATAGGCAAGCTCATGTTGCTGTGAATATGGGGTAAAAATCCAGTTGGTAAAGTAGTTCAGCCCACTCAAAATAAACTGTAAAGTTCTCTCTATAGTTGCTGTTTGGTCTTTACTGCTGCATCCTTAGGTAGTATGGCTGCAAGTTTGTAGTTTCTTTGCTTTTTATAAATATCTATATTTCTGATGACTATAACTCTGATGACCTTTAATCAAAGTGCTTAATGTTACTGCAAGCTAAAGGACACTAATACAAGCAAGTATCTATAGAATAAACCCATGTTTTCTGTTCTTCGTGTTTCAAACACGGTGCAGACACAGTGCAGTGGTACTTCTGGGAAAGAGGCCATAGTGGATTCAATAGAGGACTGGAACACACACAGCCATTTTGTTATGCCTTTATTCCCTGTTGTAGTATTCAAGATACTCACTTGTTAACTGCGTATTATAAATTAACTGTAATCTTGGTGACAATAGATTCTAGAAAGTGGTAAGAACAAAAATTTAATTGTCTCCAACAGACTGGAGGATAAGGGGCCAACCAGACATGCCGAGTCACGACTGACGCAGATTGAGAATTCTTACAGAAATTCTCAATTGGAAAAAAGGTTCCTGATACTGACTCTCATTTTAAAATAGTTTGTTTTTCCAATTTTTAATTCCACATTTTGAAAAAATTTGATAACATCGTGTCCTTTGTGTGATATTTCTCTGTCTAAAAGGTAAAAGAAAAAAATCAAGCCATTTCTTTTAATCCTTTAACACCTCTCGCTATAGAATCGGGTTTTCTAATCCGAAAATGCTAATCCCTTGTAAGGTAGGTTGGACACAACTACCTCCTGTTATGCCCTTTCATAAAGCTCCTTTCCTATACCTACGGCACATCCAAAAGTATCTATTGGGAGCCCTCATCTTATCCAGGACAAGATAGAGTGTTTACTATATATGCAGATTACGACTGAACTGAAAGTCTCTATGATGAAAAGGCTTTCCCCATCTCTCCTTAATCTCACTCTTACACTGGTACTGCACAGTCTACCCTTAGTACTTTCATGCTCCTTACTAATGTACAACATTCCCTGTAGAAGACCAAGTATCTGGAGAAAAACTTAGCACACTAAATCACTTGTAGCCATAACAATAGGGAATGAATTGGAGACAGACCTTGTACTGTGAGTTTTCAGAGCAGGTATTTTAAATCCTCAGCTGTGACAATTGTCTAGGGATGGCAAGACAAGACATGCGGGAATCTATGGGGTGTCAGACACAGCAGGGGACCCACACAGGTCAGGAGAGAAGAATATCTGAAGACACAAGCACTTCCGTTGTCTGCTTTGCCTCTGTTTGGCACCATCTTTGTCTCCCACAGGCTGTTAGCTTTCTCTTGAATTTTACAAATCCAATTCTCAAAAAAGAAATCAAAATAGAAACCTTGTCTTAAAATTTCTGAGACAATTCAATGAACATGGATATATAAGAATGCTATTCATTGAAATTTATCATTTATTGACTAAGTGATATTATTCACAAAATTTGGGTATCCCCATATTTACAAGTCCCTTCTCTCCATTAATTAACTTCAAGGCAAGTTAACACAAGAAAATACACTTGAGGCTATGCACTGTGACCATAAAATATGAATACTTTATGAAAATCAGCTCAGTTTTTCTCCAAGTGCATGACACATAGGCTCTGGATGAGTGGATATTCTGAATTAATTAATGGAAAAGGAACAGGGGTAATTTTTTATTTCTCAAAAAGCAGTTTGCACATGGGTCTATGCAAAATATAGAGTAACTTACAGGAAACATTGGTATTCACCCTTCTTAGTTGATACAGTGGTCTTTATCCCACCCACCCTCTAGATTATCTTATTCACCATTTTTTGGGCATGTATTTTTAATGTGATTTTAGACATTTTCTGTGATTTTCTATTGACTATTATAGCACTGAACTTTCAAAAGCTATTTTTCCCAGGCATCTCAATGCACAAAGTCAGATATTCTCCGAAATCAGACAGCTCTAAAAAATGATGAGAAGTATATTAGTTTGACTCAAAAGTGACTTGTTATAGCAATTTCTTCTACTAGTAGAGTATTATACCTGACTCTTGACCTGAACGTGCCTTTGAAATTTAAATCCAATGGTTTTTTAGGCTCTGAATATTTATTTATATTTAGCATGCCTTATAGTAGCAGGTACTCTTAAATGTAATAAACATTTGGATATCTGTAGTCATACAAAAGCATACAAATACAACAAATTTGAGAAAAGATCTCTCAAATCAAATGCAAGAGCGATATGCATGTAAGAATATTAGTTTAAATCACCCATGGAGAATTTTAGGAAGCCATAGAATTCTTTGTCATAAAATTCTTGGAAGACAAAATGCTTTTAACCTAACATAATACAGTAAAGGCTAATGGTATGAGTGTGGTTTTAACCAACTGGACCAGTCCAGAAATCCAAAGGATAATTTCCTTAAGAGCAATTCTCCCGTAGAACTGTTACAAAGCATGCTACCCTGGCAGCAGCTTTTAGTCCATTGAAAAAAATATTAGGCATTTCCATATGGTTCTGATAAAAGGAAAGTGCCAGAGAAATGCCAGAAAGAGTAATAACGTCCCATTTAGTGAGACTTCTAGGATATATCCTTGGGAAATTATCACAGACAAATAGAGATTGATTAGTTAGAATATTATTCAGGATTCTGACAATAGCTGGTTTGACACCACACCACGGTGTCTCCTAACATGGAACTTCACATGGACTTTAGAATAGTGACACAGCGGGCTGCTTAGCTATGTCAGATGACCTTAGTGTTCTGTTTCCAGTAGGCAATCGGCTCAGCTCTATAACAGTACATGCCACATGACTCGTTACATGCCAGTGAGTACACACACATAGAAAAAGACTATACGGCTATACATATGCCAAATATTAATAGAAGTCATGTAGAGGTGATAATGCCCAATAATATGCATATTTAATTCTTTTCTTGTCCAAATTTGCGATTATTTTAAAACATTCAGCTCTCTCAGTATGGACTACATGTTGCAAAGCCATGGGTCAGACTTTATCTGGCTACCCATAAGGTATTCTCAAAAAATGACCATACCCTGAGACCTGACATAAAGCACTATAGTCTATCAAAGAAATTATATTTTAAATATTAACGATTTTTGAAAGTATTATAAAGAAAAAAAGAGCTTAAAATTAAACTGTGACAAAATTTAAGATTCCTTAAGGGCACTCCATTTCCCTAATTTATGAGTAGTTACCTGAGTCAGTGAGATAGCAATATGCAGCTGAGGGCTTTCAAACCCTGGCCTATTATGAGGCAGCTTATTTCTCAAGGCAGTCATACTTCATTCTGACACTCCTCAGTTACTCTCCAGGACAAAGGTGACATTTCTCTATATATCCTCTGTGGTCAGTCCGTGAAAATCGTTTTACAAAAGAGGTAGAAACTAACTTCTGGACTCTATTAACATTTCAAGGCTAGGTCTTTTTATGACTATAATTTCTAACTGAATCATAACGCCATTAGTCAGGTACCTCCCACCCCCAGCTCCAGCTTTGTCTGGGAGAATAAAGCTGAGTACATACTAACAATAACTTCCTGAAAATCAGGGAACAAAATGTTTTTTATTGGCCATGTACATCAATAGTAGTGCAGCATTTCATTCTGCAGAAATACCCAATGAGGATCTGGGTACCACTTTTACAGCCACCGATCCATGTCCTTCAAGAATGGCTAACCCATAAGTGATTGTTTCCAATCCCTCTTCCCCACCAGACCTAAATATCCCTTCTCCCTTGTTGTCCACCAAAGTTTAATTTTTTGGCCATTGTCCGATGACCTATGTCATAAAGTACACACTCACTACCATTTCCAACATTCTGCCAAGGCTTCACCCCACCACCTTGTCTTCTACCCCCAAAACAGCTACCATGGTTTAAAACATTGAAAGAAAGGAACATTTCTATCAGAGAAGTGAGAAAGAATCTTGTGTAGGGTGCAGATGCAAGGGCAGCAGGTGCAGAACAAAAGGCTAAACTAAAAGATGTACCTAAGGAGCTGAGAGGATTCAGCAATTATTGTATTTTTTCTTTGCCCCATTACACATCCACAGTCTCTGCTTCTGTCACAATTTGTGAGAATTTTCAAATAACTATTTTGGAGACAGGGCATCTCTATATAGTTCTGGTTGTCCTGCTGGCCTTGAACTCACAGAGAGACTCCTACCTCTGCTTCCTAGATTCTGGAATTAAAAGCACACACCACCAGGTCTGACACAAATAATTTTTTATTTCAACTATTTCTAATTTTTCTCTGATAGATTTTTGGTATTCCAGCATTCCTTCCTATTCTTGATATCAAATATATCTTGGCTTTATATTAGACTAAATATAACAAATCCCACCATCATTTATAATGTTATTTTTGTGGGGAAAATAGCTCTGGAGTTACATATAATTGACTCTTGCAAGTGATTTCTTAGAAGCTCCACATTCATAAACAAATCCTGAATCTCTGTATTTTGATAACTAGCCACGGATCTAGGCATATACTAGCTACTTCATTAGCTTGGCCGAGTCATATGAAACTGAATAAGAACTTATATACTCCTTTAAAATAAAGTGGCAGCTCTGTAGCCCTAGAGAAGCATGTTCTCCACTTTGTTATTCTGGCTTTCAAGAGCATTGGATCAAATCCCAACTTTGACTAAAACGTACCTAGCAGCCCTCTCCAAGTTTCCAACCTATTTCAAAAGATCAAAGGGAAGAAATAGACCTGAACTAAATGTGATATCCATGTCAGACATTAGTTTCTCTGTGGACTAAAATGGCCAAGGCAAGGAGGGTGTGGACTTGTTGCACTTGGCACTAATGCTTGGCTAGATGCTGGGTAGGAGGAAAGGAAGGAACAGAGGAAGGTGGTGTGCTATAGTCCCAGCATAGAAGGGAAGGGACAACTTGTTTTTCCTTGCTCTTTCATTACTTCCCTCACCCTTGGTGTATGTGCATGCATATGTGTGTGTGTGTGTGTGTGTGTGTGTGTGTGTGTGTGTGTGTGCGCGCGCGCGCGCCACATGCCAGTGTGCCCATGATAGTTTTCTTTTCCAGTCTTTCTTCACATTATGCTTCAGGAAGGATCTCTCCCTGAACCCGGAGCTCACTGATTATTTATTCTAGGCTGACTGGTCAGAGACCAGCCTGTTTCTGATCAGTCCGTCAGCACTGGCATTCACAGAAGTACACCACATATCTAACTTTTATATGAGTGCGCTTGACAGAATTCAGGTCCTAAAGCTTGCACGGCGAGCACTAAGTCACTGAGCCATCTCCTGTCTCTGTAATGCTTGCTACAGAATTTCACCCAGTACTTAATTCTCTTATGTGTCTTTCTACTTTTTTCTTTTTTCATTTGTAGCTTTGTCTTCTCCCCCGTGTCTTTCCTTCTCCCCTCTCATCTTACATTTAGTCCGTTTCTCATCTTTCAGTGCTCTGACCATCCATCAAAGACCCTGCTCTTCTGTCTTATATCCAGCCTGAGATGTGGTTACAGGGCATCAATCACTGCCAATTTGGGATGAGGATATGCTAGCACAGCATCAGAACAGGTGATGAAAAGCACTGCTGTCATAAGATCAACAGGGAAATCTCTGCTCAGCCTCCTAGAACTGCCTTTTCTGGACCATTCACTCACACCTGCCTTTCATCCCTTGCTTTTCTTAAAACTACTGCCTGCACATTTTTTGAAACAAACGTATCCTTGACTTTTTCAACAAATTCCTAGCCTCAAAGCCCCTGGAATCCAGTTTTAACAGGCTTGTTTCCGCATAGTGACATGTCCATCAGCCTAAAGTCTACGGAACAGTTTTCACCCATCTGCTTGATTTTCCACCTAACATACTTAGATCATCCCCTGGTACAAACATTCCAAACCGAAGGAAAATTTCAGGGTACATGTAGAGGTATCTTTCCATTTGTGTCCAACGAGGGGATCTACAACTATACATGAAACATTTAATTTCTAATTTGAGAATAGGGCAATGATTTCATCTTGATAAGAATTTGTTGAGCTTATTGTTTATATTATTATGATTTAGCAATACACAAATAAAACGATTCGAAATATTCAAAAAACATAAAATTATCACATCTAGCTTTCCAATACGATTTTTATCCTTATTTATTTATGTGTTTCGATTAACTGTACTTGGTAGGTAGTAGAATTGGTGAGATTTGATTGCATTCACTGAGCAGTCAGCAAAGGCTCAGATGATATGCAAATAAAGTCAAGTTTCTTCAGTGAGAGGCAGATATGTATGTACGGTATTTTGTGTGTGTGTGTGTGTGTGTGTGTGTGTGTGTGTGTGTGTGTGTGTTCACATGTGTCTGGGTACATATGTGCACTGATATGTGTACACATGAATACATGCCTATGTGAAGACCTGAGGTTGTAGGATGCTTTCCATCACCCTTACCACTTCTTAGTGAGGCAAGCTCTCTTGTGAGCCTGGAGCTCACCAGTTCCACTAGTTTAGCTGGCTAGCTAGGCCTGGGGACCTTAGGTGTTTCCCTCCCAAGTACTGGAATTGCAGATGGCCCACTGGCTGCACCAGGCTTTTTACATGAGTGCTAGGGTTCTGGTCTCTGATTCTTGCATGGCAAGTGTTTTATCTACTGAGCCATCTCACTAGCCTCCTAAGTTTTGGCTTCTTTTTTAATGACAGAAATACTACTACTGTACCCTCCCAAAGCAACTGCTAGGATAGAAAGAAAAGAAACTGTTCACTGACAGTGCTAATTTTATTCTGGTTTCTTTTAAAAAGAAATCTCAGGACAGTTCAAATCACCCTCCTGCTTCTGTATGTGGATGGAAGTTTTTAGATATTTTGCTGACACCTATAGCAGGATCATGAGAAGTTGCCTGCTGAGTGAAGCACATGACTGTCGTCATCATCGTCATCGTCGTCATCATCATCGTCATCATCACCTAGGACCGCCTGCAAATGCAGCCCAAACTTTATGAATCTGGAGTGCTGGAGGGAGGACTACCAATAAGTATGTGGATTTGGTGACTCTGGAGCCAGAGCACCTCTGTCCTTTTGTGTCTCATCCCTACTGCCTGCCTGTAAGCTGTGCCCCATAAGTCCCACAGAGGCTCTATGGGTAGCCAGTTTAATTTCCAACACTGACTGGATCGTCTTGTTTTTCTGCAGAGATCATGAAGATGAGGGTGATTTTCTGTTCTGCAGTGGTTCTCAGACTCATTAAATGAAAGTTTGAAAAGTTTATTCACTTAACGTCTATGAATAACAACAGAAATTATTTAGTGTTCTAGGATGAGTTAAAAATAACTCTTTTTGATAAACAGTGCTATTTAAAATT
Source organism: Tokudaia tokunoshimensis (assembly GCA_036184795.1). NCBI lineage: Eukaryota > Metazoa > Chordata > Mammalia > Rodentia > Muridae > Tokudaia > Tokudaia tokunoshimensis. The sequence goes on from BTHU01000001.1 coordinate 150,438,894, forward strand.
CAACCAGGGACTGTGATTCAGAGCTTAGAAGGATATAGATATTTAAAAGTCACATTAAAAACTTTAACAGCCTGACTAAAAATCAAAATATTTTGGTAGTATTTCAGAAATATTTAGAAATTCAATTTTATCTTTAGATCCCTGGGTTCAGGAAATTTTCTTTTAGAGACTTGGAAAAAATAATAAAATCAAATATATAAAGATAGCAAACACAATAAAAGGTTGAGTGGTCATAGACAAAAAATAATGGATTAAAATTGCAGGCTTGGATGCTGACCTCAGAATATGGGGTGATTAAGAAAGCTGGCTTTTGGGACTGTATGGATGGCATGGTGATTAGGAAACGTGGTGTGGCAATCGTGAAGTCCCAGCACACTTATGACAAGCTTGCCTTTCTGCACGTGGCAGCTCCCCCAGCTCAGGGTCACAGGGGAGATAAGAGCAATGCTCTCTTGCTAAAATGCAAGCCTCGGGTTCAGACAAAATGCAAGCTACTGCCTCAGAGGACTTGGCAGAGAGTCAGAGGGGACATCACTTCGTACCGTTATCTGCTTCTGCCATACATTAGCATGCATAACTGTGCACACATATGTACACATGAGGATACACACATAAATAAATAAATAAATAAATAAACAAAAATGCACTCTGTATACAGGTAGGTGTGTGTGTGTATGTATGTGTGTGTGTGCGCACTGTGTGTGAGAACTGAGTGTGTGCATGTATGTGTTTGGATATCTATGTGAGCATGTATACGTGTGTATGTGAGCATGTGTGTGTGTCAGCATGCGTGTGAGAACTGAGTGAGTTTATGTGTGTGTGATCATGTGTGTGTGTGTGTATAAGCATGGATATAAGTATGTATGTGAGCATGTGTATATGTGTATTAGCATGTGTGTGAGAACTGTGTGTGTGCATGCATGTATATGTGTGTGTCCTTCAGAATCATACCTTGCTCTAAAACTATACATTTTTGTCCTCCCCTTGAAAGAAAGCCAGCCTCCAGGCAGTGGGTGTGTCTGTGCACTCTCACTCTCACAGAGCTTTTGGGCCCCTGTTCCCTTTGCCTCCTCCAGCAGAGCCACTTTAGTCCTCTGCTCAGGGTCCCCTTGGAGATTGTCTAACTCACTATTAATCTTGTGAAAACAGAATGGTTCTTTCTACTTTTTCTCTTTTCTTTCTTTCTTTTTTTATTGGATATATTCTTTATTAACATTTCAAATGTTATCCCCTTTCCCAGTCCCCCCCTCCCGGATAGCCCCTATTCCATTTTCCCTCCCCCTACTTCTATGAGGGTGTTTCTCCACCCTCCCCACTCCCACCTCCCTGCCCTCGATGTCCCTACATTAAGGCATCTACCAAGTCTTCACAGGACCAAGGACCTCTCCTCCCATTGATGCATGACAAGGCCATCCTCTGCTCCATACACAGCTAGAGCCATGTGTATCCCTTGGTTGATGACATAGTCCCTGGGAGCTCTGGGGGTCTGGCTGGTTGATATTGTTGTTATTCCTATGAGGTTGCCAACCCCTTCATCTCCTATAGTCCTTTCTCTAACTCCTCCACTGGGGACCCTGTGCTCAGTCCAATGGTTGGCTGTGAGTATCTGCCTCTGTATTTGTAAGGCAGAAAATGTGGTATATTACACAATGGAGTACTATTCAGCTATTAAGAACGATGAATTCATGAAATTCTTAGGCAAATGGATGGAACTAGAGAGTGTCATCCTGAGTGAGGTAACCCAGCCACAAAGGAACACACATGGTATGCACTCACTGATAAGTGGATGTTAGCCCAAAAGCTCTGAATACCTAAGATACAATTTGCAGACCACATGAAGCTCAAGAAAAAAGGAAGGCTAACGTGTGGGTGATTTGGTTCTTCTGAGAAAGGGAACAAAAAACTCATAGAAGCAAATATGTAGATGAAGTGTAGAGCATAGACTTAAGAAAAGGCCATCCAGAGACTTTCCCACCTGGGGACACCCCATATATAGTCACCAAACCCCGACTCTATCGTGGATGCCAAGAAATGCTTGCTGAAAGGAGCCTGATGTGGCTCTCTCCTGAGAAGCTCTGCAGAGTCTCTTAACCCTTCCTCTGTAACTGCAGGAGAAATGTCATAGTGGGCACAGTCCCATTAAGGTTAGCTCTGAAACAAGCATAATGGCACAAGGCAGATTCTGAAAGGGGAAATTCTGCTCTGATTTCCTAAATTACTAATCTCTCATCTATTTATCCACCCATTCATTTACCCACTCACTCACTCACTCATCTTATTTACTGGGTGTCTATTATGGGTATCTACAGCTACTCATATAGTCTTCCAAGTGGCTTACATTTTAGGACAGGAAAAATTCAATTTCAGTAGACTCCAAAAATGTAACTCTGGAGACATCTGATTCAGCCTTTCTGGAGAAGACAAGCATTTTTTTTTGTGGCAAACATAAGGTCTAAGATGCAGCAGAGAGGCTACCCACTGAGGCCCAGCATGGGGGAGAGGCTGGGTATAACACAGAGACATGGAGGTCATTTCCAGAGCTTGAGTCCTGCCAGGTAGATGTTCTGAGACAATGAGGCCCTCAGAGCTGGTAGCAGAGGGAGACAGAGTAACATAATTGGCAAGTTTTTCTGAAAAAAAGATAACTTGAGGTACAAGCCATTAAAACGTGTTTGAGAGGAATGGATCAGTTTGATTGAGAAGGGAAACTATTTCTACTTCAGCAATTTTTTTTCCCATTCAGAAATCCAAAGAAAAAGGATGAAGACTCATATAAACTGTTTCAATGTTGATAAAGGACTGAATGCAGGGCTTCGTGTAAGTGCTCCATCTCTGAGCGGTAACCCCTGCTCTATGCAGTGAAAGAACAGAGATGGGCACTTATGACTGGGGGTGGGGGTGGGGGGCGCCTTACAGAATCCCAGGCAGTTAACACGAGGCAGCTCATTTTTCTTCTAGAATAAAAATAGAACAATAAGAAACTGCACAAGTCTGGATCCAGATGCACCATTTCTTGCCCTGAGCTCAGTCCACTCAGCTAAAGTCTGCATATTGATTTCTTCATCGAATACTGAGAATATCTGCAATAATAGTATCTGCATTTTGGCTATTTTGTAGAGGTTTCAGTTTAATTGACCAAGTGCTTGGGAAAATGGTTATCATACAGTAAGTACTAGATTTTCCCAATTAGGAAACCCAATGGAAGATGTTGTGATGTAGATCTAAAGCTATAGATCGAGGAGAGAACTGGGGATGAAAATGTGAATCCACATTATGTCCGAAACTTAGTCTATTTTTGTTTTTTTCTTAGCCTGGACATTGAATAGACTTATAACAACTCCATGTAAGAATAGCTTTTATGTACTAGGGGAAAATGCACTATCTTTGATTAATACCATGAGATCTGGTATTATGTGGCTTTGTGTATCACCTTGCAAGCCCTGGGGATCCTCGTACCTCTGTCTCCCCAGCACTGGGACCATTTGCATACATCACTGTGCTTTGTTTCTTACAGAGGTTCTGAGCTTCCAAACGTGGGTCCTCATGCTTGTGCAGCAAGAACTTTACACATTGAGCAATTCCCCCATCCCCAACTCTGACTATTTTAAACTTTCCCTTTAGTATAACATTTCAAACATGCCTATTAAGCCCACAGTTGTGATGCATTTACCCACCTCAACAAATAGTTCTTAACTGTGTATTTTAAGAAGGCCATCTTGTTTTTATGTTAAACTTTAGTCCTGAACTATTATTGTAACAGTTCTAGGGTTGCTATATTTCCTTATGTCTCTATTAGAAATAAATATTCCACAGACCCCTGTGAACATCCTGATTGCTATTAATGCTCTTGTCATGTTTCAGAATAAAAACATTACTTTCAGGGGCAACACAACAAATAAAGGATCAACAAGTATTTCTGCAAAGAGCTTGGTAAGTATAATAAAGTCATAAACTGCTCACACTTGTTTTAACATTCCTGTACTAATTCTAAGATGCTAGTGGGCAAGAGGTCTATTTTTCTGGACAAAGTGTGGCTCTGCATACATTAGCTCAGAGCAGCTGATGCACAGGATTAAATAGAAATCTTGGCATGGATAGGGGAGAGACGCCTGAGACCATACTCTATCAGAGAGCTCCCAGCAGTTGGTAGCTGACAAGGGAGACAGAGGTACTCCCCTCTGGGGCCACGGCTGCAGGTAGGTGGCTCATGCTCCAGTGGGTAGCCACACACCATAGCTATATGGGTAGCAGTAACTGGGCTCTGAGAGTTATTAATAATACCAAAATAGGAAGCAAAGACAGACATTTCACAGAAAGGGACATGGGGAGGGAGGCATGAAGGGAAGATAGAAAGAGGTAATGGTCAGTGAATGTTGTTAATATATATTGCATAAATGTAAGATGTTTTGAAAGACCAAATGTTATTTTTTAAATGTATTTATCTAGTACATAAAGAAGACCTCAAACATATGTTTACCATATTCATTATCTTAAATAATTTATGACCTCAAGACAGAAGCACTGAGAAAATTATTCCTCTAACTCACCTGAAGGCAGATAGAAGCTGATATGTATGACAAAAAGTAATCTGGTTTTGAAGCTGATTTGTTTTTACCCCGGATAGTCTCTTGTTGCCCATATGTCAACAAAGTAATGTTATGTTTTTAATGAAAAAAAAAACCTGGAACTTAACATTCATCTTGAAGTGTCTCTGGAGAAATTACTTGGATATTTTCTTCCCATTAATTTGATAATTACAGGATATTAATAAAGAAAATTTTCCTCATGATTGATGGAGTCATGTCCCAGAAACCTATTTACTGTCATTTTTCATAATCTTCAGAAATGTGTCTGGAGACATTTATGGAGTCACAAGAATGTCAGACCATAGACCCAGACCCTGTTGATAGACTAGTAACTCCATTAGCTGATGAGCTGTCACCTGAAAAATATTAAGCCTGACTTGAAAACTGAAATGGGGTCAACAGTCAACTGCATTCAAACTTTTGCCAGCTTTCCCAACTAATTTAAAGTATGAATGGTAAACTAAATTGAAAATTTATACACCATCACAATATATATAAGAATCTGCATCACTTAATAGAAATATTTTGTCATAAACCCACTCAACTACTCGGGTCCCATGCCATTAGACAGCTCTAGGGCTGACATACACACTGCCAATACCAAATGCCAAGGTAGGCAGCTCCTAACATATGCCACCAGAAGCAGCCAGCAGCTTCCAAAGGTGCTAAGTACCCCATTAACTTCAATCTCTATGAACAGTCACTCCTTTCTTTACTCCTTAAAGATGAAGGAAAAGAATGTTTAAATATTGTGGATCAAATATTTCGGGTCCCCTGTGCATTGAAGAAAAGCAAATTCCATAGTAATTATTAGGTTGGAAGCATGGATCAGTGGTAGAATGCTTACCCAACATGCATTTAGGTCCCATATGACTTTCATCCCTAGAACATAAATAAGTAAATAAATGAATGCACAAATAGTTTTTGTTTCAAAGTGAACTACTTGTGTTAAGGTTTCTGTGCCCATAGCACTGCCTTATGTATGCCATATATGGTATCTCTCTCATTGCTTAGTTACTTTTCTCAAGTATTATTATTATTACTACTTTGCAGATGAGGAAATGTATTCTTGAGTTGAATATTGATTCTAAATCAATTACCTAGTGATTATTCTTTAGATCTCATGTATTATTATTGTGTGTCTGTGAGTGCATGACATGAATATGCATACATGAACAATTATTAGAACCAAAATGGAAAATAAAATTAGTTTAGCCGATTTTAGATTATTTTGGTAATAGGATACTTCCAAGGAGCTTTCTAAACTTTTAGTCTCACTTTGTTGAATAATTCTTTCAAAATAAAGGATTAGTTTTATGGCTAGACATTATCTCTACTGAGCAACTGTTTTGATACACACACACACACAACAATATCTATTGTCTAGAGTTTACGTACATTAAATAAGGTAATATGTAATGTACTTCTACCCATTCTTAATCCATAGTATCTTTTTAATGAATAGATAAAAATAACATGTAAAATAACAGTAATACCCATTTATTGGGAATGACATAAAGAAAAGTTCACTGCAGTGTGCATGAGTTTTATTGAGTGTGTGTGTGTTTGTGTGTACTTGTGTGTGTATGTGTGTGTGTATATGTGCTTATGTATGTGTGTGTACCAGAAGACAATGTTGACCGTCTTCCTCTATTACACTCCATCTTGTTTCTGAGAAAGCATTCTTCACTGAACAGGGAGTTTCCCAATTCAGTCAGAATAGCTGTCCAGAGAGCTCCAGAGATCCTCCTGCCTCTACCTTCTCAGAACTAGGATTGCAGGCTGTACTGCCACACCTGTCTAGTTTTGTTTGTTTTCATATAGGTTCTAGGGAACCAAATTTAGTCTTCACATTGGTGTGGCAAGTACTTTACCAACTAAACCATCTTCCCAGTCCTCTATGAGTTTTAAAGATTAAGAAGATAGTCATTTTTAAGAAAAATCTGTCAAATGTCGCTCATCATTCAAACTAATGCTATTATGTCTAATGTGTCTTCAAGAAATAATACTTGACCTTAGCTTTCAAATAATCTTCTAAGTAAATTATTTTTTTCTGCAAAACCTTAATGATCCAATTCTGTTGATGATGCATATCTAAGGAAAATGTTCTTTGAGCATCACCCCCAGAAAACGCTTAGAGAGTGTGTTGTTTGTAGTACAGCTGTCCAGTCCGTTACTACTGCTCTTTCATCTGCCTGTGTTTCCTTCTTTCTTTCTTTCTTTCTTTCTTTCTTTCTTTCTTTCTTTCTTTCTTTTTTCTTTCTCAAGGCTCAAAAATAAGAGCATACCATTGCCTCTGAACATAAGTTCTTGGGCTTGGAAAAGCCGTGGAATCAATTTCAGGGACTGAGAGCTTTGTTTGATTTTTTTTCATAATCTAGAGACTGGATTCATGTCAAACTGCAGAAAGCAGTTCTCCCAGATTTACACAAGGGCACAAGAGTGACTGACCGTGCTTGCTTATGCTTCCTCTCTCGGGATGAGAGGGGTGCGTGTGTGTGTGTGTGTGTGTGTGTGTGTGTGTGTGTGTGTGTGTGTACTTTTTCTCCATCTGCACTGACTCCAAAGCTCTCATCAGCAACAGAAAGCTGAGCTGTCTGTCCCAGGTCTGGACACTGACAGCAAGGGCCCGGAGAGTCTCTTTTTCCAGCTGATTTCATCTGTAGCCCAGGAAGCCCTCAACTGAGGGCAGGAAGGGAGCACTTGAGCAGCCCTGAACTGTCCACAGGGATGCTCCTCTCAGCTCCTCAGCACTTAGAAAAGGGCTAGTCCAACTGAGGTAGTACAGGAGCAAAATACGCATTACAGAGGACTCATATAAAAATGTATTGTGATGTAAGAATCTCTAAGACTAACATCTGCACTTGCCCGGAGTTTAGACCACCACATCACTATGATTTGATTAGGCTCCTGGAGCCCATAATGGGAATTCATTTCACCAACTTTATAGGTGACGATAAGGGTAGATGGTTAGCGCAGACATCCGTGTGCCAGGTTCTGCACAAGGCAAGTTTTATTCATTATCTCATTTAATCTTCCTCTATAAAAAGGTACGCCATTAACTCCTTGTATAGATGCACCAACTGAGCCTTGGATAATTTAAGTAACTTGCTTAAGATTTCAGAGCTGAAGTCTGGTTATGGGAAAATGTCTGTGTTATTTCCAAGAGCTTATTTCCAAGGCATCAAATTTCACTAAAAGTAAAACACTAAATAAAATGTTTTGCTTTTCTAAACTCCTTCTAAATCTCTGTGGGCTGAAAGCATGTCGTCTTCCAGATAGGAAATGCTTCTGAAGCTGTTGACCTTATCTGCTTTCTGGAGAATGCAGTCAACTTGCAAACAAGACAAAGCAGTTGCTTCTTTTATCAAATGCAATAGCTTGGGTCAAATTGTACCTACAGGCACATGGCATCCAATTACACTTGATCTACGGTTAAGTCACTTATGCCAGCAACTGAATTTGTTAGAAGAAAAAGATTAATTCTTACATAGTTAAGGATATGATATTGAGTTAGATAGTACATTTTGACTCATTGCATTTCTGAAGTCCTTTACATTTGTCTGCCAGACAGCAACCTTCTTCCTTCAATTTGGCAAATGTGCAAGACCATGGATGGTTGAATGCTTCCATCATTTAAAAGAGGTAGTGATTAGAGACACAGGTAACACATTTTTGGTGAGCAGAAGCCTGGGCTATAAAATCCCAGATGGGTGCTTGAACTCCATCTTTGAGATAAGGTTTTTCTTAAAGTGGATATTGTCTGGTAACTGAGAACAAAGAATCCAATTTCTGTTCATCAGTTTTATTCATCTAAAACAGCATTAAATTGATAGTGGTCCAGGAAGCAGGAAAGAAGGAAAGGTGAAGAAAATCACAAGCAAAAAAATAAAAAAAAAACCCCACAACAAACAGAGCAATGACAGAATGCAGGGCAGAAATTGCTAACTAGGTCAGAAAAAGAATACTTCTTTCTTTGGGAAATCTATGAAACAGTTAAAACTGTCATCTGTGTTCATTCTTTCTCATCCATGTCTCGCTGTACATTCTCTCCCTGGAAGAGTGGTACTTCACAGTGATTCCCATTCAGCAACTGATAAAATTGCAACAGAAATGAGTGAACTGACTTGGCCCAAGTCGGTTAACAAGCTCCTAGTAGCCATTCAAAGCACTCAGAATCCATGGCAAAGACCGGCAGCACAAAAACCTAGTGGAGCCTGAGTTATCCTCAAGCATTTAAGGAAGAAAGATCCAGAATTCACTGGAATTTGGTAGGAATCAGTTTTGTGCTATGCATTTGATCAAAAGTATCGCAAAGTCTCATGGTGCCTACTTATGAAAAACAAACGCAAGGATCATACTCGACTTAGTCTGTGGTTCTGCATGAAGTATTATTACAGAAATTAGCCGTCATGGAAATGTCCTGTAGGGGATAAAATTAAAGCAAACCAACAACGCAGGAATTGAGTCAGTAAAGCAATCAGAAGAAATTTAAGCTCAGATTCTAAGCAATTTGTCAGGAAGGTCTCTAATTTAAAACATGCCAGACTAAGTATGGAGTAGAAACTATCAAAATATTTAAGAACTTCAGCTTTTTTTTTTTAATATCATCAGGCTTCCCCTCAGCCAAACAAGTTTAGAAAGCAGAAGTTTTTAACAACTCATCTTTACCTCTCTTATCTACGGCCATTGCCTCTATCACTGGGATTCTCTCTGGTTTGGGTCTCTCAGACATCAAGATGTTCAACTCTGTTAATGCCTCACAAGAATGGAATCTGCTTTTATTTTATTTTTAAAATATTTATGAGTATTTTGTCTCAAAGCATGCCTGTATGTATGCCTGAAGTACCCATGGACGCCAGAAGAGGGCAGATGATTTCCCCCTGAAACTGGAGGGCTGTGAGTCATCATGTGGTGGTGGGAACTGAACTTGCATCCTCTGCAGGAGTAGCAAAGACTCTTAACCACTGAGCCATCTCTTTATCCCCAGAGGCTGTTTTTGTTCGACCTTCTTCAGCACCTCTGTAGAACCTATGCTCTTTGCCACACACTGATTTCTAGTTTTACTTTTCCTTAAGAATCTTTAAAAATATCTGAACTGAAAAAACAGGTGTGGTACAAGAAGACCGGTTACTATGAGTGGGGCCCCACAGCAAGTTGTTATCATGTGCTACCTACTGTAATTGTTGTGTTCATTTGCAAAGCAATAAGTTCCCATTTGGGATTTCATACACATATTTCATTTTGATTAATTCTTCTGTCTCCCGTTCACTGCCTTGCCTTTCCATCCTCTGATTTGTCCCACTGTCTCAACCCCCGCCTCAAAGTCTTCTCTTTCAGCCTCATGAGACCCTTTCTAGTTTTACGATCTCTATCAACATTCACTAGTAGCTACCTTGATGCACTTACTTAACAGAGACGAGGATCCACATATCAGAGGGAACATAGGCTGTTCGACTTTGTGAACCTAGGTTACTTCTGTATCTAAAAACTTAAAAACTTGATCTCATTCAAAGCCCATAATACCTTATTAAAGTAAACACGTGTTAAGAAGGAAATGGTAGGCACAAAATCCCAAGACAGGAGGAAGGCTAGTTCATGTAGAGAGGCTAGAGGAGGCAACCTGTAGAGGCAGAGAGAAGTGGAAATCTCAGGGAAAACCTGATTAAAGGATTCAGAACATATTGTGTGAGAGGGGAGGTGCTACAGACTGTCTGTTAAGGAAATGGTTACCCTTGACTGTTCTGTGACTTCTGACCATTTTTCTTCTTCTGATTCCCGACCTTTGGCCTGTCTGGGTTCCTCCCTATCCTGGTTCTTTCTATATTCTTACTCCTTATGGTAGTTGCTGCTTTTTCTCTCATGAAACATAAGCACAGCATGACTCTGCTTACAGTTACTTTGAATTTTACTGATTGTTACATATGCTGAGGGTCAAACTCTCATCTGCGTATAGTTAGATGAGTCAAAGGAAAAAGGATGAATAATTTGTAGCTTCTGCCACTTCAATAAGATGTTGAGTTACTATTTTTTTTAATCTTAAAAGTATATATTGGTGAATCGTTTACTCATTTTCTCTTGAATTCAAAATTGTTTCTAGTTATACTGGGCTCTCAATCAAATTTTAAAATATGTTTTGGCATGTAAATTGTGACAGAAAAAAGAGTCCTCATAAAAGTTAGATACACATACACATGGATTTCATGTCTGTAAAAATAGAGAAGTTAGGTATACAGTCGGTGGTTATTGTTTGGCACATAGACTTTCATTCACAGCAATATTTAAGCTCTGTAAGACAGAATGGAGATAGACAAAAATATCATCTGCAGGTAAAACGACCTTTCCATACTGGCTAAATGACATGCCACCTGTGGATACCAGCCACTGCCCTGAGCCATGGGGGTCTCCAGCTCCTTCTGCCTACAGCTACTGATTGCTTGTGCAAAGGTTGCTTGGCTGTCAGATAAAGGATGGAGTTCACTTTATGTGCCCATCTCTAAAGACATTGTATTCTCCACCCATTCTGTGTGTTGTCCAAGTCTTATCCAGAACGAAAAAGGTCATGACATGAGTTAGCTACAGCTATGTTGTTTTCTATGAAAGGACTCCAATGATAAAATAAAATATAAGTTCCAATGCATCTACACTCTAGACTAGAGTCTTCTCAATCCCAAAACACTATTAATAAATTATGACTACAATTTATTTTCAGCAAGCTTTGCCTTTTGAGAGGATGAAACATTCTCTATATGACCCAAGAACTTTCTCATTACAAAATACTACACCACACTTTTGTCAGCCTTAAGGAAATAAACTGTTTTTAATTAGATTCATCATAATTATTTCTTTCCTTTTTACAGTCTCCAAGGAAATATCTCATACATCAGTCCTTAGTGTAGCCAGCGTTGAATTACTTTGTGGGTTCTCCTTTCTTCCACCCTTCTCTACCCCCATTTCTTCCACCCTTTCAACCCCTTAATATTAGCTAGGAAAGGAAAAAGAAATCATTGTGTGGCAAATAGAATCAATTCTACAGAGGTGCAGAAGAAGGTTGAACAAAAGCTGGGTCAGAAAAAATAGGAATTAAAAAAGAGAGAGAGAGGAACGGAAAGAAAACCCTGAATAAACTCGGAGGGCTGGAAAGAGGTAACGCTAATCTTATACTACTTCATGCTAATACTTCATGGTGTCGCGCTCCTTTGGGCAAACTTGATATTCACTGTTAGGATATCTAACGTTTTCTTCTTCTTGTTGCATCTTTGTGCACAACTACTTAAGAACCTGTGACCAACAACCAACATCCAACCAGCAACCCACATTGCTTCTCGGAGCCCAAGCATTTATATACCCTCGGAAAAGTCCTCAGAATTCAGAACATCACACAATCACAGACAATATCTTCAGTTGGAAAACAGAAACAAACAAACAAACAAAATAAAACAAAACATGCTCTTGCCAGTGAACAAGGCAAATCATAGCCAGCTGCTGTGGGCTATCTAAAGCAGCCTCATATCCCACACCTGGGATTAAAACAAAAACATATTCTTATAATATTTCTGTGTTTTTAAAAGAAACCAAAGTTCCAAAATTGTCACTACACCTCAGACTCCTGGCACTCATTTTATCCTTGGAGAATTTGAAGAAACCTCCTTATGTGTTTTGGACCTTCTGCATTTTAAATAAGATAACCCCCAAAGTTCATTAAAACATAGGCTATTTCAACTCCCTTTCCTCTGAGGCAGTCTGTAAAGGCTTTCGAATGCCACTGGTTAATACTGTCATCAGTTGTCGTGTTTCTGGCCCCTTCTATCCATGACATGGAAGAAAAACTCAATTACAGCAGGTTTCAGGGAGAAATCAAATTAAGTGTGATACAAATGGGTTGCAAACCCCTGAAGATACTGATCAGATGAAGACAAATGAGTTATGGAATAGGACATACTCATCCTTACAGATAATTTCATCACTGCTCCCATTGACTGAAATGTTCACCTTTATCTAATTGTGAGACTTTCTCTTGGGTTTCTGTATATCCCTTCTCTGATACACAATTCCGTCTAACATTATATGTTCATGCTCAACTTCTAGGGCAACAGAAATAACATGGAAATTGGTTCACAGCATGGATGTCATCTTTTCTATGTACTGTCTGTATGACCTCTGGCAATTACTTACGTAGTTCAAGCTGTATTTCTTCACAGGATTACTGTAAGGGTTAAATGAGATGTAAGTATCGAGACTGAGCTGAAAACAGAGTCAAAAGCTCAGTCAATGGATCTTGCCTGCAATAGAGATGCACATTCGTGATCAAGACATTCTACCCTGCCTTGAAGATGGTTCATTCATATATTCATTTTCTTAAAGTATGTTATTCACTCTTAACCCTTGAAATGAATTTGCTTAATACATGCTTGCTTTTATTAAAGCAAATCATACTTGCTACATTTGCTTATTTGTCCTGCTTCTAAATAATCAGTCATCTGTCAAATAGTTAGAGTTATATGGCTGAAGAGATGCCTTAGCATGTAAAGTTCCTTCTTGTTTTGTAAATATGAGGACCTGAGGTTGGATCCCCAGAAGTTGTGTGCAAAAATTGGGTGTGGCATGGTACGCCTATAATCCTCAGTGCTGGAAAGTCAGACAAGAGGCTTCCAGGAGGCTCATTAGTCCTAAATAACCAGTGAGATCCGGATTCAGTTAAAGTCTCTGTCTCAAAAATTAAGGTGGTGCAAGTTCAGTTAAAGTCTCTGTCCAAAAAATCAAGGAGCTGCAATCAAGGAAAACACATAGCAACAACCTCTGGCCTCCACATTCTTACACAAGTAAAGCAAAAGCAAACAAACAAATAACCAAAAACAGTTCCAAAATAAAGTTCCACCCAGACAATTTAAACATACATAGAAAGTATGACTTGCCCACAAATCACAGACATTTCTCTTTTGTAAACCTAAGTGAATTATTTTCTTCAATTCAAACTCTTCTCTTGACTGTATATAGTAGTGCACACTTGTAATAACAGCCCTTAGGAAGCTGAGGTAGGGGGGTTACAAGGTTAGGACCAGCCTGGATTACATACCTGGACCCTGTCTCCCAAAAAGTGAAGCTGTTTATTTGGATTTTGTTTTGAAAGCACATATCAGAATAGAAAAGACTAGACACTCTTTTTAATCCCAATTTGTTTCAAACAGCAGGACACTGAATATTACCAAAAAAAAAAGTCAGTGTTATACTGCAGCATGACTTAAAAACTCATCTCAGTCAATTTCATGTTTGCTCAGTTCATGCTTTTAATAATTACGGTTGTTTTTTGAGAAAATTGGCATGAGTAGAAACCAACCCAAATCCATAGATGTGAGAAGCCCAGGGACAAATAACACCAAGTGCAGAAACTGATGGGCCATGCCGGCCACTCTCCTCAGTTTCAGACACTGAGGCTTGTAAGACCTGAGAAATCTATACATTCCTTCCTTATAAGAGAAGCTAAGGACCAATTCGGAAACAGAAGCCACCTTCATTTCCATAACTTCTTTTTCCTCCTTGAAATGAAGGCTCCCTGCCATTTTCCAGTTGTCCGTGTGAGACAGAACTCCCCTAACTATCCACAGTGAAGATGGCAACTGAGGGAAGAGCGCTTAGTATTTATTCAAACAGTTGATCTGGCGTGCATGTAATCAACCACATAATTATTATTGTACTGCTTGGTAATTAGGTGTGCATGATAAGTGGCTCATGCAAATGAGCATATTGCTACTGTTACCAATACGGAAAGTTAGCGTAAGATCTTATAATTTACAAACTGCTCACATACATTAACACAATTAATAAGCTTTACTTTTCTCTTCGCCCCCACCCCCTGGCAACTTTCCTGTTTTGATGGTCAACTGAAGAGAAGACTCTGAAGAGAGGATACTATCAGACTGAAAGGGGCCTTAATACTCCCTGGATACTTGAAGGAAGCAATAGTTTAAGAAGACCCAAGAGAGGCTCAGAAGCTATCACAACCTGGGCTAGAGTCCAGGCTCCACCATGGCTTTGCTCATGGACCCTGTAACATATCCTTAGATTTTCAAGGTCAGTGTTCTTTGAATCTGCAAAAGGAGCAAGGGTGGGGGTGAGGACCACTCTGCTGTGGGTCAGGCAAGACTAAAACACCTCTCATAACTGTCTCCAACCCTCACTACTTATTTTGAGGATGGAATACAGACATCTTAGCCATAGCCAAGAAGTGTTTGTTTCCTCTGTTCCAGCCCAGGCTTTAAACCACAGGGAGGATGCTGCCCCTGTCTTGAGTTGAGAGTCTGTGCTGTTTGTTCCGGTACATGTCCCTTAGAAGCCAGTCTACAAATAGGAATTAAAAGGAGGCCTGCCTTTGTGACCCAAAGAAAGTTGGCCTTTACCCTCTTAAATGAGATTCAGCTGCAAAAATAAAACTGAACTTGGACAGGGTGGGGAGAGAGAAGCAGCAGCAGTAGCAGAGTGTGGAAAATTGTTGCTCATCCACAAAGAGACCAGGGTCCTGAAATGAGCAGTCACCACAAGGGCCTGAGTCAGCTCTCTTTCTCCAAATACCATTTAGGTGGAAACTTTACTCAAAGAACCACAGATTAGCCTTTAATCTAGGCCATCAATTATGTGCAAAAGTGTTCCACATTACTATATTACCACATAACATATTATTATATTACTATAGATCCCACAGTCAATATACACACATACATGTACACAGTGCAGACACACAGCACACACACACACACACACACACACACACAAACACACATTCATGCACAGACGCATTCACACACACACTCACATGTGCACGCACACACATACCCCTTTTACCCAATGTAAGCTGTTAGGAAATATGTTTTCCTCTAAATATCTTTATTAATACGAAATAATGATATCAGTCATGTCACAAAATCATGACAAAAATAAACTGAGATAATGAAACATTGCGATTACCAACTGCTAAAGGAATGCTGTTAGATAATATCACCCATCAATTTGCCTTCACCATATGGCCTTCAGATTACTTCTATGCTGTAGAACTTGGCAACATATTCCAACAAAGAGGACATTTTACAGTAGGAATATAATTGTGAGTCCATTATTGGGGGGGTGGTGGAGGAAATAACCTACTAGTGAAAGGCAATTCACCAGATGTAAGCGTATAAATAAAAACATATATTCTCACATTTAAACACACATACTCATTTCAACTTTGCCCAAATCTTTTTGTTTGCATATTTCTCTACATAGTTATGGATTTAATATGGTTATTCAGACAAGTGTATAGCCAGCTGTTTCTATTATCTTTTCTCACGCAACTGCTCCCTCATTTGGCATAAAATTTAATACATCATATCAGGGCATACATTAATCATATTTATAGTCTACATAAAATGATCATTTCCACGCACTAGAACTTCTAGGTCATTTTGGCAATGAGTGGGCTGCCCCTTTCCAGTGCTATTTGTCATAGAAGGCATAGTCTTTCCACAACTGTTAATTCCAATACTACTGCAAAGTACTCCCAAAAGAGTTTCATAATTTTCATTCCATAATTATTTTCAGATTTTATCTTAGTCCCTTGCGAATGGCTAAATCATGAGAAAGAAACTGCAGCTAGGTCCCCAGCACAGGAAGTAGCGTCACTCATGCTTTTGCAAGCAGATTTAGAGCATAGATCAAGAGGAAAGCTAATGGGTGTGGTATTTACCCAAGCCCAAGCCAACCTCTCTGTACAGTGCTTAACCTTCAAGGTCAACTCTGTCTGAGGAGTGCAAGAGCTGGTGCTGTCAACACTCATCTCTTCCTTGTGCAGAGTCATGCAGGGCAAACTGGAGGTGGGATTAAACAGTACAGTAAAGCTGGTCGAATATCAGTTCAGCCGCACACTTCTGAACACTCTGGAAGAAGGAGTCCGTCACTGTGATTCCTAGAGACCTGAAGTATGGACCCTCAAATCCCAAGCTGCCCTTCCAAAGTGGGCTGAGCTGTATCTCTTCCTTTGTTACATGTACTTCAAGAAATCACCAATGTCTTCTTAAGACAATTCAAAGCATCGTACAAGATATCAGCTCAAACAAAGGAACAAATCATTGAATGGGAAGTTCTCTGACAAAAACTGCTGTCTCACTTAGCAAGCAGTTTAGAACATTACTACAAGGGTTACAAAGATGGGTTAGGAGACAAATCGTAGCTTCGAGAGACTTGCAATAAGGTCAGGAAACTACCTTTTTAAGGAGTCGATCACAAGCCACATCAGTATTCGTCAGGAACACAAAGAATACCCAAGAGATGAGAAAACGGATCAGTCACTCTAGATGTATTAGCTAAGACAGGTTTTATGAAGGAGGATCTGAGACTGACCATTCTACATGACAAGGTTTGTATGTCTGCAACCCGCTGCCAAGACCTCAGACTGACTTCTCACTTATTCTGCATGGGCACGATAACCCCCCCCTCCCTTCACCCATGATGTAACACTTACACATCAGGAATGCTCAGGAAAACTGAACTCCCCATTCTCCCTACGAAACCCCCTAAATTTGATCACCTTGTTATAGTAGTATGTTATAGATGCTGTTCCCTGCACTAACCATCACTAATAGTTCATATTCACCTGACTGACTCTTTTTAAAAAATTATTTTATTACATTCCATCCATTGGTCCCTAATTTCCCCTCCCACAGTTCCTCATCCCATTCCTCATTACCCACTGCCCTGCAGGTTCTAGGAGGTGGGAATCTCCTTTCATCTCCCTACTGTTTAATCTTTAGCATTACCTCAAGTCATACACAGGAGGCACTCCTAGATCTGGCAAGGAGTCCAAGTGATTGGCATGAGAAAAATACAAACAGGAAAATAGAAATATAAAACAATACATGTTTCCTATATAGGAAATATTTATATTTCATAGACAATGAAAAGGCACGAGGAGGGAATGGTGAGAAACTACACGTTTAAATGTCAAATCTTATCCCTCTTTGAAACTTCTAAATCCTACAGTCAGAACACACCTTCTTCCTTCAGAGTATCTCAGGGGATAGCTTATGTTAAATATTCCTGCTTGCTTATTCTTTCTGGCCACCGCTCTTCAAACCTTTAGCTAAACAACTCCAATGGTTGTGTTAACCCGCTTGTGCAGATGTTCAGAATCAGCTTTCTCGAACCTTCAGCACCAGGAGCTATGTTCCTTCCCCAGAGGTCTCAGATATACACGGAAGCTGGATGGTACCCTCGCTTCAAACCTGTAAGTCTTATCTCTGTTCATCTTTCTTCTGAACATTTGAGTTATAAATCTCACCCTTCCTTTGAATTCCTGAATGTGGGGATGTTTCTGAACATATTAGTTCAGTTTTCAGCCATAATGCCCATTTCTCTGCATATCCAAGGCTTTTTAGGCAATCCCTATATTAAATTATCTCCATTAAAATAATTTATATGATATATTTGCAGTCATATACTGAGAGAGTACTGGTGGCTAAGTGACTAGTTACAAAACTCAGGCTATAGATGAAGAGTAATATTAATAAGATCCTAAAGCCAGGATGAGGGAGGGAGTGAGCAGAGGGTGGATTTGACCAAATATGTAAGATACATGTTGAAAAACTCAGAGACTAGACACCTATCTATGCAAATAATACCATGAGGTATACTTTATTGAGACATACCGATAGGCTTTTATAGCATGTAATTTAAAGACACCTCTGTAAGGCAAGGCATGTGATTAATTCCATTTGCATATAAGAAGATTAAGGTATAAACCTATGCAGGAATGGCAGAGCATCAATAGAAAAATAGAAATACTCATCTGCTTATATATAAGCCAAAAAATAAAACACTTCAAAGCCATCAGCATATAGTCCTCATATCCAGTTACTGAACCACCAAATTACTCCTGAAGTTATAGGAAATATGCACCACATGAGGTAACAGAGCTACAAAATAGTAGAAGAGGTCACCTGTCACAAACTCACTGTGGCAAAAGAAACTTAGGGAAGGTGCCTGGATAAGCTTGCTCATGAAAATTTTATACCCCTAGAAACTGGAATCCCCAGCCGCTGATTGTTCTCATTTTCTTACTTGTGCTTTCTTTCATTTAAAAGGGAAATAAAGGAAAAGGTGCAGTGAACAGACAGGATCTACATTCATGTGTATTTACAAAACGCTCTAATTTTGACAAAAATTAGAATAAAAACTGAATAGAATGAAGTGAATCCAAACCGACCTTCTCTGCGGAGCTCTGCTTACTTTGGGGTTGTTTTAATAGGTTATCGGCACCAAAAACAGATGTTCTTAAAATCAGTTAGAACACCTCAAAGGCCCAGCACAACTTTATTAAAGTGGTCAATGAAAATACAGATTGTACTTTTCATCTCTAGTGGTCTATGACCGTGGGTCCCTTTATACCTAATTTAAAGGTTAAATAAATCTAGTTACAAGAAGCTCAAAAATAAGTATAAACAACCAAAAATGTCAGCTTCTCGAGGAACACTTGAGTGTGAGTAGATAAAAAGAGAATATCCTAAACTATGCATTATTTTCCCAACTTTAATGACCATCATCAGAAAGATGGGCAAGTCAATAATACAGAGTGTGGCGTAGCTCCAACGCTGGAGACTATAATTTCAGGGTTAAAACTTGGTGCCACTTCATAACATTTATGAATATTAGTTTTATATTACACTAATGGATTTATATTGAGATATATATTAATATATTATCATTGTTGTTTAAAAAAATATCAGGTCCCAGGTTTGAGGAGATGGTTCAGTGAGTAAAGGATTATCATACCAGCATAAAAAGAGAAAGTGGCTCCCAGAATCAAAGTAAAAGCAGGTGTGCAATCTCAGTGTGCCTATGATGGGGTGGGAGATGGAGATAGGAGCATCCTCTGAAGCACACAGGACAACTAACCCGTTGTACTTAGTGATGAAGAATAACACATCTTCTTCAAACAAGGTAGATTTATTCCTGACATTTAAATGTCCTCCGATTTCCACTGGCATGCACTATGGCAAGTGCATACTCACACACATGTATAGAAACAGTATATGCACACACATAAAAAGAAACAAAAGAAAAAAATTATCAAGTTGTATTGGAACACACATACACACACGCACACACACACACACACACACACACAATTTGTCCATTTTGCAAAGAAGCAGTATGTCCTCCACTGTCTTCAATGTGATCAGTTGGTCATGATTCCCATTTCCCTACAGAAAAAGCATGAGGTGAGGTATCACTTCTGTACTAGGCATTGTGTATTGTCTTTACTGCACGACTCAGTGCATAGCCCCAGCATTGGCAATCCAGAGTAATGGAAAGCCTATATGCAGCTTGCAGGAAAAGACTTTCAGAACGGATGTGACCATCCGCATGCTGCTCCGCCTTTGGCAGACACATTATCTATGAGAACTTAAGTTTACTACACAACCAAACTGCATTGAACAAAGTTCTAATGGGCAGTTTGCATGGGAACATATGTTACAACTTCAATTTGGCATTCCTAAAATCTAAAACTCATTTTTAAATTCTCAGTATGTGGGGCTTCTGATAATTTCCTGATTTTAAAAGAGGGACATTTAATGAGATCAATCTCACTATAGCTGGTGACTCATACCTTTAAGCCTAGCATTCAGGAGGATGAGGCAGGAGGATTTCTGAGTTTGAGGTCAGCCTGAGTCACCTAATGAGATGCTTCTTTAAAAATCCCCCATAGCAACAAAAAAAGAAAATAATATATAAATGAACTACAAAATGTGGATACAAATGACATATACCCTCTATAATCTACTCTTTATGCCTACTGATTGATTGTATTGCAGTGAAAAGAACATTGATTTAAACAAAGACTAAACTAGTATTTTGTCTAGGTTCCACTATTTACTGTATGGCCTTAAGTATGCCACTAATCAACCTTGTTCTAGCATCATCATTAGTCTGCCTTGCCAGTTGTGAGAATCAGTCCCCATTACTTATGGAGGGTGCGTTGTTTGGTATCTCCTGACTCTACTGAGGGTAGGTGCTGTGCTGTGATGATGTGGTAAGCATCCATATCTGAACTCCAAAGCTGAACACATTCAACCTCTTGATCTCCTGTGGGGACTAATAGAATTCTTATGGTTAAGAAAGTCACCTACGTAAGGAACATGATATTAATTGTCAAAACACATGCTCCAATAGGTCAAATTCTCTAAGAAGCTGAGAATGCATTTCTCTAGAAAAACAACACAAAATGTTATACCTAGCACAATCAGATAGCCCTATTGAGTTTCCCGAACACTGGAACAGATTAAAAGGGAGTCTTATTTGAGTGTGGGCATGGATGTGAGGAAGATGTTGACATCAGCAGGCCCCAGAGTACAGCAAACACTCAGGGTACAGAACACTCTGCCCACATCACACTTGAGTGCAAAGGAAAGACTTTTGCAAAGTTAATAGATTCTGAAAGTTGCAAGAGTTAGGAATTTCTTTAAAATATATTGTTGATTGATGTATTTATTTGAAGGGGGCATTATTTTCTAGTGAATTAACTCTAAGTTAGCTTTATAACAATAAGCCCACCAGACTTCCATCAACTGTCTTCTATGGGAAACCGGTGTTAGAAGGTTTGGATTCCAAACAATGAAAATAGACATGCAATTTGAAGAGTTTCCTGATGTATCTGAAAACTAGAATTAGATGTTTATCCCATAAAGCTCCTATGTTGTTTCTAATCTAAAATTCTAGCTAGGGTATTAGGTTATTTTCTTCAACTCTGTTGACAAATAATGGACAGAAGCAATGGTCATAGTATCCTTTACTGCAGCTGTGATAAAATGTGATCATCAAAGCAACTTAAACTTTTGAACTCAAGCTACAGTTCAAATCATGGCTGAAAGAGTAGTCAAGAGAGCAATGAATGCATACACGCTAGAGCTCAATTTGCTTTATCTACTGTACGGTTCAGAATTCCCTTGCCCAAGGAATAATGCCACTCATAATGGGCAGGTCTTCTAACCCCAGTTAAAGTAATTAAGGAACTCCTCACAGATATGCCTATGAAGAAATCTAATGCAGATAATCACTCATTGAGATTCCCTTCACAGTGATTCTAGATCCTGTCAGGCTGACAGTTGAAATTAACTGTTATAGCAACTTAAAAGAGGAGGAGCCTATTTTGGCTCAGAGTTTGAGGGATTTGAGTCAATCATAGCTGAACAGCAGAGACAAGGCTGCTTGCTTGTCATATTGTATCCACAATTAGGAGATACAAGGACATGAATGTTAGTCGTCAATATAGTTTCTCTGTTTTTATTCATTCTGGAACTAAATAACTCACTTACAGATGTCAGAACTTCATCTCTTGGGCAACAGATACTATAAAGTTGTCAATCAATATTAGCAACCATAAAGGGTAATTGAAAAATCTCTTTGTGCTTTGAAATCCAACAGCTACTGCCTCAGATAGGTAAACTCCCACCAAGGATTGTTTCCATGGGGTGCAAGCTCATTACATCCCAAAATTTAAAACAAAGATTTAGAAAATGGAAGATGCCTAGTGGCCAAGAGGCCGATGTTGCTGTATGTACAGATGAGTAAGCCTTGATTCTTTGTTAGCATTTACAAAGAATGGCCATTGCTTACCAAGCCCTAGACTGAAGCAATTGATGTTCCCACTTCATTGTTTACAACCTTTATGTTATCTGCTCTTCAACTGGAAGAGAAAATATCTCTGAGTCTTATTATAAGATCTTACCTCTGATGAATGAGAAAAATAGATTTTTACATTATTCTTGTCAACTTCAGTAGCATATTAGTCACTAACTTGCTTTTTTCTTGCAAATGGAACAGAACCTTTATATTATTCTATGTCATGGTAAAACAACTTAATTACTAGATATTACTGTATGAAATTTACTCTGTAAAGTTTACTTGTACTCTATAGTCATCTATTTAAATTTAATGTACTCTCACAATTCATTTTTATCATCTAATGTCTTTAGCAGTTTTGCTCCCAAGAAAACATCTGACTTGGACCACTGAAATTCTATCACCACTTAATATACTGCAAAATATTTGAAATTTTGTCTTTATTTTTAAATCAACAAAAGCATCTGTGGTATCTTGAATAGAAACAATGAATTCACAAAATTCCTAGGCAAATGGTCAGAACTTGAAAATATCATCCTTAGTGAGGCAACCCAATCACAAAAGAACACACATGGTATGCAGTCACTGATAAGGGGATATTAACCCAGAATCTCGGAATACCCTAGACACAATTCGCATATCAATAGATTTCTAAGAAGATGGAAGGAGAGACCCCTGGTCCTGGAAAGACTGAATGTA
Organism: Tokudaia tokunoshimensis; assembly: GCA_036184795.1. Taxonomy (NCBI): domain Eukaryota; kingdom Metazoa; phylum Chordata; class Mammalia; order Rodentia; family Muridae; genus Tokudaia; species Tokudaia tokunoshimensis. The sequence continues at coordinate 150,461,828 of BTHU01000001.1, forward strand.
GGGGAACACCAGGACAGAGAAACGAGAGGGGGTTGAATGGAGAAAAGAGGGAGGGAAGGGGGCTTATGGGACTTTCGGGGAGGAAATAAAAAAAAAAAGAAATCATATTACCAAAAATGTCTTACTTTGTGCTTCCATTAAAAAATACAATAACATTGAGAAAATATTTTGAATTTAAGATCACTACCATATTCAGAAAGTAAAAATATATTTATACCTTCAACATTTATATTAAAGAGCAAATAAGATCTGTCATGGCCACTAGGCTGTGAATTATTGAACAGATTTACAGTAACACCTTCTGGCCCAGCAGTACTCACTAATCATGAGGTTGGAAGAGTATAAGAGGTTGATAATCATCAAAGCAGTAGGAACCCAAGGCAGTGTTCACAAATAAGTCATGACTTCTGGCTGAAGTCACTGACAGCTCACACAGGAGGGCCAGCTTTGTGAATAGGCTTGTTTGATCCTGCTACATGGTGACTCATTTGTTGGTCACTGATTTCTGTAGAGATTGGTGGGAACACTCAACTCTCACAAAATCTTCAGAGTTCAGTCAAATGGAGGCTCCTTGGCAAACACGTTGTATTGTTCATATAGGAAAAAATTAAAAGAGGGACTGTGTTGAAACTAGGGGAGTCTTTGAGAGACCCCAAAAAGGGAGGCTGTATCTTTCTCATGTTCTAGTGTTGGACAGGAGACTCTATTTTATTAATATGTGACTTTTATTTCCCATAGAACAGTTTTCTTTGGTATATCTGAGGCTGCCACATATGTATTAGCAGAGCAATCCTATCAGCTTTTAAGTAATGTTCAAGTAGCATCCACCGTCTGATGCTTACTTGGTTCAGTTCTTCCTCTGGTTAGTTAATTTCTCTTGTTTGATGGATGTTCACAGTTGTTCTTTTGCAAATGTTTCCACTAAGTGTAGGCCATGAGACCCTGGGTGAAACACCTGTCTCAAGAACATTAACTGAAAAAACAAAACAAAACAAAACAACAACAAAACAACAACATCGGTGCTTTTGTTTCCTGGGGGAGTAGTGGGTGCATGAGAAGTGAAATATTTCAACTAATCAATGATCAGCTGGTTTTTAAAGAGAGCTTACATATTGTGAACACTACAAAGGGGTTATAGAGTAAATGAGATGTATAACATATGCTGCCCTCTGCCTTTATCCTCAATTTCAGCCTGAATCTTCTAACCTCCTTATGTGCCATACCTATATTTTTTGGTGGGAATGGGAGGAAGCAGTAGTTAATGTCTTCCAGGTTAAGAAATGCTGTCTGAATTTCAAAAGGATTTTTTTTTGGTATTTTTCTATGTTCTTTAACTCTAAATTTAAAGGTCTCCATGAAATCAGCCATGCTTTTGATATGCTTAATGAATAGTTCATAGACATAGTGAACAAATAGCTTTTGATCTCAATGTCTTCACTTGATACTTCATCTGAAATGATACTCAATTTCTACTTCATCCCACTGACTAAAACAGTTTCTCAAGTGGATGTTATGCATCTCACACTAGAGGTTTTATACAACTTGATATTGTTGGAGACATTTTACTCTATCTCTTATTTAAAATGCATCTATAGTTAGTCAATAGGTATTAATTGTGGACCTGGTGGTGCCCAGTATCAGGCAAGGAGAAAATATATTTGAGAACAAGCAGAAGATACAACCTCATGGAGCTTAAAGACTGCAGCCATGATAAAGCCTTCACTGTTCCACACAGAATGGCCAAGGGTGAAGAAGCTACTGAGAAGATGAAGAAGAGAAAGCGGATACATTCGTGACATTGTTTCAAAGCTCAGTTTGTTTTTGTTTTTTGTCTTTGTGTGTGTGTGTGTGTGTGTGTTCTGCATGTGCCCATCATACTATACTCTCCTGAAATGTTCTGACTACCAAGACCAGCTTCTAGAATGTCACACCTTCAATGTGCTGTGATAGCTATGGACAATGGAAACTCTGGAGACAGGACAGTTAAAACTGGGATTCCTAGGAGAACGAAAGCCCTACTCTGATCTTCTGGGTCACAGTCCACAGACTACCGGAACCAATTGGCTTCTACCAGCTGGCACCCCCTTGGCTAGGCCTCCCTGACCACACTATGAGCCCTTCAAAATCCTCTGGTCTTTTCCACATAGGTGAGAATGAATTGCTGCCACTGCATTTGACTTAAGTACTAGTTTGCAAACAAATATAAAGGAGTTCTCTGTGTATTTTTAAGTCTGGCTCAGGGCTTGAATTTTTAAAAAAACAGATTTTCCTCAGAAGGTTGTGAATATCTCTTTGTGCATCTTTCCAAAATGATTAGGTCGGTTATATTAAACAGGTCTAAAATAAGGCACTTTTCTTTAAGGCTTTTTTCCCCTTGAATTCCTCAAGCATTTCATTACTGTTTCATCTCTTCTGAGTCTAAACAGAACTTGGCCTCACATGACTCCCACACATACCAAGTCATTAAAAATATCCTTCAGCCAAAATTAAGGAAGGGTCAGTGGAATGAACTGCACATGAGGCTTAAGTTGAACACAATGATTTCTTTGACTTAAAGTAGGAAATGGCGATGATTCTGGACAGCTAGTTTTGTTTTGTTTTATTTTGATAGCTGCTCTTTAGCTGGGCTCTACTGCACATGAATGTTTCTCTTTGTTAGAATTCCTAATAGTTCTCCATTTGCTGTCACTTAAACCCAGGAGGATTAGCTGAAGAAACCAGGAGTTCACCTCCTTTATCCCCCAAAAGGTCAACATTCCAGAGACAGGTATCTTCCATGGGTTTTACAAAGGAAAAGGAGTAGAATGTTAGCATCCACAAGGCTTATAATAAATACAGGCTGACCCACATTTCAAGTGGCTGTTTGTTGTGTTTTATTTGAATTGGAACCTTCCTCCAAAAGGACCCAACACATGGGATTGAGTTTACAAACAGGGTGGTGACAGTCACTGAAAATAATTCTGGGCATAGATACTCTAATGCTTAGTTCTGGATGGCAGAGGTCGGGTGCCCAATCCATTAAAAAAAAAAAAAGCAGCATTGTTTTGAAAAGGAAGAAACCTTTGTTTATCTGTGGTTTTCAAATTCAATTCACCAAATCAGAATTTGTTGCAAAAGTTAGTGATACTCAAGAATGAGCAAAATTCACCAGCAAGGCTTAGTGAAACTCTGCTAAGTAAAATGCAATCTTTGAATAAGAATTCAGTAGCATGTTGAGTGTTTCTTACCAGGAAAGAAAAAACAAATCATTAAATGTAGAGCAACACATTGACATTCTCCAGGAAGATGGCATCCCAAGATATGCTCCCAATTTGTGGCACCACTATAATACATTATTGCCATAATAAATCAGCCATGAACAACTCACAAGCTGAACTGTCTAGGTCTGAAAGTTAATGGAAGAAATGACTGTATGCACACTCAGCTGCATCGCTTGGGAGAGCAGGGACTTAGGGACCAATTCTAAAATGAGGCTCAAGAGGCTATCTGTGACTCTGTTGCCTGCTTTTGGGTCCCTTTGCCCTAACTGGACAGACTTGTAGCCTCAATAGAAGAAGATGCATCCAGTACTACTACAACTTGATATGCCAAAGTGGGGTTGATAATCTATGGAAGGTCTCCCCTTCTTTGAGGAGAAAGGGAATGAGCAGAGGAGGAAGAGAGATGAGAGGGAGGGACTGGAAGGAAATGAGGAAGAGTATTGGGATGTTAATTAATTAATTAATTAATAAAAAATAGAGTGAAGTTCAGCCAAGTGGTAACTTGGCACCAACTGTAGGGTCATCTGTATATAGACAACACTCTAACACTCAATATAAAGACAAAGCTGTTTATAATTAATTAACTAGTTAATTAATTTTCCCAGCAGGTAATCTAGCCAACTGTGACAGTTACATCCACTTTTGAGAGAACGCAAATTTCTTTCAAGACATGACACCCTTCCCACCCTTTTCCTGCAATCCCTGCCAGTAGTGGCATGGAGGAGCAGAGTATCTAAGAAAGAAGGAATAGTCCCTAGAAACGCATGGCTTGGTAGCATTTCGATATGTTTCTCCTTACACGTGCATCATGGTTGTCAAGAAAATTTCCTCTTAACATTAATTTCAACTTCAAAGCAAGGGTCCTTTGCTGAGTTCTTGCTGTTGCAGATCATTTATGGAATGTGAATAAGGAGGTTCAGAAGCACCATGGGGAAACACCCACCCTTGTAAGGAGTAATACATAGCAAGACACTGGAGGGTTGCAACCTCAATAGGGCTACAGAAACACATTACAGGGCAACTGTGGAAGTCTGCTAAAGGTCTGCTCTGAAGACTGTGTGAAGAGAAATGACAGGTAAGCAGTAAGCTGCCCAGAGGAGAGGACAGGCATGCTTCCAGAGCTTTCAGGGGGCATCAAGTGGACCAACTTATTGATGCAAAGGGAATACTTTTTTGGCAAGACTGACAATCAAAGATGGAGTCATGATCATAATTCTTTAATTATTTTACTCTAAGCAACAAAGCTAGCAACCTATCCTATTGAAATAACCAAAAGGCACTATACTGGCTGGTTTTGTGTGTCAACTTGACACAGGCTGGAGTTATCACAGAGAAAGGAGCTTCAGTTGGGGAAATGCCTCCTTGAGATCCAGCTGTGGGGCATTTTCTCAATCATTGAACAAGGGTGGGAGGGCCCCTTTTGGGTGGTACCATCTCTGGGCTGGTAGCCTTGGGTTCTATAAGAAAGCAAGCTGAGAAAGCCAGTAAGAAACATCCCTCCATGGCCTCTGCATCAGCTCCTGCCTCCTGACCTGCTTGAGTTTCTGTCCTGACTTCCTTTGGTGATAAAAAGCAATGTGGAAGCGTAAGCTGAATAAACCCTTCCCTCCCCAACTTGCTTGTTGGTCATGATGTGTGTGCAGAAATAGAAACCCTGACTAAGACAGGCACCTACCAAAACCCATCATTGATTCACTTAGGTCAACCATAACATTTCTGAGTAGCCAACTATTTGTTGGATGCTGACTCTATTCCCAGAAATGGTCTCACACAGAATTCCCTCTTATGCCTTACCCTATGTAATGCTTAAAAGTCCCTAGTCATTCAAGGTATGGACTTGTTCCTCTTCCATAATGTTCTTTCAATAGGTAAAGTACCCCTTGCCTCAGGAGAAACCATAGTATTTTCAAATTAGGATTCTACATTTTACCTAGACTCTAAGCTCATTGAAGTGAAACTCACCTCTCCCCTCTCTTGTGAGAAGGAGAGGAGTGGGTGTGGAACACATGGCTACAGGTAACAGGAATTAAAGAGCATAACATGTATACCGGGTGAAGTGCTTCTAGACAAAGTTGCTTCGTTTAAAGCTCACAGTGTCACTCTTGGAAGGAGAGGAAACTGGAATGTCAAAAGACTGAAGAACTTCCCTTGGGTTCATGCAAATGGTCAGATCTTGAAAATATCATCCTTAGTGAGGTAACCCAATCACAAAAGAACACACATGGTATGCAGTCACTGATAAGGGGATATTGACCCAGAATCTCGGAATACCCTAGACACAATCCGCATATCAATAGATTTCTAAGAAGATGGAAGGAGAGACCCTGGTCCTGGAAAGACTGGATGTAGGGGAATGCCAGGACAGAGAAGCGAGAGGGGGTTGAATGGGGAAAAGAGGGAGGGAAGGGGGCTTATGGGACTTTCGGGGAGGGAGGAAATGGGAAAGGGGAAGTGATTTGGAATGTAAATTAAAAAAATAAAATAAAATAAATAAAAAAAAGAAAAAAAAACAAATGATGGAGCTGGAATTTTAAACACTGCTCACAAAACCTAAATCTTTTAGGAGGATGAATCAAATCTCAATATTTTCTGCTGTGCTCCTTTGCCTATAAAATATGAAAATGTTTTAAAGCAATGATGATGGCATTCTGGGGTCATATTGTGCAGGGTCATATTTCAACTCTATCAGTCCAGATGTATGACCTTGCTATGATCAGAAATAGCCCCAAGCCCCTAGTATCTATAAAATTGAATAGTACTAGTTATATGTACAACATCCATGTAGGGATTAGAGGAGATTATATCTGTAAAATGTCAATATAGAGTCTAATACATAGTATACCCTTAATAGGAGCTGATAACAAAAGTAGAGCAGAGATTTTTTTTTAAAATATATACCACACATGCACATGCACCCACACACATGAGATGGGAGGGGAGGAAGGGAGCAGGAAAGGGAGGGAGAGAAGAATAGAGTGAAAAAGAGATACTTTACAGGTAAGACACCACTCTATTCTCTAAATTTTAGGGTTAAAAAGTAATCGTGTGTGTGTGTGTGTGTGTGTGAGAGAGAGAGAGAGAGAGAGAGAGAGAGAGAGAGAGAGAGAGAGAGAGAGAGAGAGAATGTCAGTGTACATTTGTATGTGAGCTTGTGAGTGTGTGAGCATGTATGAGAGTTGATCATAATGAGAATGAATGTGTGTAAGTGTGAGACTGTATGAGTATGAAAGATAGTGAGATTTTGTGTGCTTAAGAAGGGAATTGTGCCTCAAAAATAGTCATAAAAAGCAGTCTTAAGTAGAATTTCTATGGCTGTGATGAAATACCAGAACAAAGAACAACTTAGAGAAGAAATGGTTTATTTCACTCACATTTCCATATAACAGTTCATCATTAAATGCAATTGGGGTAGTAACTCAAATAGGGCAAGAATCTGGAGGCAGGAACTGCTATAGATGCCACAGAGAACTGCTGCTTACTGGCCCGCTCTTATGTCTTCCTGTCTTTCTCAGTTGGCTTTCTTATAGCACTTAAGTCAAGCAGCCCAGGGATAGCACCACCTGCAATTGGCTGGGTCCTTCCACATTAATCACTTAAGAGATTGCTTGCTCTATAGGCTTGCCAACAGTTCGATCCTATGGTGGCATTTTCTCAGTTGAGGTTCTGCCTTCTCAGATGATTATAGCTTGTGCCCAGTTGACATCAAAACCACACAGGATAAAAGTCTTTTACTAAAATGAAGACAATTAGCTGTGCCTGTTAGGATTCTGTCTAAGCTCCACCCCACAGTTACCTAGCAACAGTCAGGTATACCCCTCCCCACAGTTACCTGGCAATAGCCAGGTAGGTCTGGCCTACAATAAAAGGGGCTGCTTGCCTCTCCTCTCTCTCTCTCTCTTGTCTCTTACTCTCTTCTCTCTTTTCCCTTGTCTTCTTGGGCTCTTCCCTTCCTCCCTCCCCTCCCCCCTCTCTCCATGTGGTCATGGCCAGCCTCTACTTCTCTACTCTCTCCTTCTCTCTGCCTTTCTCTGCCTCTACTACCCTCTTAACTACCCTCCCCATGCCCTAAATAAACTATTCTATGCTATACTGTTGTGTGTGTGATCCCTCAGGGGAAAAGGAGGACTCAGCATGGGCCCGCTGAGGCACCACCTTCTCCCTACACCGCCATAGAACATATTCTTACACAGCTTTCTCTTTTTATGATCACAACAGTGCCTGTGTTACCACACGCATTCTCATTACAACCAACTATATATAACATATATCCAAATCAATGGCAACTTATGGATAGGATAAAACATCTAAAAGAAAGAAACATGGCCTTCAGAATAATGGGCATATAGAGTTGACTAGAATATGTTCCACCATTCACTTCCATGCAGAAAACTTACCTGGGTTAATTATAGTCCTTCCTATTCACCTCTGCTTCATTTCTTCCTCACTCCCTGTTAAATAACACTGTGCATTTTTTTTACATGTTAACCATTTTATTTTAAAAGGCAGCATCATTTCCTCTCAATCCTTGTGTAAGGTGTGCAGAAAATCATAGTATAAAAATCCAGGAAGCCATATGTTTATGAGAGAGATGAATCAGTGTCGAGTCTCTGGGAGCAGATGTTGATTTGGAAGCTGGGGAGATAGCTTTTATTTTACTCAAGACAGTCAAGCCCAGTGAGGCTGCTGTTCACAACTGGAGCAAGGACTATCCCTAAAGCTGTTGCCTGTCTGTAAAATTAGTTCCCCTAACTCTGGCCACAGTGGGAGAAGAAGTGCCTAGCCCTGTAGAGACTAGATGTGTCAGGGTGAGGGGGATACAGGAGTGGCTCAGGAGTTCCAGTCTCTCAGAGGAGAAGGGGATGAGGGGAGAGACTGTAGGAGAGGAGGACCACTGGGAAAGATGACTGCGAAAGGATGCAAAGAGAATAAAAAAGTGGCATACTGCATAGTGACTGATTTAGGAGGACAAATTGCTTCTCTGTGTTCAGTATCCTCAAGGCTACTTTCCCTAAATGCCTACTTTCTTCTCTGTGTGCTTGTTCTCCCTAAAAATTTGCCAACTTGGAGGGCAGAAGAAAAGGATTCACTGAATCTGCTAACAATGGTATAGCCAAGGTAGAACTGCTTTCCATTCCTGGTTTGGGCTTAATGGTTTGTATTGAACATCCCACTGATGTATTGGGCAGTAAAGTTATACTATACTTTATGAACAACTGATGTATTGGTCTTACAAACGTGCCAGACCCAGCTCCTTTATGACTCTATTTGCAAACCGAAAATGTGGACAAGATACAAATGTAATGCTAAACAGGAAACAGATTAAGAAAAGCATCAAAAGCCAGGGGTGATGATGTAACTAGGTTGTATTCAGATAAAAATAAAACACATCACAGTAAATTCATCGGAGACACAAACCCAGTACCATGAGAATTCTGTCACTATAAACACCTCCATTAAAAATAGGGGAGGGGATGAGGTGAAGAACTCTGGGAAGGGAGACCTGGAAGGGGGGCAACATTTGGAATCTAAATTAATAAGATAATTTAATAAAAAATGAGCTTCAATAACACTGTAGCTTTGCACCTACTGGAATAAAAAAACAAACAACAAATAAAGTCAAAGTTATCGAAAGGAGGGGAAAAAGTAAAGAGAATCAAATCAAATGCAGAACAAAGCACAATAGGATTAATAAACCAAAGATCTTTTTTGTTTTTCTAAAAAGACAAAAGTTAGTAAAATTTCACCTCAATGAAGGGTAAAACCTCCTAGATATGACTCAAAATGAAATATCATAATAAAGATCCCAGAAACAGAAAAAAAATCTACACAGGAACTATTGAGAACATTTATATACTAGCAAACTAGATTACCCAGATGGAATGAATATATTACTAAAAATATACAACAGACAAAGACTGAATCAAGGAGAAATTGAAAGCCCAAACAGATCACTAACAAGTAAGGAACTTGAATAAGACAGTAATCAAAAACTCTGCCCATCTAGAAAAGCTAGGGCCAGATGGCTTCAAGCTAGATTCTAATGTTCGAAAAAGAATTGATAACAATCTTCTGGAATTATTTCAAGGAAATAGAAGAAACAAGTTCAAACTCATGAGGTCAGCATCTCTCCAAATGAAATCATCAAAAATACTACAAAATCCACCCATCCTATCTTCTTGGGTGAATATGAATGTGAAAAATAAACAAACAAACAAAACAAAAAGTCAGAGAGCACTGAGTCTATGTTGAGCAAATTGGGCTTACTTGTCGGGTGAGAGAATGATTTAACATAAACATATAAATGAATGTGATACACCCCACATTAACAGAAACAAAGGAAAAACATGAGCTCTTTTCAATGAAGATGGGAAATGCAGATGCTGGGGAGATGGCCCAGTGGTTTCACACCTCTGATGACCTGGTTCAATTTCCATCTCCCACAGGTCAGGTAGCAATTTTCTGTAACTCTAGTTCAACAAGATCTGATACCCTTTTCTGGCACTGTGATGCACAACCAGAAAAGGGGGAAGTGATGTAATTATATTATACTATCAAAAATTAAAAGAAGTAATAAAAACTTGGAAAGTAATAGGAAATGAAGATAATTGCAGGACATGTATGCGATGTTCACGCCTAACATCACAATTCGGGACAGAAAGTTTCCCTCTAAGATCTGGTCCAAGATAACAAAGTTTACTGATGCCATTTCTGCTTAACATGGTACTAATTAGGAGACCTATAGAGATAATTATCTGCACTTGACAACAATGTGCTCATATTGGGATGTGTGTGGACTGATATTTTTAGTTCAGTTGATCAAGAATGTGTTATAACTTTCAAGGTTCATTGTTTCTTCCTGAGAACTACACAGACATAAAGAGAATGGGTAAAGGGAGAGATAGAGAGCGAGAAAGAGATTAAAACTTTTAGCAAATCCAAGGAAACAAAACTATATACAAAAGTCAGTCTACTTCTAGAGCTAAATAAAAAAGGATCTGAAAAGGCCTGCTAGCCAAACTGACAGCGAAATATTTGGCTACCTATTACTTCGAAGGCAGAGAATGGGAAGAAAACAAAACTCTTGCACACTTTCAGTGGGTTACTGTTATGGGGAGCAGTGAAGAAGCCTCCCATAATTAAAAATGCAGCTTCCTTATGCAGCACACTTCCTTCTAGGTAGATGCTGAAAAGAATGGAAATTAGAATGCCAGTGAAACCTGTGAACTTGTGTTCATTGAAGCATTATTCACAAAAGCTTAAATATGGAGCCAACCTGTCAATGTATAAATGAATAAAAAAGTGTGATATAAGTGTACACAATAGTAGACTACTCAGCATTTTGAAAAGAAGAAAATTCACACATTTATAATGGCAAAGATGACCCTAATGAGCATTATGCTAAGAATAATACTCCAAATAATTAAGGATGAAAATGATTTAGTTCATATATTAGACCTTAAGTAGTCAAAGTCCTGGGCACTGTTACTTGAATGGTTGTCATGAGTTGGTAGGAAAGGCAGCATGCAGATAGTTGGCAAAGTGGACAAAATTTCAGATTAAGTAACATGGACAAGTTCTGGCTTATATATATATAGTCTACATGCACACTGATTACAGCACTAAGTATATCATGTTGTTGAAATACAGTGGATCTTAATATGTGGGGTATCAGAATGGAAGGATGGGGCAGAGAAGGATGAAAGGAGGAGGCCAGAGTCATGTATGAATGGAGAAAGAATTAAAGACGAAAGGCAGCTTGGTAATGAGAGGAGTGACAGCTAATATGTCATCAACAATGGCACTGCAAGGCTGGATCTGTCTTGGAAAAAGTTCTATCTCCATCTAAAGTATTAAGCATACTTCAATTCTCAGGCTCATTGGAAAATAAGTGAGAATAGGAAAGATGCCTGTAAGCACCTAGTAGACAAACCAGAGGACTTCTAAGGACAGAACATAATAAAAAAAATACTGGATAATAAGGATACTAAGTATATCTGTGACAGATGTTGTACAGACAAGGTTCATAAACACCCACAGGCATATCTAGGGAGGGAAAATACTGTAATATCTAGAAATACAAAATTTCCTCATGTGTTTCTATATCAATGGAAAAGATCTGTTGGAAGGAACCGGTATGTTTTAAAAGCAATATTTTGTACTACTGACTAATGCAAAAAAACAAAATCTCATCTCACTTAGACTAATGGGCCTCACTTTAAAAATAAACATGACCTAATACTGAACAGGATCCAACAGTATTTTGTACTCTCAATCACCCAAAATAGCACTGAGGTGAACAATTCTGTTAAACAAATGATCATGCAAAAAATAATGTCCTTTCCTTGTTTATTTAAATAACAACATTTGCCCTAAAAAATTGAATGAGGTCCACTTATTCTGTGAGCTTCAGTAAAGCAGGGAGAAAGGGGGATGAGGTTGTGTACCTTTGAGGGTCTAGAGAGTGGGCCTTTGGACAGTATTCTCCTAGGCCATGAAGAATGTCACCGCTAGGGTAAAGCCACCTAGAACTTATAACTCTTCCCCTAGTGCATGATAAGCAGAGAAAGCAGGTTTTGTAGCAATACTAATCCAAGTTTCAAACTGTTCATTTTTCATGATATCACAATAAGATAATTGAAAACAGCACTTAATAATTGACAAGTTACAATTCTGTCTTTGTAAGCCTTCTAAATGAAAGGAGATTGATTTTAACATTAACAAAGCCTTCTAGACTTCTTGGAAACTCAGCTCCAAAGATAAATGGGTTGCTTTAAGGGTTAAGACTCTAAGAAGTACTCGAAGAATGTCACATGGTTGATTTCAGAGGTGATAACATAAAACATTCCACAAACTTTATGTTTACAGTAACCTCATAAATAGGGGCTAGATATCCCTTTTGGGAAGTCATACAATGGACTCTGCAATAATAAAATCTAAATATCTTAATATTTTTAATGTATTGACAATATAAACTGCCAAGAACCTATTTTTCAGCAATATGCTAATAGTCACCTGGTTTAGCTGTATGGTAAGTACTCTGTTGACCCTTTAATAAAGAGTATTTATTCTTTTAATGTGGCCAACTATTCTCCCTAGTTTTAAAAAAGATTCATTATTTTTATTTGCTGTGTCTTGCATACATATATACCCATCCACTACATGTGTGCATGGTGCAAGAGGGCATCAGATCTCCTAGGACTGGAGTTACAAATGGTTGTGGGCCATGAGGTGGGTATTGGGAATAGAACCCAGGTCTTCTGGAAGACTAGCCAAGATTCTTAACTACTCAGGTATCTCTTCAGCTTCACTTTCCACATTTTTGACATTGGTAGGTCAGTTTAGTAGGATCCAGCTAATCCAGGCAGGATCTCATTGCTTAGGGAGTAGGCCAGACACGGGGAATACATTTGAGCAATAAAAACTCATAAGAAATTTTGTTTGTCTTTGCAGAAAGAAATTCTCCATTTTCTATTATGCCTAAATAATAGATTTAGGATAATGCCTGCTGTTTCTATAGTCTTGTTATTATGGGACAGGAAAGAAGAAAGAAGAGCTAAGGGATATCCAGACACAGGAAACTGCCTTCCTCTTGATTATTTTGAGTCTGTAGACAAGTTATGCCTGAGGTCATCATCTTTTCCTTGGACTTCAGAAGTAGAAAACCAGTAAGTTAACTTCCAGCTTAAGTGTTTGTGGCAGGGATCTTTTTTCGTCTATTCCTGACAGGGTCCTAACTGACCAGGAAATTCCATGTGAAAGAGTCAGGAACATTAACTTTCAATATTGCTTTGAATTATGAAGATGAGTCATTTTGATAGCTGTTAATGATTAGCCAACAGTCTTCCAGGCTCTATGAATTGAATATGAAAGAAAATAGAAATAGCTCATTTCACAACACAGCGTATATATGTGTATATATGTATACACACATATATATGTATATATATAATCTTGAAGTTTATAGAATTTATATGAAAATAAGCATAACATCACAGAGTGAAAATGTGGGCTTTCACTTTGCATTGTTCCTGTATTGGCATAACACTTGAAGACAGACAGGGAAGTAGTGGTACATGCATGATGATTTCTGCAGTAATTATTAGCACAAGGAGGTATAGCTGAAGACTGGATACAACCCAAATACACATCAAAAGGAAAACAGAAATGAACTGTTATCCTCTCCAAGTACAGTATTAGCCATCCACTATGCACATAACTACATACCTAAATCTGAAAACAAACATCTTGATGGGTAAAGGAAACCAGACACAAAGGCAGTTCTTCCATACATAGACTACATGATTTACTGTGCATGAAACTGTAGGGTAGGAGACACACATAGATGTCTATAGAAACTTGAAGGCGGTTGCCTAGGCAGAGCTATTTGAGCTTAAAATATTATAAAGAAGCTTCCTTGGAGTAACAGAAATATTCTATATCTAGTTATGGTTTGGGGGTTATAAAAATGATATAAAGGTGAAATTCACACATTTTCAGACGTATCACTAAGTTTTAAATAAAATTAAGTCTGTATAAGACTTTAAGGGGTCCACGCTTGTGTTATTTTGGGTAAATAATTCACAAGAATGGAATGGAATGACTTTGGCTAACAAAGCCCTGAAAAATAGCCCTCATCTTTGACATTTTTGTATGTATAAATTTGTGTGCATGTTCATGTGTAGGGGGATGTATTGATTGATATACAGGCACACACTTATATATGTGTATATCTTCATAGAAGCCTAAGGACAACTTCCAGTGTCATTCCTCTGATGGCATCTACCCTGCTTTGAAATATCTTTCACTGGCCTAGATTTTGTCAGGTTATTTAAGTTCCTTGTTTGGTGAACCCAAAGGTCTTCCTATCTCTGCCTTCCTAGCAAGTTCCTGCCACTATGTCAGGAACTTTTAGTGTCGGCTCTGGGTTTCAACTTTCTTGCATTTGTAAGTCACTTCACTGACTGAGCTCCTCTGCTCTGTCCCCCAGATTTTTTCCTTTTATTTGAGGGTTCTATTAGAAAAGCTGCCTAGGACTCCATCTTCGGTAGATCAGTAGCTTCTATTATCTAAAGTCCAAACAACACAGAGGCTGGGAATAATGGGGCATGTCTGCTTAGTAGTGCAACTATCTCTGAGTCAGCCCCCAGGGTGTACTGTCAATAGTGTCAGCACACAGCACCAGAATCACCAGCAGACACAGCTTTGGGGCAATTAATGGTTATGGCAGCAGAAGAGATGTGGGTGGCGCCCATTAAGAGTTTTCACAGTGAGAACTCACCACACTATTTGGTAGACTAAAAGAACATAAGGGGGTGTTTAGTAATGCAGTTGAAATACAAGTTCCAGCCTTCCAGAAATAAGTCAGGGAGACTCTAAAGGGAAATAAAAGTCCAACAGTAGTTGATAGGGGTGAGAGCTATGGAAATCCCATTTGCAGGCACTCTATAAGACTCCACTTTTACTGCTGTGGCATTGCATAAGGAGACATAAGTTTTATTCATTCTTATAGAGTCAACATCTTTTTACAAAAGGTTTTAGCATTGACTGAATTTTATGTTTCATGGGAGTTTTATCTACATGTGTGTCTGTGTACCATGTGCCTGGTGCCAGTGGAGGTCAACAGAGGACACTGGATCCCCTGGAGCTGGAGTTATGAATAGTTGTGAGCCATAATGTAGGTTCTGGGAAATGAACATGGGTTCTCTACAAAAGCAGTGGTTGCTTTTAATTACAGAGTCATCTCTCTAGCCTCTGTATATTTTTTCTTCAAAATAAACTTTATTTTTTTTTGTTCATAGAGAAATGAAGTGCTAATTCTCTTATACCCTGAAGTGAGCAAGGTTTAAAAAAAAATCTCACAATCAGACTAAATGGATATGTGCATATTAAGTCAGTGGTTTAAAACACACACACATTCTCTCTCTCTCTCTCTCTCTCTCTCTCTCTCTCTCTCTCTCTCTCTCTCTCTCTCTCTCCATTACAACAGTTTTTAAAGTTTAATAAACACAGAGTCACCTAGAAGATTTGTAACATCACTTTTTAGCCTTCAACATTTTTATTTATCATTCTGCAAGTTTCAAGTGTGTCTTAGGAATTTTCATTTTCATTCAAGAAAATGTTTATAATGCTGGTCTACAGACAAGATTTTGAGAGGATTCCTATATTCTTAGCTGAATTGAGCAAATGGTCTTTGTTTGTTTGCTTGAGCAATGGAAAGAAAGATAGCAAAGTATTTATGTTCCAGGTTCAGGAATACATCCCTATCTCCCTTTGTTCTAACAATAATCCCATGGGAACATAGTTATTTTCCTCCAACTCATAGATAAAACAAGAGTGGTTCACGTACAGTTGTACTACAGCTATCAAGAGGTCAAGATACAAATACTATGCCTAGTTCTCTGGTCCATATCTTTTGCACTCTACTGTAAAGAAGGAACTATCAAGGACTAGGGAAATGGCTTAGTCTGTAACATCTTGTTTGTGTAAGTCTAAGGATACGAGTTCAATCCCAAGAGTTTATGTATAACATTAGAGAGAGAGTAGCATTTGCTTGAGAGTCTCAGCACTGGGGAAGCAAGGACACACTGATCTTTAGCACTCTGCACAGCCAACCTAGTCAAGAAACAATCTGACTGCTGAGGAACAACCCTAAGTTGTCTAAAGTTACACACACACACACACACACACACACACACACACACACACACAGAGAGAGAGAGAGAGAAAGAGAGAGAGAGAGAGAACACTCACACTCACGTGGACACATACACACACACACACATACATAAAGTAAAAGAAAGAAAAATTAGGCAACCATGCTTCACATTAGGAATGAGTAGCCAGGACACCCTAGAAAAGATGGAGAAAGTTACGAACTATCCTGTTTACTCTCAGATACTTACCTCCATAGAGTTCAGAACTTGCATTTCCATGTTCTATATAAATTAACCTTCATTGGCAGCAGGGGAGTCATGTCTGACTCAGCAGCATCTGGATGATGCTGAGATTGACAATGGGGATCATTCATAGTCTTTAGGCTAAGGGAAATACTTGGAACTCTTCTTCATGTGGCTCTCTCTGGACAGTAGTGATAACCTGTGACCATTGCTGGTTTTCTATTTTAATCTGACTTCTGGAAGCTGGGCCACACCAGTAACAGAATCACTTCATCTAATGTGATGTGAACTCCTTGGTATCTACATTTCTCAAAGCCTATCATAACCAAGTTCTGCCTCTATATTTATTTTGCATCAGTGGACAATAGCAACTTATTAGAAGTCTGACCTTGATTTCTTTAGTTCTGTAAAGGGTATCTATTTCAAAGACTGCATGTGAAAAGAGATAACTCACAGCTTTGCTTCAAAGGTGCAAAGAAAACTGAGCTGCCCAGAGTTCTGCTTCTCAAATATGGTTTGAAGATGCTATTGGACTTTCTAAATAAACATTGGCTAAGAGATGCATATTCTTGGATCGGGATGAAATTTTAGGTAAAGCTAAGGAAGTGTGTGTCATCCAAGAACTAACTTAGGTGATTTCTCATAGGTTAAAAATAATGGCTCTCCTAATTTCGACACAGATGTTTCTTAAGGTATGAAGGATACAAAGGGAAAAGGAGAAATAGTTTCCATTCAGTCAGAGATCACTGTGAGTTTTATCTGTTCTGAAACTTCACTGTAAGCATCAGTGGTAGCTGAAGAGGTGCACCAAGATACAGTGCCAGAAATAGTAGCCATTATAGCCACAATAGCAATTTCTCCAAGAACTGGGAGCTTCCAAAATTCATGGTAACAGATAAGTGTCTCTGGTGATATGGGTGATTTCTAAGCAAAATGCCAGTGATGTCCAGCAGTTTTGATGGACAACAGCAAGAAGTCAGGATTTGCTTGAGAACTTGAGCACCAAGAAACACCAAGTTCTGAGTAACTCTGAACTGGATGAGTATGCACCATCTTAATATTTAATTAAAAATTAGTTATTTACCAGCAGTTTCTCCATTTACAACCAGTTTTGTATTCTTCCCTTCCCCTGTAGGGAAAGGATTCTAATAATGTTACACAGTGACTTCATTTTATGCTCAGAGGACACTATTAATCAGAAAAGTTTTACATATACAAATATGCAGAATATAAACAAAACCCCAAAATTTAGTATTTCATTTCCAACTCTACTTTTAAATAAGCTAGAATTTAAAATCACACAAATATATAAGATTGGTGGAATAATTACCCAAACATTTCTTGTCCCCTTTTTATTCTTTTTTTTTAAACCCTTTACAGCCTATGGGGGCACATTACCATTCTAGTCCAGTTGAGTTTGTTGAGATTCATTAGCAATTAACTCATTGTAGCCTCATAGGCTTCTAGCTAAATATAAAATAGACTTCATTTCTTACTCATGCAGAATCTTCTTGAGCTATTATAATGATCAAAAACCTGGAATGATGAGAAAATTGATAACTGGAGCTCATGGAGATCTTGAAGATCCAAGTTCTTTAAATCTGCACTGAATATGAATCCACCTTTCACATCTGCTTTCAAGCAGCAGAGTTAGGAGAACCTCAGCAACTAATGCAAACGCACAGGACCAGCCTATCGTGGCAAAAACACCTATTACTGCAGCTCCTAGCATTTTATTAACATATTTCTCAGCCATGCATATACTTCCTCTTCAAATTTTTAATAAGAAACTTAAAAATCTTCATACACACAAATATTACATTGTAGCTTCTCTATATCGCCACCCAGAGAGCACACTCATCTGATTATATGTAAGCCTTAAAATAATAAAAAAAAAATCCTCCAGCAGTGTGACTGGCATTCTATTACAATTGCAATTAAAAATAACAGATGAAGAATCACAAATCAACATATGCTATTTTAATTATCTGCAGTGTGAAACATGCCGAATCCGGAACTCTGGCTTATGCTACACTATTTCCTTTTACATCAGAAGGTACTGATTAAGGCTTGATGCTAAAGACATTATCCAGCTCAGTTCCTTTATGCTATGTGAGTAAAGACTGAATCTTAGAGATGATTTAATATTGAATTTCAGTGATTATGATAAAATAAATAAAAAGTACATAACAAAACCCTTTGGTTTAATCACTGAGGAGAAACATGATTCAGGCACATCCAGCCTTGGCCAGTGGGCTGCATGTAGCTAGGCCTAACTGTGAATGCTGCCCAATATAAAGTTACAAACCTCCTTAAAGCACTATGCGACTTGTCACATGGTATTTTTATTTATCTTGTCTGTGCAGTTCTTGAGCATGAACTTTGTAGATGACAACACAGTGCCACAGTGTCACAAGGTTTTAGACACATCTGATGGTATCTAGGACTGCTGTCTCTTCTTCTCATGCCAGTCTTTGTTTGAAATGTTTTCCCAGAAAGACTTTCTGGATTTTGCTCCCTAAGGCAGTGCTGTCCAGGAAATTCCTTTTGGATGTATCTTAAATGGACCATTTGCTGCTGTTTTGATTGCTTCTTAACCATCGCCTCTCCATCCCTGTCTTCCTCTAGATTTTATATTCTATGCAAGCAGGTTCCTCATCTGAATTGTCGGTGATTCTCTCCCTGGCTCATGCAGTGGATGGAGATGTTTAATAGATTGTAGCAACTATTAGTGGGGAAACATTACAGAGCCAAGGTTCCTTCTATGCACAGAGACATCGTTTCCAATTATTTCAGAGACTTCACATATTTCCTGAAGTCAAATCAGAAATCTCAGGTTAGAGACATCAAAATGAACGCATCTATACATTTAGCCCTAGTGACTACTCTGTAAACCTGAATGAATGAATGAATGAATGAATGAATGAACAAATCATGGAGACCACTCTAGAATGTGTAATACCATATCAATAAGCACATTATGCTACCCAAATTCCAAACCATAAGTTTCTTGGTTAACATATTGGAAATGCATCCTCATTTTTCCAAAAGAAATAGATCCCTTCCTTTTTCTAATCTTGAGACTTTTCCATAGCATTCTAAAAACAAATACGTAGTACTCCCTTCACCTCCCATACCTTAATTTGGACTATGTGTGGTTCAATTGTCTCAGTCATCTACAGTGAGCATAATGATTTAGACAGATAAAATCTAAAATTTTATTCGTCATAGAATATTCTTATCAATGTTCTACCAGTATTCCAAACACCTCAGTCTGCCCACTTCATAGTTAAACTACATCATAGGTGTCCTGGTGATTTGAATATGCTTGGCCCTCAGGAAGTGGCACTATTAGGATGTATGGCTGTATTGGAGGAGGCATAGCCTTGTTAGAGGAAGTGTATCACTGTGGAGGTGGGGCTTTGAGGTCCAGACCCTTCCTGACTGCCCGCAGAAGACAGTCTCCTCCTGGCTGCCTTCAGATCAAGATGTTGAGCTCTCAGCTCCTTTTCCAACATCATGTCTGCCTGGACACTGCCATGCTTTTTGCCATAATGATAATGATGATAATGGACTGAACCTCTGAAACTGTAAGCCAGCCCCAATTAAATGTTTGCCTTTGTAAGAGTTGCCTTAGCCATGTATCTTCACAGCAATGGAAACCCTAAGACATGTACGCATGCATGGAGAAAAACAGTATGTAGAAGGTTCAGTACTATGCATAGCTTGAGATATCCCTGGGAGTCTTAGAACACACCTTTTGCATATGAGGGTGATTACTGTAGTTATTCTAAGGATTAAAGGTGGAACAAAGATGCCTATGCTCTTTCTCCTGAACCAAGTCTTAAAAAGAACAATTATCAGTTCTCACCCCCACCAGTGGGTCTCTTTAGGGTAAGGAACAACAAATCTGCATGTGGGAAGACAAATAGATTTAAGGGGTGAAGGGGGTGGAAGACAGAAACAGTTGGCTACCTGGAGAATTCTTGTCCTCCCACTGTTTGAAAATATAGCCTAGATCTGTGCTTCAGATGTCCCTACATCAGATCTGAAACATTTACTGCCAACGCCGCCTCCTCTTACCACATCCTTCCCTTTAGCTTTGTAGATAACGTTAATTTTGAATCTACTACATTATTTATATTTCACCCTACTGGATTTTCTGTCTATAAATAAACTTTGTAAGGCACCTTTGTCTCAGACTCTACTGTAGCTGTTAGAAGAAAGACATAACTTTGTCCTGTGTTCAGCCCTGACCCTTCTTCTACCAGTGAAACTCCATTGGCCACATCTGTTGTGTAGAAGATCCCATTATTTCTGTTGATGGGCAGCTACACCAGCTCTTGGCCTCTATCTACATCTTACTGACCTGAACACTCTTGGTTCATAGAAACAAGCAACCTTCAGAGACAAGTCAAAGAGGGAACAACGTGAGGAGGCTAGAAAATGCAATACAGAGAAAAGTCACATTGAATGTGGGGTAGAATACCTAAAATTTGCCGGGGTTGGGTAGATGAGAAAGAGAAAAAGTTAGGAATAAAAAGGTAGAAAATGGGGGAAAAAACTGATGAGGACCAGTGGAAGGTTCCATAGCAATGGAGGTGAGGAAATTAGGATACCACATTGCAGTCTATTCTTTGTTCAATCTTCACTTTAAATCAAGTCTTTGAAAGGGGCCTGTCTTCCCTAACTAAAGGTTCTTTCGAATCTGGTAATTTTCTTAGTAAATTCTGCAGTTGGTCAGGCTCCCTTCCTCTCTTCTAGAAGTTTCTGAACACCTGCGCTCTGTTGCACCTGCACTCTGTCGCACCTGCTCTCCGTCGCACCTGCTCTCCGTCGCACCTGCGCTCCGTCGCACCTGCGCTCTGTCGCACCTGCTCTCTGTCGCACCTGTGCTCTGCTATAGCTGCATAGCTACAGCCACTCGAAGCAAGCTAGGTGCTGAAGAACTCTCTCCTCACTGTGTAGTGATCTGTCTCTTTCGAAAGAAAGCACCTCTTCAAAAGTCTGAATGAGCCATGTATGGAATTAATACTCTTAGAATTGTCTCAGCTTTACTTTTCACTAAAAGAAAGAAAAAAAATAGAAGGACCTAATACTAATTCTGCTTCTTTTTGTGCTAAAATAGTTATACTTTCTTTAAAATATAAGTAAATACTTATTTAAAGAACATGTCATTCAACTAGAAGCCCACTGTTCTGTGCAATAGAAACTTAGTAAAGCTTTGATAAAAGATTAAACTACCTCTACAACAACAAGTCCTACTATATTGGAGTCACACCAGAATGCAATGTAATATATTGTGTAACATTTTTGCCTGCCTCAGAAATCGCACTGCAAATCCTCAAATATAAAATAAATTTAAAAGGAATTCTTTTTTCTTTTTTTTTTTACTTTTTTATTTTATTTTCTAAGTTTTTTTATTTACATTCAAAATCATTTCCCCTTTCCCGTTTTCTCCCTCCCCGAAAGTCCCATAAGCCCCTTTCCCTCCCTCTTTTCCCCATTCAACCCCCTCTCTCTTCTAATACCTTCTTCTATAAGCATGGTCCTTTCTCATGAACTCTGGACCAAAGCTTAACACCTGACTTATGGTTAGTATTGCTATGATAAAATAGCACTGAAAGCAACAGGAGGGAGGGAAATCAAGGCAGAAACTCAAATGAGACAGGGACCTGAATACAGGAACTTTGAGGCAGGAATCTGGAGGTAGGAACCTGTTGCCACAAACTATTACAGAGGCCATGGAAGGGTGTTGCTTACTAGCTTGTTCCTCATGGTTTGCTCAGCCTGGTTTCTTATAGAACCCAAGACCACCAGCCCAGGGATGGCCCCACCCACAATAGGCTGGGACCTTCTCCATCAATTGCTAATTAAAACATACCCCACATGCTTGCCTAACAGTCAGATCTTATGGAGGTCTAGTCTCAATCAACATTACTTCCTCTCATATGACTCTAGTTTGTATCAAATTGACATAAGATCTGCCTGTACGGAACCCCCGCAGTTTGTCTGTAGAATTGTTGCAACAGAAATAAAACAACGATTAGCATCTTTTTTTTTTTGCTTCCAAGTTAATAATAAAAACCTCAGTCTTAAAAACAAACAAATAAAAAGCAAGGAAGCATTATGCTTAAATTTCTTTTTCCCAGGATATGTGTTCAAAACAGGTCTCAAAAACAAACATTACCAAGTGTTAAAGGAATTGTTTTAAAACGCATTTGCAAAATGCAACAAAGTGATTAGAATAATATATGAGCCACGAGAGACGGAACAGTCAGACCTATGTTTTAGTTCTAGCTGCTTTAAGCACTGGTTTTGTGTCCCTGGGCTAATTACTTACCCTCTCCAAGCCTGGGCGTCTCAGCATGTGCAGTGGAGCTAATGAGGCCTCTATGACATTGTTGCAGAGCTAACTCATCTAGGATCTGACAGGCATGAAACACTAGTTCCATTTTTGTGTGTGCATTTACAGTGTTTTTGTTTTGTTAGATTTTCTTACTTTAGAACAAACAAGGTAGATTCCCATGGTTTTATGTGGCTTGATTTTGTAGCTCTTGATTTAATGTAGGTGGTCAGAAAAAGTCTCCTTGTTCCTTGTTACCTGCTGTAGAATTCGAAACCCTTCATATTACAGTCCAGCATGGTGGCTAAATCTCTTCATATCTCAATAATTCTATATCAGTGTATACTTGTCTGGCATAGCTCTATTTAAAAACACATTATGTACTAAAATATGACTGTAAACTCGGTTTTTAGAATCAAGAATTTAGTTCTTCAGTGAATGGATTGCTCAAAATCAGTTGGATTCAGATATGATGTGCAAATACCACTGAACATATGTTTCAGCATGAATCAATAATGACCTGTGCTTTGACCTAAGTTTGGAGTCTTGAATATATTTGCCACAATGGCCCATGGTGAAGTGCCAAAAATGAGTCATGTTTCAGTAGAGAAAACATCTTTAACTATCTAGATTATTATAGTTAGTTGAATTCATATTATTTGTACACATGAGCTGCATAAAGAACTTTCAAGATCCTCCATGTCTTAAGTTGTAATTGTTTTTTTTTTCAGGAGCTGTTCCTCAACCAAACTTCCCAACTTCCTGCACACCTCAAACTACTGAGTTCTACTTTGTCAACCCATATGCTTCTTGCCTCCTGTCCACTGATCTCCATTAGATAGTACTAAGAAGTCAAAAGAATACAACAAAGTCCTGTAGTAGTCAATAGCTCCAAGACCCTTATGCAAGTTTTACTCATTTCAAAATACTACTTCATGCCTACTGAAAAGATCTGGTTGGTAGAATTGTAGGCAATCTAACAGACAGGAGGCTGTTGTATCTACATGGAGGAAAAACATTGTGAGTAACTAGCAAGTTGTTTTGTCCCATAGTGGGCTAGCCCTTATTAAGACTTCATCATCCAAAGGCCATCTGTGTTTCTGTGCTCCCTAGGCTTCCTCCCTTTTTAAAGCTGGACATTTTAGTTCGTTGGGTTTTTTTCTCTAAGTAAATCCTTCTAAAGAGACTCTAGTCTTAGATCTAGCAGTTGTAATTTGGCTTTGGGGAAGCTGGAGAGAGAGAGAAAGAGAAAGAGAGAGAGAGAGAGAGAGAGAGAGAGAGAGAGAGAGAGAGAGAGAGAGAGAGAGAGAGAGAAAGGGAGGGAGAGAGGGAGAATGGTGAACAGGGCATTGAAAAGAAGCTACTTAGATTTTGAGTCATCATGTTTTGTTTTCTTCTGTTTTCCTTTATTTGCAGAGACAAAGTGAATTTATTCTTGTATTTTAGCTAGGCAGAAAATAAAGGCAAAACCAACGAGTTAAAAAGTTTAGTTAGCAAAATAGGCATCAGATAACTCACTTTTCCTATCATTTGTAAAATAAATCATACAGAGAGAGAGAGAGAGAGAGAGAGAGAGAGAGAGAGAGAGAGAGAGAGAGAGAGAGAGAGAGAGAGAAACAGCATTTGTGTGTTTGTGAGTCCTGTAAAAGGGAATGACTATCATTGGTCAGTGGTTCCTTACTGATACAACTGGTTTTTAAGACTTGGTCTTAAGTAGATTTTGCTTTTAGACTTCCTATTTTTCACTTGGTGGTTTTCAGTTTGACCCTAGTTTGCTCTCTTTTGTGATTCCCTTGTCTTCTATGTTCTTATGGTGGTTTGAATCAGAATAATCCCAATAGGCTCATATATTTGATGCTTAGTCCAGAATAGGTGGATCTGTTTGGGAAGGACTAGGAGGTGCAGCCTTGTTCAAGGAGGTGTGTCACTAGGGATGGATTTTGAGGTTTCAAAAGTTCCTACCATTCCCAGTTAGCTTTTGCTTTCTCTGTCTGCTGCTAGTAGGTCAGATATTAAACTCTCAGCTTCTGCTCCAGTGACAGGCCTGTCTGCCACTATGCTCCTTGCCATGAAGGCCATGGACTCCAGTCCCCTGAAACTGTAATCTAACAAACTCATACTTATATAAATCACCTTGGTCATGGTGTCTCTTCACAGAAACAGAAAAGTCACTAGGCAGTTCTTGAACTTTGATGGCTTTTGGGGCTCAGTAACCTGAGCAATTTTCATACCACAAACTTTGTTCGAAAGAAAAAGCATATGTGAACCCAGGGCCTTAGGCATCATGCTAGGCAGATGTTCTATTGTGAGAACCACAGTCAGGCAATGTCCACTTACTATGGGCTCTTCAAAGCCTAAGATATGTGGTTGATTCTGCATATCTATACATTTGCATGCATTTCAAATGTCTCTTGTACTTCAGACATATACAACTAATAGCCTTTGGCATATGTTTCACAGAATATCAGACTCAACTACAACACACACACACACACACAAGTATCCTGTATTCCTCATTAAGCCATATGCTTGTTACATTTTCTACCTTGTTGAATATAATCCCCATCTAGTCCCTGTTCATGGAGCAGGAAACCTAGAAATCAGTGTTACTTTCTTCCTTTACTCTTAATCCAAAATCAAAGCATGGTGGGCTTGCAGCCTTATGTCAGTTCTTGTGGACCTCCAATTCAAAGTGTTGGCATTTCATCAATTTATACTCCATTCAATGACATTTAGAAGAGTGCCCCTCAACCAGCTGCATGCTAGAAATCATCATGGGAGATGCTTCAGTCCCACTTGGGAGGGACAAGAAAGCAAATACAAGTGGGGTGGGAGGGAGGAACCTGGAAGAGAAAGTGGACAGGGTGGAAGGAGAGGAGTCAGTGGGGGAGAGGGGAACCTGATGTGGTATTGGGTGAGGGAAAAGGACTGAAGTGCTGACAGTCAGCAGAAAGAATGGAAACAGGCAACCTCGGGAGATAGGAGGTTGGGGGACCCTCCAGAATGTACCAGAGACCTAGGAGGTGAGAGAATCTCAAGACTCAAAGGGAGGGACCTTAGATGAAAAACCTTACAGTAGGGAGAGGGAACTTATATAGCCCACTTCCAGCAGGAAGACAGAGCATCAAATGAGGAAGAGGGGGGCCATTCCATAGTCACAAACCTGACCCATAAGTGTTCCTGTCTGAAAGAATTACAGGGATGGAAATGGAGAGGAGCCTGAGGAAAAGAAGGTTCAGAGACAGGCCCAAAGTAGAATCCAACTCAAAGGGAGGTCCCAAGGCCTGACACTATTACTGAGGCTATGGAGCACTCACAAAAAGGGACCTAGCATGATCACACTCTAGAAGACCCAACAATGGGCTAAAAGAGTCAGATGCAGATATTTTCACCCAACCAGTGGACAGAAGCAGCTGACCACTGTTGTTGAATTAGGAAAGGCTAAAAGAAGCTGAGGAGAAGGGCAATCCTGTAGGAGGACCAGCAGTCTCAATTAATCTTGACCCCCAAGATCTCTCAAACACTGGACCACCAAGCAGGCAGCATACACCAGCTGATATGAGGCCCCAACACACATATAATAGAGGACTGCCGGGTCTGTGTTCATTAAGAGATGATATACCTAACCCTCAAGATATTAGAGGCTCCAGGGAGTTTAGAGGTCAGGTGGGGTGGAGGGTGGGCACATTCACATAGAGACAGGGGGTGAGGAGGAGGTATGGGATGTGGAACAGTCAAAGGGTGGAAGATGGTGGTGGGGAATAAAATATGGAGTGTAAAAAATTAATTTTAAAAAACCCTAATACTTGAACACCATTTTAAGAAACTTTGATTTAATTAGTCTGTGAAGGGATCAGTCATGTACAGTGTTAATAATGTTTCACAGGTAATTCTAATGAGCATAGAGTCACTACTTTACAAGCTATCCACCCCCTCACCATGATGCTACATTTATACCTGATCAGAAAGACCTCTCACAGTTTGGTCCATTATCATTTTTTTTCAGCTCTAGCTCTGCTTCCCATCTCCCATCCCACACTGACAGGATATCAGACCTATCAGACCATTTAATGCCTTTGCTCACTTTGCACTTCTTTTAAGGCCTTGCTAGGTTTCATTCCCTCCACCTGCAATATTTATCCTTTTTGTCCCTCATTTAGATCATTGCCAATTGCTTTTTCTTGCAAAAGAACTCCTTCCTCAGTATTATCCCAACCAGGCCATTATAGGGATCTCTTCAATTTCAACAACAATCTCTTTGCTGGGACATTTACTTTTGGATATGTAGGGATTATATATTTTTTTGTCTAAATAATTTTTGACAAAGCAGTTTATTTGTCTGTGTTCTTCCTAAGTTATATGAATATTTACAGGGACATATAAATTTGAACTATAATCTTAAATTAATTTTACTTAGAAGTAAAAGTATTTGCATAAGTTTAGTGATTTATAATGTTTTTCACTTTCCAGAATATGTTCTATGCTATCTTATGGGTTTTTTTTCTCTACTGTTTATTTCACACTCCTATCCAGTTTCACCCCCATTACTAGACAGGTGAGAAAGAAGAATACAGGGGAGAAAGGGAGAGAGAACCCTGAATCTATTTCTTTCCTTTTGTTTCTTCTTTGACTACTAACAAACTGCAAACAGCCCCCTTAAATGCCAAGAACCACTAACCCAGAGTATCAGGGCCCTACCATTTATACACTTTCTGAAAATTTTTCAGAATTTCAAATGTCACACAATCTCAGAAACTATCTGCAGGTGGCAAAACCATGTCTTTGCTATAGCATGAGGCAAATCATATTCATCTACTGCAGACAGTCTGCAGCAGCCCTCATATCTCCACACCTGGGATTAAAGCAAAAACACATTCTTATAATAATATTTCTGTGTTCTTTGAAAAACCTAAAATTCAAGGATTGTCACTACACTTCAAATTCAGTTCACCAGCTTCTCATTTACACTCTTGTACCATACTGCAAGGAGATAAAATTGCTAGTGACAGATGTTTCCAAAAGCAAAATTACAAATTTCCTGATTTCATTATTGGCCATTTAATTTTTCATAGAAAAACATAAATAGCATATTCTGGAGACATAAGAATAATTTCACAGTCTGGCTTTTTTCTTACATGACAAGCTGCCAAATGACAAAGTATAAGATCTAAGAAGTTGACCAAGATGACAGTAGACACTAATGGTGACTTTTGAAATGGGAACAGAGCACATGACTCCATTTTGACAAATACAGCCTTCACTAGACAATAACTATGACCTTATAACATGGGAACAAAATAGCTGAGTCAATCTTGACAAATGCAGCCCTCAGAAGAGAGAGGATGCTCTGAACATATCTCAGTCATTTACACTACTAGTTCTACTTTCCTTCCCAGGGTGCCTACTATAGAGTGAACTTCAAGTTGTCCTTCAGAAAGACTAAGCCATGTAGTGACCTGGTCATGGATTTTTTTGAGGTTGAACAATGACAAGTTACAGTGTCATTCAACAGCAAGAAAACAGTACTGGATGCCATTGGCTGAAAGCAGCCACTCCAATGATACAGTGAAGAGTATTCCATTGTTAAGGTTTCACTCATAGAAAGTAAACAACATGTTGCACATCAAATGCTTGTGTTCACCTTTCCAAAGAGAATCACACTACTAAGAAAATTGTAATTAGAAACTACAAATTGTGAGTGGAATGAATGTTACCCTTTAACTTGGCCCACAGTAACTTGTCATATAAAATTTCTACTGTCATTTCCCTTTTAATCACTAGGAGTGGATTTCTTCACACCTTTAAGATGAGAATTTGAGGGGGCATCAGCTACTGTATAGACAAGAGCTGTCTTGTTATCTGTCCAAACACTCAATACTCTTAAATGAGTGAGAAGTCATCCACAGCATTGAACATTACCACCTTGGGCTTATTTCAGGTTATAGACGTCTCTGCTGCTCTGCATGATGAAACTGTTATCTGGGAATCTCAGAGAGAACGACCAGGAAACAGAATGGTTCAAACAAACATTAGGACATTAAATTACTGATTTCTTTTCTTAATTTTCATGGCATGGCAGATTTTCAGTTTCACAAAAGAAAACTGAAAAGAACTCCAAATCAAAGGAAAATGGTACTTTGGTAGACATGAAAGTTTTGAGGTGGTGTGATGGCCATTAACAAGTTCTCAGAAGTCCACAGGATGGAAAGAAGGTAAGGGCAGAAGTAGTTTTCAAGGGCAATTGGGTTGTATTGTCACAGAAATTGGTGATTATTTGAGTTAGTCATTTCAAAGCAAACCTACAAAGTTAAAAGTAGAAAATACTGTCACTGCAGTATCAACAGCTAGGAAAAAAGAATAAAACACTTGGAGAGTAGAAGGATGATGAATATTGACCAAGCACTTGATAGGAAGCAGACATTGATCCAGGCTTTACATGTGTGGCATTATATTTAAAACTCAAAACAAATCTAGAGATGAAATGATCTTGTGAATAAATATAAATGCCAAAGTTTGGAGATTGGTGTGTGTCTTAGGGTTTTACTGCTGTGAAAAGACACCATGACCAAGACAACTCTTATAAGGACAGCATTTAATTGGAGCTAGCTTACAGGTTCAGAAGTTCAGACCATCATCATCAAGGTGGGAATATGGCAACATCAAGGCAGAAGGAGTTGAGAGTTTTACATCTTTATCTGAAGTCTGTTAGCAATATACTGACTTCCAGGCAGCTAGGATGAGGGTCTTAAAGTCCACACCCACAGTGACACACTTACTCCAACAAGGCCACACCCACACCAACAGGGCTACACTTTCTATTAGTGCCACTCTCTGGGTTGATCTTACACAAACTATCACAGGGTATGTTTCATCTGTGGAAAAGGAAGGGACTGAGATAGAGGGCAGGCTATTGACATGTTCCTGTGTCCTGTGCTTATGTCCAGGATTCAAATGCCTGAAGGACAAGGTGGGCATTTTGGGATAGCTAATCGTCAACTTGATTGGGTTGAAAAGTTTTATAGGAATCATTAAACACACCTTTGCATCTGTGATGGCATCTTCACAAAGACAATGCATCTCCAATACAATAAGCAGATTATCCCATGATGGATGCATACTATGGTGACATTACTGGGAGATGGTACAAAGTAGGAGGTGGCATCTGGTGAGAATATTTACTACACTGAGGACATAGTCTTGGGGGCTGTATCTTTCCCTCATTTTGCTTGTATTCTTCCACTTTGTTCTTTGCACTCCATAGAGAGAAATCATCCATACCTGACCAGCCATGACACCTCTGAAAACTTGAGCCAAAATGGAAACTTCCTTCCTTTTAATTGTTTCCTTGCATATTTTGGTCACAGCAATGAGAGATGTAACTGACAGTAGCATGTAAAGCAGACCAGTGAGTAAGCTGGGCCATCAAGGTGTCTGTCTCTGTTAAGGTTTATTGCTGTGAAGAGACACCATGACCATGGTAACTCTTAAAAAGGAAAACATTTAATTGGGAATGCATTCCAATTCAGAAGTTTAGTCTGTTATCATCCTGGTGAGAAACAGGCAATGTGCAGGCAGACATGGTGCTAGAGAAGGAGCTGAGAATTCTACATCGTGATCTGCAGGTAGCAGAAGTGACTCTCACACTGGGTCTAGGTTAAGCATATGAGACTTCAAAGCCCACCTGCATAGTGACACTTCCTTCAACAAAGCCACACCTATTCCAACAAGGCCACACTTTCTTTTTTTTTTTTAATTTACATTCCAAATCACTTCCCCTTTCCCGTTTCCTCCCTCCCCGAAAGTCCCATAAGCCCCCTTCCCTCCCTCTTTTCTCCATTCAATCCCCTCTCGTTACTCTGTCCTGGCGTTCCCCTACATCCAGTCTTTCAGGACCAGGGGTCTCTCCTTCCATCTTCTTAGAAATCTATTGATATGCGGATTGTGTCTAGGGTATTCCGAGATTCTGGGTTAATATCCCCTTATCAGTGACTGCATACCATGTGTGTTCTTTTGTGATTGTGTTACCTCACTAAGGATGATATTTTCAAGATCTGACCATTTGCCTAGGAATTTCGTGAATTCATTGTTTTTAATTGCAGAGTAGTATTCCATTGTGTAGATATACCACATCTTCTGAATCCATTCCTCCGTTGAGGGACATCTGGGTTCTTTCCAGCTTCTGGCTATTATAAATAAGGCTGCTATGAACATAGTGGAGCATGTGTCCTTATTGCATGCAGGTAAAGTCTCTGGGTATATGCCCAGGAGTGGTATAGCCGGATCCTCCGGGAGTGTCATGCCCAGTTTTCTGAGGAACCGCCAGACTGCTTTCCAGAGTGGTTGTACCAGCTTGCAATTCCACCAGCAGTGGAGGAGTGTTCCTCTTTCTCCACATCCTCGCCAACAACTGCTGTCTCCTGTGTTTTTGATCTTAGCCATCCTGACTGGTGTGAGATGGAATCTCAGGGTTGTTTTGATTTGCATTTCCCTAATGACTAAGGATGATGAACATCTCTTTAGGTGCTTCTCAGCCATTAGATATTCTTCAGGTGAGAACTCTTTGTGTAGCTCTGTACCCCATTTTTTAATAGGGTTACTTGCCTCTCTGGAGTTTAACTTCTTGAGTTCTTTGTATATATTGGATATTAGCCCTCTGTCAGATGTAAGGTTGGTAAAGATCATTTCCCAGTTAGTTGGTTGCCGCTTTGTCTTTTTGACAGTGTCTTTTGCCTTGCAAAAACTTTGTAATTTAATGAGGTCCCATTTGTCTATTCTTGATCTTAGAGCATAAGCTATTGGAGTTCTGCTCAGGAAATTCTCCCCTGTGCCCATATATTCAAGGTTCTTCCCTAGTTTCCCTTCTATTAGTTTCAGTGTGTCTGGTTTTATGTGGAGATCTTTGATCCACTTAGAATTGAGCTTAGTGCAAGGAGATAAGGATGGGTCAATTTGCATTCTTCTGCATGTTGACCTCCAGCTGAGCCAGCACCATTTGTTGAAAAGGCTATCTTTTTTCCACTGGATGGTTTTAGCTCCTTTGTCAAAGATCAAGTGACCATATGAGTGTGGATTCATTTCTGGGTCTTCAAGTCTGTTCCATTGATCTACATGTCTGTTACTGTACCAATACCATGCAGTTTTTAACACTATTGCTCTGTGGTACAGCTTGAGGTCCGGGATACTGATTCCCCCAGAGGTTCTTTTACTCTTGAGAATAGTTTTAGCTATTCTGGGTTTTCTGTTATTCCAGATGAATTTTTGAATTGCTCTTTCTAACTCTATGAAGAATTGAGTTGGGATTTTGATGGGGATTGCATTGAATCTGTGTATTACTTTTGGTAAGATGCTCATTTTTACTATATTAATCCTGCCAATCCATGAGCATGGCAGATTTTTCCATCTTCTGAGGTCTTCTTCAATTTCTTTCTTCAGAGACTTGAAGTTCTTGTCATACAGATCTTTCACTTGTTTGGTTAGAGTCACGCCAAGATACTTAATATGGTTTGTGGCTATTGTGAAGGGTATTATTTCTCTTACTTCTTTCTCAGCCTGCTTATCCTTTGAGTATAGGAAGGCTTCTGACTTGCTTGAGTTGATTTTATATCCGGCCACTTTGCTGAAGTCGTTTATCAGCTGTAGGAGTTCTCTGGTGGAGTTCTTTGGGTCGCTTAAGTATACTATCATATCGTCTGCAAATAGTGATAGTTTGACTTCTTCCTTTCCAATTTGTATCCCTTTGACCTCTTTTTGTTGTCTAATTGCTCTAGCTAGAACTTCAAGTACTATATTGAAAAGATATGGAGAGAGAGGGTAGCCTTGTCTAGTCCCTGATTTTAGTGGGATTGCTTCAAGTTTCTCTCCATTTAGATTGATGCTGGCTACCGGTTTGCTGTAAATTGCTTTTACTATGTTTAGATATGGGCCTTGAATTCCTGATCTTTCCAAGACCTTTAGCATGAAAGGATGCTGAATTTTGTCAAATGCTTTATCAGCATCTAATGAGATGACCATGTGGTTTTTTTCTTTGAGATTGTTTATGTAGTGGATTACATTGATGGATTTCCTTATATTGAACCATCCCTGCATCCCTGGGATGAAGCCTACTTGATCGTGGTGGATGATCGTTTTGATGTGTTCTTGGATTCGGTTGGCAAGAATTTTATTGAGTATTTTTGCATCGATATTCATAAGAGAGATTGGCCTGAGATTCTCTGAGGGCCAAGCAGTCAAACACATGAGTCATTACTATTCAAACCACTACAGTGTCCCTGACTCACCTGATTGAGGGGGTCCAAAACCCCTTATTCAACCAACTATTCTCAACTCAGGAATGTGAGCCTGGAGCTACACCCCTATTCTCACCCCCCTAACAAGGATTTTGAAGACAAATATCTGGGTTTCCACTTTGTAGAACCAGAAATCAGTTACATGTAACCAACTGTTCAGCAACCATATTTTGGGGTTACAGTGGGTCTAATCATTCCTGTTTAAAGCTTCTGTGTTAATAGTAACTGATGTCTTCATCAGCAGAAAAGAAAACAACTATCCCATGCAACATTTACTCAAACTCCAAATGTTAGCTTCTTATGTTTAGTGAGACTCCAAGTCCATTAAAACAGAGACAATGCAATTTGCTATTTGTAAATAGAAAAAGTGAGTAGCAATTATAAACTTTCTGCCTCACTATACTAACACTACAGGATGATCTTTTTACAAGAGAATTCAGTGTAGACTATGGTGAACCATGGGTTCCCACTCAAGCCATGGACGGATCACTATTCTTTCATAGTCGGGTAGGAGCAAAATCAGGGCTTCTGGTTCATTGTCAGATGGACCCGCTTTAGTCTGCTATGCTTGGTAGAAAAAAGAGATTATCCCACAGAGACACTGGAAACAATTTCATCTAATTAAAACACGAATCACCCACACAGAAGCTGCCAGGGTTGAGGAAGATTACTTGGCCCACGCTATTCCAGATGTGCACTCGACTGGGAACACAAAACAAAAGCAAACGATTATTAGTTCTCTTTACTCCATTTCCCTTTCTAGCAATTTTGATTTTGAGGACTTTTATTCATAACCTTAGAGTTGAGAAGAGCCCATGGCTCATCCAGACCACTCTGAAGAAATGCAGAGAACAGCTGAAATGAAGATGTGAACTTTGCCATCATAGTAGAACATGGATTTAAAATTCTTGAAAATAAATGCTGCCTACATGTAAGAGTCCAACTCAAAGTTAATCACTACTTGCAAAGTCTGTGTGTGGGTGATGTATCATATAGCTATAACATTCCTACTATAGATTCATCTCATTTTACAAGTTAAAAGAACTTTCCACAAAGTAAGCCACGGAGATTCTCTGTAAGCAAGCTCAATTTCCCCATGGACTTCATTACACAATTACAGCCTTGTATCCATGGTGGGAGGATGAGGGGTAGAGGATAAACTAGACTAATAGAAATAAATACTGTGGCAAGCAAAAATAACTTGTATAAATGATAGCCAAGCTCATATGAATTGCAAAAAATATCAAATTTCCTCTTGAATGAAAAAAAACCATAGCATTATTATTTTTCTACTCTCCCTCGACTCTGTAGTCTTATATAGGTGCTTTTCATTTTATACACATTTCTTTTTTTAAATAAAAATTTATTTATTTATTTATTTATTTATTTATTTATTATATGTAAGTACACTGTAGCTGTCTTCAGACATTCCAGAAGAAGGTGTCAGATCTTGTTACAGATGGTTGTGAGCCACCATATGGTTGCTGGGATTTGAACTCAGGACCTCTGGAAGAGCAGTCAATGCTCTTAATTGCTGAGCCATCTCCCTAGCCCTTCTATATACCTTTCTTAAAGCATCTCAATTGCCTCCATCTCTGCAGAACAGAAACAGGGATTCAGGAGACCTGGATCTTCAACTCATTAATTAAGCCCTAGCCATGGTTCAAAGCCTTCCAAAGAAACAGGGTTAAGACGGAAGACCTCTGAAATCTTTTCAAAATCAATAATTCATTTCCAGGTTGTTGCTTGAACCTGCTTTCTTTTTATCAGAATGTTTTGTGGCATTTAGTGCAATTAACACTGTGTTGCCCTGTTCTTAGCTTTGTGTCATGGATAGAATATATTTGACTTAGGGAGTGGCACTATTTGGAGGTGTGTGGTCTTGTTGGAGGAGGTGTGCCACTCTGGGCATGGGCTTTAAGACCCTTGTCCTAGCTCCCTGGAAGCCAGTCTTCTCCTAGCAGCCTTCAGATGAAAAGGTAGAACTCTCAGCTCCTCCTGTGCCATGGTTTCCTGGATACTGTCATGCTCCTACCTTGAGGATAATAAACTATACCTCTGAACCTGTAAGCCAGCCCCAATTAAATGTTGTTCTTTATAATAAGCATTGTCTTGGTTATGATGTCTGCTCACAGCAGTAAAACCCTAACTAAGACACTTTCTCATCTGGAATTCTAATATTTCCCTTCAAAAGTGACAACTCCCAAATTACTGTCTCGAGGACTTTAGGATGTAGACACCAACCAGAAAGACAGAATGGCAGAACTACAGAACAACTTCTAAGCAGCTATGACATAGAAAAGAGACCTACAACTGTTTGCTCTAAATAATGAAATCAGAGTAGCGATAGCCAGAAGAAACATTTCAATGGTGATGTTTGAACCTTTGAGAGCCATTCCTGGTTTGCAAATTGTTAGGATTTCCAGAAAAAAAAAA
This sequence comes from Tokudaia tokunoshimensis, assembly GCA_036184795.1. NCBI lineage: Eukaryota > Metazoa > Chordata > Mammalia > Rodentia > Muridae > Tokudaia > Tokudaia tokunoshimensis. Next base: position 150,497,052 of record BTHU01000001.1, read on the forward strand.
AACAAAACTCATTCTATGGCCTAATGCAAAATCTCTTCAGCACGTGTAATGAGACTGAACAGCATAGAATTTTTTTGTTCTGATTAACTTTTTAGAAGGATATATTTATGTTAGAAGGTAATTGAAAATCAGGTCAAAGAAATATAAAGAATTTAAATGAAACTAAATGAAACTACATCGACTATTAAAAAATGTTCAACAAAAAGGATCATTACATTTTGGGGGAGGATAATCTCTATTTAAATTTTACTGTTCTAAGTTTACAACTGAGCTATGAATTAATCAATATATTAATCTGTCCTAAATATTTTATCTTGATTTTCTCCAACTTAAATCAATGTGTAGACACATTTTTATAAATCTAGGTATGGTGTCAATACTGTGAAATCAGTCCTGTAGTCTGTAGCTGTGAATTATAAAATAAACACAATATGAGTAGGAAATAGAGAACCTTGAGAGCATGATCTGAGTTTCTGAGGATGCTGGTAATGGTTGTAGGATAGGCAAGAGGTTGATCTTGTTTTCCTCAAGTTTGGAGCAACATCCATTATTTCCTGTGTGTGCTCAAGTGAAACATAATGACAAGTTCTTATCCCAACCACGCATTAAAATGTTGCATCTTTCTTTAAAATTATCCCTTTTGTTTCTAAAACATTGCATATGAGTCCCTATATGGTAAAGTATAAAACTACTAATTGGAAATAAATTTGCATGAATGACAAAGATCCAGCTATAAGAACGCATGCTGCAGAAATATATAACACTAAACACTGAAAATTGGCTAGTATTAGAAATGTAGGATAAAGTTATACCTTTACAAACATTGACCAATATAAGCTATATATTAAAGAGGGCAATCTTTAGTATGATAAAATATTTATGATGTAGCATTTACAAAACAATCAAGACACAGAGCAGTATACACTCTAGGGAGATATACTCCAAGGCTCCATGTGCTTTCCTGGTTGGTAAAAATCATGTATTCAGAAGTCTTTATGCTCTTTTTGTAAGTAAGACATTTTCTAGGTTTTCAAAAATAAAGCATTTTCACTGGAAAATGTAATTAATATGTACAGTTTCAATAAAGAGGTAAAAATTAGTAAGTTCTTCTTGAGTAACAATGTCCACAGTACTGATACAACACAAACAGCTTTGAGGAAAAGCGACCATTCTTGAGTCCTCAACAGCCTTTTCAGGCAATGTTGCCACTACTTTGAACATCACCTTAGGAAAGGCAGTATTATTATTGCTGTTATTATTATTCTTATGTATCTGTAAACCAGAACTACTCAAAGAATCCAGCTAATATTGGCCCATAAGATTTTAGATCTGATGCGAGGAAATACAGAGTCAAAGTGTGGAGCAGAGACTGAAGAAAATACCATCCAGAAACTGCCCCACCTAGAGATCCATCCCATATACAGTTACCAAACTCAGACACTATTGCGGATGCCGACAAGTGCTTGCTGACAGGAGCCTAATATAACTGTTTCCAGAGAGGCCCTGCCAGTGCCTGACAAATACAGAGGGGGATGGTCTCAGCTAACCATTTGAACTGAGCCCAGGGTTCCCAATGGAGGAGCTAGAGAAAGGACCCAAGGAACTGAAGGGGTTTACATCCCCATAGTAGGAGGAACAATATGAGCAAACCAGTATCCTCAGAGCTCCCAGGGACTTAACCACCAACCAAAGAGTACACATGGAGGGACCCATGGCTTCACCCACATGGGTAGCAGAGGATGGCCTTGCTGGACATCAGTGAGAGGAAAGGCCCTTGGACCCATGAAGGCTCATTGCCCCAGGGTAGGGGAATGCCAGCTCAGGTAAGTGGGAGTGGGTGGATTGGTGAGTAGGGAGAGGGGGGATGGGATAGGAGGTTTTCAGAGGGGAAACAAGGAAAGGGGATAACATTTGAAATGTAAATAAAGAAAATATCTAATAAAATAATGTAAAAATAAGATTTTTAGATCTGAAGGACTTGAATTCATTCAGTGTAAAAAATAAATGTGCCCTCAGAAAAAGTGTCTACAGACTCAGGAGGTATTCCTTGTAAACAGTAATAGGATATGAGTAATAAAATTCACAGAACCATAATATATGGCTGCCCCATATCTGTCTTCATATGCTGACCTCTTAGGCTTCATGGAAACATTTCAATGGACAACAGATCCTGGTTCAGTTTTTTTTTCATTTTTTAAAAATAGTCTACTTTAATTAAATAGGTAACAACTTGAAAACCAGTACTTTTCCAAAACTTCATGTGATCTTGAAAAAACAAATCCCACCAATTCTAAAATTGTCCCCTCACAAATGAAGAGTCCATTAAGGAAAACCTACCACCTGTCTCTCACAAATAACAAGCAGCTCCCTAAAGCAACTGTTCTGTCCAATCCAGATGTTACTCACCACTCTAGGTTCTTGACTTTTCTCATCTGCCTCAGCAGCTACGTAATGAGCCTTGCCTCTCTGGTCTGTCAGTAGTCCTTTCAATCAATCCCCCAAGGCCACCAGATAAACTATCCTACAATAGAGCTCAGCTATGTCACCCTGCTTGTCAGCCCTTAATGGCTCTCTGTTTCCTATTAAACAAAAACTGAAATTTCAGAGCAAGACAGATGGGGCCAACAGGGCCACCATTTCCAGCCTGTCGCAGACAGTGATGCTACAATTCTGGCACATGTGGGGGCCTCTGGGCCAGCGGCAGCAGCACCTGGGAACTCATTAAGAACTGCAATTCTCTGAGTAAGAAAACACAAACAAATGAGTGTGTGTGTCTGTGAGGGGGGGGGAGCACTACAGAAGAGCCCAAAAAACACATAGACATGGGGACATAGTCACATACACACAGAAATCCTTTGAAGACAAAAAAATCAGAAACTATAATACATTAGCAACAGACTAGTAGGGTTAAAATATGCCCTGACAAAGTATTATGAGACAAAAAAAAATCCTCCCAGAACAACACTGAGTTCATTTTGTGTTGGTTATCTACAGTTGGGTATAGAGCCTGCCCTTAAGTGAGGCTTATATACCAAGAGAGACTCCATTGAAGAAAACTAATTTTTTTTCATTGCAAGAGGTTATCAATTAGAGATAGCTTCTAGATTAGGGGTAGGAGCATGTGTCTACTTCCATTCTCTGAGATGGGACCCTATCTGGCTTAGACCCGTACAGGACCTGTGCATGCTGATACACAGTCTGAGTTGATATGTTTAGAAGGTCTTATTTTCTTGGGTATCTTCTATTCACTCTTGCTCTTTCAGTCTTTCAATTCACAGAGGGCTTCTGCAGTGTTTCTTGAGCTGGGAGTGTAGGGATTTGATACCAATATCCCATTTAGGACTGTGTGTTCCAAGGCCTCTCACTCTGTTGGTTTTCTAATGAGAGAGAGCAAGAGAGTGTGCATTTGGGTGGGCGGGGAGGAACTGGGAGGAGTTGAGGGAGGGGAAATCATCATCAGAACACATCTTAAGAAAGAAACTTTCAATAAAAATAAATTTCAAATTCTCTGAGAACAAAGGCTGCTAAGCCCAAACCTATACAAGGCAGTGTCTTGAAAGCTATGCTATTAACCAGACTCCTAAATGATTATGATGTGAGCTTAAGTTTGAGAACGTTCATTAGATTATCATCCTTTAAACACAATCCAGTCTCACGTTAGTACCTTCCCTCACTGTCCATTACCCAACTGGGCTTCCAGATGGTTGAAAATTAATAATGATCCTTTCATGACTCACCTACATCAACCCAACTTTTTCGGGTTTCCTAAACCAGAAGTGACCACCTTGTTCTTTGATAAGTCACTGTATTAGGAGGCACTAAAACGATTTCTTTTCAAATAAGCTATTTGCATAGTCACTATGTCCTCTGATGGAGTGTGAGCCCTTTGAGGGCTGTGTCATCTCCCCAAACTATTTGGAAAACACAGAGGATTCCAGGGACTGTTGAACAACTGATTAGTATTCAGATGTGGCAGATTACATAGGACAAAATATGACATCTAGTGAAGGATGGACATCAGATAAGCAAGGAGTGTTTTTTTTTAGTATAAATATGTCCAAATGTTCATTAGTGTTTATTGGGCCAGTGAGATGCTCTATGAGTAAAGGTGTTAGTACCACATACTTGGTAATCTGGTTTGCAGTCATGGAACTCACATACAAGTAAATGAAGGAAATCCACTCCAGGAAGTTGCACCACATACTTGGTGAGTTGGGTTGCAGCCATGGAATTCACATACAGGTAGGTGAAGAGATCTTCCTTCATGAAGTTGTCCTCTGATCTCTTTTTACATGTGTAAGTGGCACATGTACACTGTATACACATCACATGCACACACAGTAATGAATTTGTAAAATTACCTAGTGTTAATATGAGATTTATGTTTTATTAGAAGCTCTCTATTCTATCTGGCAATGCTATCATACCAATGTTACTCTGTCTTTATCTAGATTTAGTTTCATGTGGCTTCATTTTCTGAAAAATTTAATTAAGTATGAGGAAAGATGCTATATACTCAAAGAAATGTTTTTCTTTGGAAGATCACTTGGGAAACACCTAAGATTATTTATCAATATTGAAGTATCACAATTTTTATAATTCCATTAAAATGTTCTTATTATTTTACAAGAAAACCAGCCGTACTATCTGAAAATTATGTGATTAAAATATCAATATATACAGACAGATATTAATAAGATATCTATTTTCACAGTTTAAGTTCATTTTCTTTTTTTTATTTTCTATATTTTTTTATTTACATTCCAAATGATTTCCCCTTTCCTGTTTCCTCCCTCCCCGAAAGTCCCATAAGCCCTCTTCCCTCCCCCTGTTCCCCATTCAACCCCCTCTCTCTTCTCTGTCCTGGTATTCCCCTACATCCAGTCTTTCCAGGACCAGGGGTCTCTCCTTCCATCTTCTTAGAAATCTATTGATATGCGAATTGTGTCTAGGGTATTCCGAGATTCTAGGTTAATATCCCCTTATCAGTGACTGCATACCATGTGTGTTCTTTTGTGATTGGGTTACCTCACTAAGGATGATATTTTCCAGTTCTGACCATTTGCCAAAGAATTTCGTGAATTCATTGTTTTTAATTGCAGAGTAGTATTCCATTGTGTAAATATACCACATCTTCTGAATCCATTCCTCCATTGAGGGACATCTGGGTTCTTTCCTGCTTCTGGCTATTATAAATAAGGCTGCTATGAACATAGTGGAGCATGTGTCCTTATTGCGTGCAGGGGAAGCCTCTGGGTTTATGCCCAGGAGTGGTATAGCCGGATCCTCCAGGAGTGTCATGCCCAGTTTTCTGAGGAACCGCCAGACTGCTTTCCAGTAAGTTCATTTTCAATACAGACTCCTGTACTATTTTACTCTTTTAAGGCGTAAAGGTGGAGTGCCTCCCATCAATTAAAATTAAAGAAAAAATACTCTTAAAGATTTTTTTTTATTTTCTAAGTTTTTTTGTTTACATTCCAAATCATTTCCCCTTTCCCGTTTCCTCCCTCCCCGAAAGTCCCATAAGCCCCGTTCCCTCCCTCTTTTCCCCATTCAACCCCTTCTCACTTCTCTGTCCTGGCATTCCCCTACATCCAGTCTTTCCAGGACCAGGAGTCTCTCCTTCCATCTTCTTGGAAATCTATTGATATGCGTATTGTGTCTAGGGTATTCCGAGATTCTGGGTTAATATCCCCTATCAGTGACTGTATACCATGTGTGTTCTTTTGTGATTGGGTTACCTCACTAAGGATGATATTTTCAAGTTCTGACCATTTGCCTAGGAATTTCGTGAATTCATTGTTTTTAATTGCAGAGTAGTATTCCATTGTATAAATATACTACATCTTCTGAATCCATTCTTCCGTTGAGGGACATCTGGGTTCTTTCCAGCTTCTGGCTATTATAAATAAGGCTGCTATGAACATAGTGGAGCATGTGTCCTTATTGCATGCAGGGAAAGCCTCTGGGTATATGCCCAGGAGTGGTATAGCCGGATCCTCCGGGAGTGTCATGCCCAGTTTTCTGAGGAACCGCCAGACTGCTTTCCAGAGTGGTTGTACCCCACCAGCTTGCAATCCCACCAGCAGTGGAGGAGTGTTCCTCTTTCTCCACATCCTCGCCAACAACTGCTGTCTCCTGTGTTTTTGATCTTAGCCATTCTGACTGGTGTGAGATGGAATCTCAGGATTGTTTTGATTTGCATTTCCCTAATGACTAAGGATGATGAGCATCTCTTTAGGTGCTTCTCAGCCATTAGATATTCTTCAGGTGAGAACTCTTTGTTTAGCTCACTGTACCCCATTTTTTAATAGGCTTACTTGCCTCTCTGGAGTTTAAATTCTTGAGTTCTTTGTATATATTGGATATTAGCCCTCTGTCAGATGTAGGGTTGGTAAAGATCATTTCCCAGTTAGTTGGTTGCCGCTTTGTCTTTTTGACACTCTCAATTCTGAATATCTATGCTCCAAATGCAAGGGCACCCTCATTCGTAAATGAAACTTTACTAAAGCTCAAAGCACATATCGCACTTCACACAATAATAGTGGGTGACTTAAACACCCCACTCTCTGAAATGGATTGTTCAGGAAAGCAGAAACTAAACAGGGACACAGTGAATCTAATTGAAGCCTTGGACCAAGTGGAACTAACAGATTATATATATATATATATATATATATATATATATATATATATAAAACATTTCATCCTAGAGCAAAAGAATACACCTTCTTCTCAGCACCTCATGGTACCTTCTCCAAATTGGTCACAAATCAGACCTCAACAGATATAAGAAGATCGAACTAATCCCATGCCTCCTATCAGATCACTATGGAATAAGGGTGGTCTTCAATGGCAACAAAAACAACAGAAAACCCACATACACATGGAGGCTGAACAATGCTCTACTCAATGATAACTTTGTCAAGGAGGAAATAAAGAAAGAAATCAAAGACTTTTTAAAATTTAATGAAAATGAAGGCACAACATACCCTAATTTATGGGACACAATGAAAGCGGTGCTAAGAGGAAAATTCATAGCCCTGAGTGCCGCCAAAAAGAAACGGGAGACAGCATACACTAGCAGCTTAATGGCACACCTGAAAGCCCTGGAACAAAAAGAAGCAAATACACCCAAGAGAAGTAGAAGGCAGGAAATCATCAAACTCTTAAAGATTAACAGGGCAATTCCCAAATAAGTTCAAAATGTTCAATAGTGCCCTCTAGATTAAATATATACCTTCCATGGTAGTGCAGTAGAGAGAATATTAAAGAGATATGTCAAGTTTGATTCTCTTTGATATTTTTTTTGAAAGTTCAATTTCCTTAAAATCATTTTCTCAAGATTCAAGACTGACATTTCGTGGACAAAATACTAACTCTAAAAGAGTAAATTCATATTGCTATGGTTTCTTCTCATAAACTTCTATAGATTGCAAAATAATGGAGTCATAGCTCAGCCAATAACATGTGCCTCATTTTCCACAGAACAGAATGATACAAGCATGGGATCCTGGGATCAGTACATATTCCACATTTATATGTCATACTGTCTTTCTTCCTTTCTTTCTTTCTTCCTTCCTTCCTTCCTTCCTTCCTTCCTTTCTTTCTTTCTTTCTTTCTTTCTTTCTTTCTTTCTTTCTTTCTTTCTTTCTTTCTTTCTTTCTTTCTTTCTTTCTTTCTTTCTTTTTGGTTTTCAAGACAGGGTTTCTATGTGTTAGCCCTAGCTTTCCTGGAACTCACTCTGTAGACTAGGCTGGCCCTGAACTCAGAAATCTACCTGTCTCTGCCTCCCAAGTGCTAGGATTAAAGGAATGCACCACCACTGCCTGGCCCATATTTCTGTGCATACATGTACTGTTACATATGTGTGTGTATATGTGTACATAAATAATGTCTTTTCTTAACCTGTGATGCCTTGAAACTGAGAGCTGCTCTACATATTAAGAAACAGGCTTACCCAGAACATAGTATATAATAAATGAAACAAGAGAAGCCCCAGTTACAGTGAAGAGTACAAGGTCATTTTCTACTTCGTGGTAGTTCAAATTCCTAAAACGTATACAATTAACTATTATCCGAATCCAACCTTCAAGTATTTTTACAGGTAATAAATTAATGCTGTAGAGATACACCAGGTTCAGGGCTGTGTAGCACTTCATGTAACCTTTCCTACTCTCATGTTTGTCAATGGAGTGGAGACAGAGGATGAATGGCTCCAGCCATTGACAATGTTATTTCCTTAAGTAAACGATGAGTGTATAAGGGAAGAAGATTGTAAGAAAATAGATTTTACTGTAGGATATTTGGAATTTAGAAACTGATTCCCTAGGACATTTCCATCACAGTGTTCAGGTCTTTGAGTTTTTTCAGGCTCACTGGTCCAAATGGTGAGTCACCAGGGACTACTGGGGTCTCTTAGAATAATTTCAAATAGATGTGACCCTCTAAGAGAAAATTTAAATTCACAGTACCTAAGGGATTTCAGCATCCTGTACAACTTTAAACTCTGCAAAATATTTCAGAAAGCTACTCTATGACCGATATTATGATCTTCAGAATTCATCCTTTTATGAATCAACAGAAATTTAAAATAAATATAACTCCTTTCCCTATATCATTTGGCTATACTAATGAAATAACTTCAATTCACATTTTTCATAAAAGCTTTGTATACACAGGAGCTTTTGGGTGGGGAAGAGTAAATCAGGCCAATGAGATGGCTTAGTGCATTAAGTTATATATTGTTGAGCTAACACATGAGTTCAGTTCTCTCTTGGAGACCCACATGGTGAAAAGAGAGAACTGATTCTTACAGTTGTCCTAAGTCCTCCACACATGTGCCTTAGCATATGTATACCCCTCACACAAACAAATACATGATTAAAAAGCTATGTGGATAATAGTTGAAATCCTCTTGAATTGCATGCATACATTCATACAGGAAGTTATTCCTCATCACTTCATTGTTGTTTGAATGAAACATGCCATGAAAAAGTAACAAATCATCAAGATGTATGAGTTTTTAAAAGGCTTACCTAAAGAATGGATTTTGGAAACAACTTAGGGGCTAGGAAGATGATGGGTCAATCCCTAAAGCACTTGCTAGACAATATTGAGGACCACAGTTTGATCATATTCACCCACATAAAAAGTTTACTGTGGTGGTAGGGCTTGTAATTCCAGTGCTGAGAGAGAAGGCAGAGACAAGAGGCTCTCTGGGGCTTACTGGCTCCTGTCTCTCAAAATAAAATGTCAATCAATTTAACTAGCTTGGTGGGTAAAAATATTGATTACTGAGACCCATGTCCTAAGTGTAAGCCCCAAGACTTGTGCAATGGAAAGACAGAATAGACTCTTGCAAGTTGTCTTCTTATTTTCAGACAGAAGGACAGACAGACAGACAGACAGACAGACAGACACACACACACACACACACACACACACACACACACACAGAGAGAGAGAGAGAGAGAGATCTAATTAAGAATTTAAAAACCAAAGGTGGATAGACCAGATGAACAGCATTGCAGCTTCACCCCTCCCCCAACACACACACACACACTCACACACACCTCATGCACTCATAAATACAGGGGCACAAAGGCAATTTTGTCAAGATTTGAGATTCTAATTAAACACTTCAGTAAGTCTGTTTCCAAATATTAATTTTAGACTTAAATTTAAAAGATTATTTGGTAGATATTAATGCATTTTTTGCACTGCATGGGGAGTCTTTAGACTTCTGTTTCCCAACACAGCAGGAAGAGCCTAGCTTGCAAAATACATACAATCATTTATCTTTTCCAAAACTGTACAATTTTTTCTCTAAAGATTTAAATAATCACACCCTATAGAACTATAGCTAGGGTCAAATGTAACAACTTCTATGTCTTAAAAAAATATTCTACCCATGAAGTCTCAACAATATGGTCATCTGAACAAGAACATAACAAAGGTATCAACAGGACATACTAATAAGAGTGACTGAACTTGATGAAGAGCTGCAGGTAGTTAATGGTTAGTGGGAAAGGCAGAATGGTATTTTCCAGGGATGAGCTTCTTAATGGGTCATCCAATACTAAGTGGTCACCCTAAACACTAAATAGACTCAGTGAGCTTTGTGTGTGTGTGTGTGTGTGTGTGTGTGTGTGTGTGTGTGTGTGTGTGCGCGCGCGCAATAATTAAAGAAGTTGGAAAGGGCACATGAGGAGTTAGAAGAGAGGGAGGGGTACAAATGACATAATCACTGCACCTATATATGAAATTCTCAAAATTTTACATTTATTTTACTATTTTTACATACATGTGTGCTTTATGTGCGTATATGTATGTGTACCAGGTGCACGCCTGGTGCCCATAGAGTTTAGAAGAAGGTGTTGGATACCCTGGTATTTAAATTATTGTGAACCTCTACATGGATACTTGGAATGGAATCCAGGTCTTCTGGAAAAGCAACAAGTGTTTTTAACTGTTAACTTGACTCTCCAGGCCCAGAGTAAAAGTTTTTAATGAAGAAGCATATATGGACATAAAACCTTGACTGTATTGAATACACACATACACAGGGGATTTCTAGAACCCTAAATAAATCATGAAGTATTGTATAGAATCATCAGAACCTAGTTTCTTTGATGATCTCCAAATATGATCTCATAAACTTCCAGTAAATATGGTAGGGAATGACATTTTACACTGAGAATCTGAGACTCTATCTTAAAAGAGGCTTAATTTTCATAGCTATAAATAATATCAATGTTCATACACCTACACAGTGAATAGGTGGTTGACACGCATTTGCTCTTTCAGACAATGCTACAGCAATTTTTGGAACCCTACTAACACAAAGGTGAAGACTTCCTACTATGGAAACACTGACATCTTTTAGAGAAGACATACATCTCCTGTGATGTGTAGGGTTAAATCCCCAGGAGAGCAGAGTTTCTCCATTTTCTTTCTTTCTTTCTTTCTTTTTAACTTATTTTTATTGGATGTTTATTTACATTTTAAATGTTATCCCATTTCCTGATCTCCCCCCCATTCCTGAAACCTCCTATCCCATCTGCCCTCCCCCTGCTTCTAGGAGGGTGTTCTTCCACCCACCCCACTCTCACCTCCCCACTCTGAATTCCCCTACTCTGGAGCATCTATCAAGCCTTCAAAGGACCAAGAAGCTGGAGCCATGTGTACCTTTTGGTTGATGGCTTAGTCCCTGAGAACTCTGGAGGGTCTGGCTGGTTGATATTGTTGTTCTTCCTATGGGGTTGTAAACCCCTTCAGCTCCTTCAGTCCTTTCTCTAACTCCTCCATTGGGAACTCTGTGCTCAGTCCAATGGTTGGCTACAAGAATCCACCTCTGTATTTGCAAGGCTCTGGCAGGGCCTCTCAGAAGACAGTCATATTGGGCTCCTTTCAGCAAGCTTTTCTTGGCATCCACAATGGTACCTGGGGTTTGGTGACTGTATTTGGGATGAATTCCCAGGTGGGACAGTTTCTGGATGACCTTTCCTTCAGTCTCTGCTCTACACTTTACTCCCGTGAGCCCTTCTCAGAAGAACAGAAGCACCCACACTTTGGTCTTCTATCTTCTTGAGCTTCATGTGGTCTGTGAATTGTATCTTGGGTATTCTGAGCTTTTGGGCTAATATCCACTCATCAGTGGAGTTTTTACATTTTCAGTGACAAGTTTTGAGTGAAGCAACTTTTTACTCACATGAGTCCTTGCTTATGGTGACAGTGTTAAGGAGTAGAGTTGCTCAAGCTAGGACCTTATGTTATTTCATAGAGGTGCAAATAGGAAAAGCAGCTCCCTAGCTTTAAGATATAAGGATGCTTTCTTTCCATATGAAGAGAGTTTGTTACTCTTTGCAGATTCCTTGGTTTCATTCTGCTTGGTTTTGCCATGCTCTGAAATACCTCTAGGTCCCTTTATATAAGTTGTCATTTGTCTTCTGGGTTTTGCTATATAGGGTATCAACAACTGAGGCCTCATTTAATTACCCATTAAGCCAAATCAAAGGTAACAGCTGTCCTGATACTCTAAGCTAGGCCAAGGCCAATTAATGAACTGCAAAGGTCAAAGCTTATCATCAGTTACTAAAGGAGAAGGTTAAAATAAACTACCCATGGAAAGAAGAGGAAAGTCTAAAATCTTAGGATGCAAAAAATATTGCACATAAGGGTTATCAATTCAGTTTAGGACAATATAGAAATGGAAGTGGATTCTCCAACATGTGTCAGAGAAATGATAAATTGAAATATAGAAAATTTCTGTGATATCTTTTCAGCCAGGATCGAGTGTCTCTCTTTGGAATGAAAGCAGGACTGTACTATTGACCTTTGTTTGGACTAGAAAATAACTACATCTCAAATTCCTCAACAATGGTGATATATGACTGAGTTGTTGGAATGTGATACAATGATAAAAACCACTAAAGGAAAATATGAGCATAGAAACAAGAAGGCAAGGTTTAGTCCTTACTTTTTCTCCAGAGATAAAGGCAGTGCCCAAAGCAACACTCTCCCAAGGATTTCTATCTGACATACAGATAGAGTTCATTAGGGCAGGGCCTGGCAGACTGATGGCTAAGACATAGAAGCAGAAACTGATCTAATGAAGGAAAATAGATCACATACATGTAAGACATAAAAAAATAAAAAATAAAATTAAATTTATATTTATTTGACTAAAAAAAAGAAAAAAGGGAACTATGAAAGGAGGAAGAAGTCTAAAGAGAGAAGAATGGGGTAATGTGGTGTCCATCATGGAAGCAGAAGGAGATATTTGAAGGAAGGAGTGTGACTGACAAAATGAGGAAGAGCCATTATAGACCAGTTCAAACTATAATTATATGTAGGTGCAAAAATGCCACGTTACTTTGAATGACCAACATGAGAAAAGAACAAAAATAGAGAAACCCTCATGATTTATTAGAGACTTTTCATTGCGAACAACAGATACTTTGGGCTAAATTAAGGGGAATGAAGAGATTCAGGAGCAAGGGAGCAGCTGATCTGTCAAAGCATACAGCCAGGATCTTAATAAAAGTATCTCATGAAGATATCATGGGACACTAAGATTCATGCCAAGGAGTGGATGATGAGTGACTTGCAAATCACATGTTATCTATATGTGTGGAACCAAAAGGTTATGTTTTAAATGAACAATAGGTTATGTCTAAAATGGTTATTCTGTATCAATAGAAAAATCGAGATATTTATCAATAATAATAATAATAATAATAATAATAATAATAAATAAATTTTATGTTCTTTCAGAAAAATCAACCCAGAATGTTCTGACAATGTTGACTAATATTTTCTGAATGCAATGACTTTGTTGAGTTGACCAGTAACTAATGCCTTTACAGAGAATCTGTTCCAACCTCCTCCATCTTCATTCACATATTTTCTGTGTTTGGTCCCATAGACATTTGAATATTCAACCCTGCCTGAGAGGATGGTAAGAATTGAAAGATATCACCAAAAGTATCGGATATTTTTATAATAAGTAGTCAAAGAATATGTTACAGAAACATTCTTTGCATTGGACCAAACACAAATGAGACAAATCTTGGTCTTCCCCCAGCATGAATAAAGCCAATTTAGAAAAGATTAACAGTAGTCTTGAGATATTTTCTTGATTCTATACATGATAGATTTGTTTCAACTGTCAAACTCTATCTACTGCCTGAAATTTCAAATATCTGAGCTCATATTTGGCAAAAAAAATGTAGTGCAAGTTTGAGATATGTACTTTTTCCGGGCAATTATTTCACAATATGCTAAACAGAACTGATGTGGAGAAAGGCAGACATTTGCTTTCGGCTCCAGGATTATCTTAGAATTTAGCAGTGGTGCAATCCACAATTTTCTAGATTTAATTTAACAAACCTTAAAAAGAAGTCTTAATCTTTGTCTGTGAAATCTGATGATCCATTGAAAACAATATTAAAACTTTGGCTAGGGAAGAGCATATCACAATAATGGCCTGCTCATCCATTTCAGGATACTCTGCATTTGTATTTAATAATACATGTTTTGAGGAGCCCAAAAGAAGGAGCTTTATCTTTTCTCTTTGAAATGGCTTGGGAAATGTTCCAATCCCTTGAAAATTTGCAGAGGAACACTTGCCATATCGTGCTTACATATGCTTGTTTGAGTTATGACATATTTTATAAACTTGAGAGTTTTAAAGAACAAATAGCATCCTTTTTATCAACCGTGAAACCAGGCTTAAAATGCTTTGACGTGTTCACTGGTGTAATTGCTAGAAATTTCATTCTAAATACTCTCCCTTAAAAAAGAAATCAAAATTGAGTTTTGGATGGCTAAGGGTCATCTAAGCCAGTTTCAGAATGTATGTACTTTATTGGTCACAAAAATATTTAGGCCTTGATCAGTTAAGGATCTTCACAACACTGGCCTTTGGATATGGTGTTTGCTCTCAATCCCCAGTCATAATCATAAGAACAGATCCCTTATGGTTCAACCCCAGGCATGGACATTCCCTGTAGAGATGGACATGGAGCAGAAGATTGGGCAATACTTTCCAGCACATGCAATTTTTATGGACATGTTTTCTAAAGCACCATATTTTCCAGCCGTTGCTCCTGATCTGAAAAGTACCATATGTACCAAGGTTGAAATTAGCATGCATTCCTGAGGGATGATTACCATAACCCAAAGGATGGAGAACCTCTGAGCATTTATAGTAAAGCATAAAAACAAACCACATTGCTCAGTCAAATAAATAAACAGACACACCAACTTGTCTTCTAAATGAAGGATGTGATAACTTAGCATATGTTTAAGCATCAAGGTACTAAATAAGAATAGAACTACAATAATGAACTCTATCCATTGGCTACTTCTAATGGGTTTTAGCCTTTATGTGAAGGCTGAACCCTTCACATAAGAGCAGTGTAGTTGACAGTACATCTGCCATCATATTTCACACTCACTGCCAACACACATATGCATGTGGGTTCTGGTTCTGCCACACTCAAAGTCTTGGCTCTTTGGGTCCCACACAAAGACAGGAATAGTGTTATCGTACCACAAGGTTACTATTGAGGTGAAACAAACTAGATGGCATATGTAAATAAACTGAAGTGGTTTGTATCACATGATAAGACCAATGATTATCATAATGGTTACAGATTTACTATGAGCCTTGTTTGGAAAAATATATATGTGAGTAGGCCCTCTTGACAAAACGTGGCATGCATACACAACTTCATAAAGCCTTAGGTAAATACTGTCTGTTCTATGTGTATAAATGTTTGCATACATATGTGTATAAATACAGCATTAGCTATGTAAATAACAATGAAGATACACACACTACACTTTAGACTTCACATTTTGCATAAAGTAAACATAACTCAAAAAATAATATTTAAGCTCTTGGCAGGTGGGATTGTGTGTCTTTAAACACTACACAATGTAGAAACAAGACCACAAGACATTGAAACTGTTAGAGCCAGAGTTTCAGAGAAACATTCCCAAATGGATCAACTGTTAAATGCAAGGTTCGTGTCAAAATTTAATGATCTGACTTTCTTCAAAGGGACTAAGTTCCTCTTGGTATGGAAGATACATTTTCTAGAGAGAAATTAGATCTTGAAGTACTGAGTTCTTATACAGAGTAAGGTGCCAGCTGTTGGCATTTACCTAGTGGACAGTTTTGCAACAAATAATCACGGGAGTGACATCAATAATGACAATGCATATGGGCTGAGCACTTGCTATACCCAAGAATGCTCCTGAAAGCTTCAGTGTGAGAATGAAGCCTCCATTACCAGAGCCCACGTGAGCCCCAAATGGAGCTGAGCTGAACCCTTCATTGCTGATTCAGCAATGGCAGATATTTCACAGAGGAGAGAGCAAAATGCACAGTGAGGGTGTGGTCCAGACAGAGAAAGTTCATCTTCTGTTGGGAGGAAGCTGAGCAATGCCTGGAGAGACCTTAAAATACCCAGAAAGAACCTGTACGACAGGGAGAAAGACACTGTTAGGTTTGGCCTTGAGGAGGATGACATTTTGGTGATGTCCTTAAGGAGCCCAAGCTGCATGAAGAGAAATGGATGTGACTCTCTCCCATCTTGTTTCCCAGTCACAGCTGAGTCTTCTGTGGCAATTCACGTCTTCCTCCTTCATTGAGAGCACCTCTTCCTGCACGGGGAATATGAGTGAACTTTGGCTCAGCCTTCTAGTCTCTACCTCTCTTAATTCCAACAGGGGATCTGTGGTGGATTTATCACAACCCCCTTATATGAAAGAGTACACAAGTTTTCTTTAAGTATATGCTTATTCTTATCACTCTTCCAGTTTTTTGAATAGTTTGGAGGTCTTTACAATACCCTTCTCTACATATAATTGGCAAATCAGAACCATAGAGGATTGGTTCATGGATTGTAGACATTCCAAGGTTTCCTGGTAGAGGAAACTAGGGCTTGGTGAAAAGATGAGCTCTTTCCACAGGAGTGGTTAAGCTGGATATACTAGACAAGCAGAACAGTCATCTAAGTAAAACAAGTCAATAGTACAATACAGAAATGAGAGGCAAAATCTGTAATTATTTAAATACATTGACCCAGTTAAGGAGAGCAACTAAGGCTAGGCCTATGGCAAAGTCGTAAAATGGGGGGGGGGCTGAGATGCCATTTTGTAAATCTGTCAAGGTAAAGCCTGGATTGTTTAGAAGATCCCAAGATGTTGGGCATGTCATAGCCATGAGACATTTGCCAAGGAGAGCTGCAGATGGGAGTAGAACTAGCCCCCGAAAGAGAAGTATATTTCAGTCAGCATAGCTAAATGGGCTTGGCCATCTAAGCCTTCTGATTTCAGACATGCAGTGAAAGGATTTGAAGTTTGTCTTACTGGGTTTTGGTCTCACTTTGCTTCAGCATTACCCCCTTATGGCATTTGCTTCCATTTTGGAATGGTAATGTGTATTCCGAGCCACTGTCTGTTGACATAGCAATTTGCTTTTTGATTTAAAAAGGTGTTTACAATTAAACTATTGTCTTGTGCCTCAGAAGAGATTTTAGACTTTGGATTATTAAAGCAGTGTTGAGAATAAAAGACTATGTAGACTTTTGAAGTTGAACTAAATGTATATTACATTATGCTACGACCATGAGAGAACTGGGGTCAGAAGATAGTGGTTTGAAAGAGAATGGCAGCCAGAGACTCAAACATTTAAATATTTAGTCCCCAATTGGTAGAACTGTTTGAGAAGGATTAGGAGGTATGGCTTGTTAAGAGGAAGTATGCCACTAGGGTCAGTCTTTGAGGTTTCAAAAGATACTTCCAGGTCCCTTTCTCTGCCTATGTGAGATCTGAGCTCTCAGCTGCCTCTCCAGCTGTGTGCACTTGTGTTTTTGCTCTGTCACCAAGGATACTAACCCACGGAAAGTGTAAGTCCAATTAAGTGCTTTTTTTTTAATAAGTTGCCTTGATTGTGATGTTTTATTACAGCAATAGAGAAGTAATTTAGTGCATCTTCTCTCTTACCATCTGGATATAGTTGCTTCAATTAATAATTTCACCTCATTTCAAGGCTCATGGTTAGGAACTTTACTATGTGTTACCCTTGTCCTTTTGGTCAGTCTTTTATCCTACCACTTAATCTTTCAAATTTTATATCATTTCCCCCTCATACTAACTTCTTCAGATATTATAAATTTATTTACATTTGAGTTATTCCACTACTCTAGTACTTTCCTCCCTCATACCCCAATGTACACATGGCTTTCATTTTAATCTTTGTAAGTAACAATTTCCCTATGTCACAGTATTGTTCTGAAAAGCCATGCCAGATTCCCAAAGAGTCCCATCTCAGCCTGGGCTGAAAGCACCACACAGTCTCCCTTACTCTCTGCTTTTACAAGTTCTCTTCTACCTGCAACAAACCAATCCATACTTGGCTCCTAAATACTCTATATCTTCTCAATGCATTTTTCTAGATTGAATTTTCTTCTTCCTACTTCAGAAAATTCTAGTCTTCCCTAGTCTTCAAAACATGCTTTGATAGCATTTTTTCTCAATGTTCTTCCTAGGAGAAAGGATCCTCTGGTTAGATACCTCCTAGCTCACACACCCTCTCATTTGTGATCGGCTCCATGCTAGAGATTTGGAATCACCATGACTGTGATGTTTTATGTTCATGGGATTTAAAAGCCTCAGGATAAATTTATTTATTCTTTTGTTTAGCATCTATTTTGCATCAAGAACAGAGTGCTAAACAAAATGTGGGCACTGTCTCTGACTTCACAGTCTTTAATAACAGGGACAAATTGAACATGACTAATGATATAAACTAAGCCTTAAATATTCTCTCTGTGGTAAGTTCTAATGACAGAGAGATTTGTGGTACATTTATAAGACAGACCTGTCTTCCCTAAAGAAGTATAAAATCAAAATGCTTTATTATCTCTTCAGCTGATCAAAAATTCTCCTCATTTGCAAGTGCAAATACAAACAAAATTATATATTCAAAAGTAAACTTATGAAAAACTTATTGTAGGAAATAATGCTGTCCCAATTGGATCTAAGTTTGTAGCTGGACACATTTTAAATCTTCCTTGGGTTGCTATTTCCTCATCTGCAAAAGAAATGGAGTTATCCTAATAACCAGTTTCATTCAGTTGATCATATCCTACCATGCAGCTCAAAGAAAGTGGCTCCCAACTCCCCATTCCAGTGATGGTGAAGACCCTTTTCTATCCTTCATGGTTATTCCATATCCCTAGCATGGGATCCAAAAACCATTAATCATAAACCACTAGGAGACTCCTGGCCAAGGCTAATTCTTCCTTTAACAGGAATGTAAGAAAGAAGTGTTCGCACAGCCTCTTCTGCACAATGTTGTCCTGGTCATTGCAGCCATCTTGGTGCCAGTCTGTGCAGGAAATCCATGCTTTCAGCACCTAAATGCAAATTCCAAAGAAACTTTGTGCTTAGGGTCCAGCCTCCATTAGAAGTCACATATAAGACGAGAAATAGCCTTATGCAAGTTACTTTGCAGCAGAAGTATCCTGATACTTTGACAGACCATGTGGAAGCCCTTACAGCTCCACCTGTTCTGTTTCTATCAGTTCATGAACTGTCTTTTAGTTAAAAAAAAAAGCCATGTGATCAGTTGTTTAATCTTAGAAATTTGGATTACTGTTTGTCAAGTGATTCAATAAATTCATTAATTCTCAACTCTTTCACAGTCAAAGTGCATCCAAAAATTGAATTCCACGATAAACTGTACATGTAAATTCTATGTAATTATATGAGCATTATCTTTTTTTATACCTAATATTAGGGCATGGAATAAGACCCCTACATTACTGAAAAATCTCTGTTGTATAATGTTATTTTGAAACTGTAATATAGTTACACTTGAGGAAATAATATACTTCTCCCAAGCAAATAAATGCCATTCTTTGGACAATTCTTCTGAGTTGTATTTCCATCAGTAATCAAACATGGCAGAATCCATAGCCCTTGTTGTTTATCAATTTAGGTCAAAGAACAATCTGTTGATCAATATTTTGACTGTTTCTTGTACCTAAGGTAATTCAAGTCTGGTTTCCATGAAAACTCCAGCTTTCCTCCCAAGTCACTTCTTTAATTGTATTTCCAGTCTAATGAAATAAATAATGATTTATTTGTTTTCTCCCTTTATACAATATCTAAAATCATTAGGGATACAAATCAGCTTATCCCAGGATAATCAGGTACTTTAACTTAGTTAAGCATAAATCCAAATTCCCTAAGGAAAAACACTGAATTAATTAATTTTATATTGCACAGCTTTTTGCTGCAATACATGACTGTGCTGGTTTACTAATAGTTGATTGTAAAACCTTATCAGGTTTGCTTATTCTCTCCCAGTGAATTATCAGATAAAATGTTGAATGAAATTTGTCAGTGTGGTCCTCAGTAGTAAGGTGTGGGTTAAACTGAGAATGTTTGGTCTATACTTCAATAGCATCTTTTATAGCTAACAATTAACCAAAATGCAATTATTTATATAATACCTTACAAAAACATGTGCAATAAATACCCTTAAGTATGAGACATGTAAATTAGAATATTTTGGAGTTAGTCAAAATGTAAAAAACAGATAAACTTTTCTGAAAGTATACGTTAGGATACATAAACTTGAAAATCAAAATAAATACTTATAAAATAACATAATTCTTGTTTTAACTACAGAATTTTATTGAATTATTTATTCAAATGCAAAGAGAAAAGTGGTGGATGACATTAGAAAAGAATAAATAAAATTATTCTTTAAAACCCCCAAATAGCAATATCTTAGATTTACTATACATAAAATACTTAATGTGAGCCTGTCACTTGTTTATAACTGCTACTCATGTTAAGATACAAAAGGGTATGTGTATATGAATATGATCAAAATGAAATGTATGAATTCTCATTAATAAAAATAAAAAATGTATAGTTTATGAGCTAAGACTGATTTTTAACCTTCCTAATGCTATGACCCATTAATACAGTTCCTCATGTTGTGAAACTCATAAACACTAAAATTATTTTTGTTGCTACTTCATAACTGTAATTTTGCTATTGTTATGAATCTGATATACAGGATATCTGATATGTGCTCTCCAAAGGGGTCAGGACCCACAGGTTGAGAACCACTGCAGTCTATTCGATTGTGGTATGTGAAGGCATTTCAGAAACAGCACAATGTTCCTTCTGAGTTTCTTTGATTTGTACACAGAAGCAATATGTGACTATTGATATCACAGATTCCTTTTAAGAAAAAAAAAACCTTCAAATCTTTTCTGCATAATAACATGAAATCTTCCATCCCTTTGACATGATACATTTTGCATTCACAAAGATTAAAGGGATGCAAAACTCTAATGTCTTTCCATGCCAATGTGAATGCCTATGTTCTGGCCACCTCTGACTTGTGATGTCAGTGAGTAGAAGAAGTGGTTGGAGTGCTTCAAAGTGAACATGAAGTTCAATACAGCAGACAGAATCCTTCCTAACCCGACTACACTGTGTCTCAATGATCAGGTCCAGAAGGGAGAATTTGCACATAATTGGCTTAGAGATAGATGAAATACGTAACATCTAACTCAGAGGTTAAATAAAATTCTTTGATCTCAAAATCATACAGGGCACCTTGTAGCAAAAAGAGAGGTCTGTTGGGAGAAAAAAAAAACCATAATTCTCTTACCCATTTCAAATTCAAGCAGGGAAAGGAAACTTGGTAATCTAACAAAATCAGTTTTATGTTATAAAACAGTTGCTTTGGAATGCCAGAACACTGAATTCACAAGGAATTAAAATGCTCATAACCAGACCCTAACTCCACTCCTCTCCTCTCCTCTCCTCTCCTCTCCTCTCCTCTCCTCTCTTCCTTTTTGACTGCCCTGGAATTCACTTTGTAGATGAGGCTGGGCTCAAACTCACAGAGATTTGCTTATTTCTGGAGTACTGGGATTAAAGGTGTGCACCATCCTACTCAGAGGTTCTGAGCCATTCTAACCTCTGCAGTATTTAGTGAGCTTATCCTTTCTTTTCAGAAAATGGTGATCTGAAAGGGTGAAGGAGCAGGCTTGCTTTTGCATATTTAATATATCATGGTTCATTTAATTTTACTGTTACAACACAGCACAACTCTGCCACAATCTGATCATGCTGTCATGGTTTCCAGATTTTGTGTTGCCATAAGTTAATAAGAATGCATGCAACTTTGATACAGAAAACTTTAAGAAATAGTGTTTGCAAGTGAAATCTAGCAGCAGTGGACAAAGATCCTTGCTGACCTATTTCATATCTTTCAAAATTGGAATACATAAATATAAAGCCACATTAGACACTTCAGCTGGGCACATAGCAAGTATCATCACTTGGACCAAATTTAAATGAATCCATATGCACATTGGAGTAGTGTGTTCATTTGTACACCAACCAGGACCCACAGTGAGGTCACCACTGCTGAAATACTTTGAAAAGAATTCACATCTAGTAGAGAAAGAGCAACTAACAACTTCCTGCCAAGACTTGACCCTGCCACTCTGAAGAAACAGTTTTCAGATATCCTGGCCAATTTGCAGTTATCTGATCAGCTTTAAAGGGAAAGACAACATTCCCTGTACTAAAGGGCAGAAAGCACATGATATAGTCCATTTCACCCTTAAACTGCCAAAGCCACTTCTACACAACAGATCCTGACTTGTTGTCTACCGTGTGTTTGGCACTATGAGAAATCGATTGCACTAAACACTGAGGACATGATTTCATGTGTACTAGAGAAACTGTCATAAGCCGCCATTAAAGACATTGTCATTAAAGCACTTGGCAAAGGTTAATCTGTCTCTAGAGAACCAATGGCCAACTTCAGTAGCACAAAAAGGAGGCAGAGTACTCATAAAGATACTGACTATGAATTCATTCAGAACTTCAGCTTTCTCCTCTGTAGAACAACTGGGAATAACATCACGCCGGAGGAGAGATAGCACTGGATATTGTGGGGAAATAAAGCTTTGCATGCACATGATCACACTCTCCCTCTCCCTTCTCTCCTTAGAGCTCCTTGTACAATGTGGTGTATGGGCTTGAAAGTCCCCCACAGGAGCTCTGCCTCCCGACCCCTCTCCTACTGCACACTCTGTTTCTTTTGCATCCCAGGGACTGGCAGCGACTTGTCAGTTTCAGGAAGCGTAGTGTTTGTCTAAGCTAAGCAATGTACACATTTGGAGAGAGAAGGGAGGAGTAACCCTGGCTGCTTTAGAAAGGTAAATCCCAACCTAACTACCTCCTTGCTTCCTGGGCTACTCCGGGAGACACTGCACTCTGAGAATGAAACCAGCCTGACAGAATTATCCATCAATGTCTAAGCCTGCTTTAGGAGACCCACCAGTCTCCAGGAAAGGCCCTGGCCTTTCGCTGACAAGTTACTCCATCACTCTGAATCTCTTCTCATTCTTTTCATGTCTAAGCCTACTCTCAGATCAGCAGGCCATTTTGGGTTTCAGGTGCTCATTCACTCCTAGCACTGTGAAATGCCTTGAGTCTGCACACTGTTAAATATTAGTTTCCCTGTATCACTTTCTCCCACCTTGCTCAGTCAAAGGGCTTTTTATGTGACCAAATATGTTCATGCTTACACTTTTTTAGCACAAGAAAAATATAGTTAGATGTCTTTCTCACTTTCTAACATACAAGGACTAAGTTGGCCTTCTGCCAAATTACTGTTCAAGGTAGGATGCAGAGAAAAGTCAGGGCATCCCTGGCTAAGCCTTACTGATGCCATTTACTATGTGTAAGACCCATGAATATTAGAGAGCCTTCCATAGTTCTTGTTTCATACTCTGGAAAATGAAGTTCTCCAAGGGGTTTGGAATTATGCAAATAAATGTATGTGTTGAGATCTAAAGCATTATCCAACATAAGGTACTACTTATGCTCCTAAGCCCACTTAAGCAAATATGACATTTTGAAGGCAATAATTATAAATTTGTCACCTGGAATTCAAAGTTGATAAGTGTGCTTAGCCACTAGAATGGAAGCCTTATGATTGTAGGAGTGCTTGAAATTCTAAGTGGTCTGCCAAAGTGTTTGGACATCAGGGATTCACTGATGCTGAATGAGTGAATGAGATAGCAGTTTTGACTCTATCAACACTCATGGTTACAGTATTGTAATAAGCATTCGGTTTGCCACCTTTCTACTATCCTCTATATTCATGGAAATTCAGGGGTTTTTTTTGTAAATGAAAACTTAATAATTGGGCCTAAAACTGCTAGTGATCTAAGTGCTACCTAGAAGTCTGTCTGACTAAAATTTGGTAATTAAATTGTAATTTACTTTAATCAGAAGAGTAGGAGCTATGCATATGCATTTATGACTAGCAATATAAAAGGAGAATTTCCAGGTTTGTATTTGCTACATATTTTCTTAGATAATATTACCATAATGTTTTCAGGAATATTCTACATGCCAAAATACTTCTCAAATTAATATTCAGGTATAGGCCACAATGTCATGGCATTACATGTCATGCCTAATCAATATCCTTGCATTTATAGCTCATAGGAGGTTTCCACTAAACTTCTGTAAACTATTTCCCAATGTTATTTCACTTCATATTGGGGTGCTAAATTTTTTTTTACCATATTTCTTTTAAAGGATGGTTTTAATATATGAATTAAGCAACACTGATATTTTGAACACAGTGTTTTCTGCCTACTTCTCCATTTTAAAACAAAAACATAATTTTAATGTTATAAATAACCAATTCACATTACAGAATCTATTACTCTGATCTCCCTTTAGCCTAAATTTTAATTAGGGTCATATTTAGTTTTGTCTTTGATCTGTGTCCTCGTTATTCAATTACTAGTCCCTCTGACCAATGAACAGCTACCTCATCTTTTAAATATAGACTTTAGAGTAAGAAAACAGATTTAAATTACTATTATTTAATAAAGCATTTCACTAGTTGTGATGTTTACTCATGGCTATTTACATATGAATTATCTTCATAAACAATTTGTTACACTGAGATAGGTGAGGAACTTCAGAACTGTACACAGCCAAATTCACATCACAACCTCACAACTGGTGCTTCTACAAATAAATACATGTGACCAAGTTTGACCATACAGAAAACTTCTGTATCCAATGTTTTTTCATAAGGAAAATGAAGAACATGGACTAGCTGTATTGAATCATTTACTTTCAGCTCCAAGTTACTATGGTTACACCAATATGGCTTTACCATGGACCTCTTTTCTGCAGCCACTGATGTACTCACCTGAGGTGAAATGGGATCTGGGTGTAGTAATGTCAGTGGAGAATGAACAGTCCTCATGTGAGCCACAGGCATAAAATGAGAACAGTGGTTTGCAAATCTCTCACTACAAAGCTAGATTACCAATATTTTGATCTGTACTTGAAAGAAAACAAAAAAGAACTAAGATATTAATATAGGTCTTGTCTTGGGAGGTCTATATTGTGACTATTCAATGTTGTCTGATATTATGTTGAGTATGAAATCAGTACATTTTAAATCAGTAAATGTCTGGGAAAACTCTAGAACATGCTTAGGAGGAACTATTAAAGATTAGCCAGTTTAGCTTAGTTTTTGATGGTGAACAGAATGATTGAATTTCTCTCCTGAAAGCTCATCATGAGAGCTCATATAAAGTGTTTTATGATGATTATTGTATAATAATAATAATCCTTTTTTCTCATATTGTTGTTGTTGCTGTTGTTAATTGAAATGATCATTCACTTTATAGGAATATAAGCAGTAAGCCACAAATGGAAGAAAATGTTGTGTTAGCAAACTTGGTGCATGAATAAAGAATGTAAATTAGCAAATGGTTTAGCCAAAAGTAGCAAAAGCCAGTTTACTTTTGTACTAAAAGCAAGAAGAGACCTTAAATAGAAGGAGACAATAGAAATAGAAAAAGAAGGGCATTAGTACAAGAGTAGACACCAGACTTCAGAGATGTGGGAGAGATGCTCAAGGACCTATGTGAGGCCAGACATCAGAGATGTGGGAGAGATGCTCAAGGACCTATGTGAGGTTTCAGCAGCTTATTTCTTCATGGATTATTCATCCCATATGCTATGAGTCTACATAGGGCTTTGCTGTATTGAACAAACTCATTTGGGTCTTGTCTTTTTAGTGATTAGGTGAAAAGGTAACACACATTATTGTGTATATTCAATTATCAGAGGCACGAAGTTCATTGTCTATTTATCTAAGCCCAACATCTTGCTGAAAGAGTTGTGTCTGGTTGTTTCCCTTGAATAATTCCTTCTCCTTACATATTTTAACAGAAACAAGGAAATATCTTGCTCACATACATTTTTATTCTCCTTTATTCAGATTTAGACATTTATGTTCCAGATATAAAATTAATTTCCTTCTCTTCTTGTGTATTTGAATAGCGTATGATGGTTAAAGGGAAGGAAATTGGTTCAATAAACAGAGAGGTGTGATAACAACAACTGTCACTGTATCTGATTCACTTCAACAATGCACCAAAAAAAACCTAGTGTGCTTTAATGCATATGTGTAGGGGAAATAAGGATGCAGCTTTCATCTTCCTTTCTGGTACTCAAGCCTCATTTACAACCTCTATAAAACTCAGGTTTCAGCACTGTCCCTTCTCTAATGCAATCTATCTCCCCATAACATCAAGGCCCTGGGTTCATGGTCTCAAAGCCACAATCTAGAAATGCATAATCATAAACAAAAGGCATTATATAAGAGAACTATTGTTTTGGAACCAAATATTTCTAATTTTTTCATTATATTAATTGTCAATATTTAAAAACTAGGTGTTATACAAATATTCCAAGATTCACACTTTCCTGAGAAATGGGTCTGGCTGCAGGACAATTATGAGGGTCTAAGTGTAGGTTAGAGTAACAATAAACCAGGGCCTCAGCAGCCCCTCATGGCTCCAAGTCTCCCTGTGACACCTGACTCTGAGGCCAACTCCAGCAGTAGACATTGTCTGCAAAGTTTTCATCATTGAAGTATTTTTGGAAAATAGACTGTGCCATCATCTTTCAGAAGCATTGATTTATAAGTGAAAGATCAATCAAGCCAAACCTCTCCTCTTCCCTTTTGCAACCATTAGCATTGTTTTCAGAAACGACTAGAGAGTAAATATTTTAGATATTGCTGGTCATACTTCCAGCATATAGACTAATCAACTTGTTTTGTAGCACAGTGTAAGAGTGAAACAAAGATCAAAAACTGTAGCCTCCAACCAGGGAACATGCATGCAGTTGCCACAGGCCCTCTGAACATATGTTACAGTTGAGTTGTGTCGCTTGGTCTTCACATAGGACTCCTAACAGTGGAAGCAGGGGCTGTCTCTGACTCTGTTGCTTGCCTTTGGGTCCCTTTCCTCCTACTTAGCTGCCTCCTTTAGCCTCAATAGGACAAGATGCCCCTGAAAAGAAAAGAAACAGAAACAGAAAAGGAGTGGATTTGGGGTGGGGGAGGTAGAGAGGGAGGAGTTGGAGGAGAGGAGGGAAGAGAAACTGTGGTAGATATGTAAACAAACAAACAAACAAATAAGTAAATAAATAAGGTTTTAAAAGCCATGGGCCCAATCTAACCCATTTCCTGGTGTTAGACTGTCTAGTCCCATCTCTTCCTATTTTCTATTTTCACACCATGCAACATGTTGCTAAAACAACTATGTTTACCTTCGTTTTTGTTCCTGAAAATCAAATTCCAGTCCATTGGCTGGACTAATCCTCTAGCTCAAGCTTGTGAATATTTCTTATACCTTCCCCTAAACTTTTCAGCTTCCACCTCTAGAAATTCAACTTTTTTTCTTTTGTTTGTTCTCTTTTTCATTGTATCTTGAACCCCTTTGTTAGATTTGCTTCAAGTAGCTTTGAAATATATAAAAGGCCAGGCAGGTTGGCTCATCGTGGCAAGTAGCACAGGATAGCCTCAAACACAGTGAGATGGGTTAGCCTCAAACAGGAAGAATGACCATGGACTTGTTATCCTGTTGTAAGCATCCTCGACACTTCTCTACTGCCTAACATGATGCACTCTCATACCAAACTACTGACATATCTGTTTTTTCTCCACTATCTACTTCACGAAATATTTGCTATAATCATTTATGGCTATGTGTTATTTTTTGTGTATGTGTATATCAGTGTGCATATATACATATATATATATATGCATATAAAAGTGGAGGTCAATGTAAATATGTATGCATGGGGAATCAGAGGTCAACATCAGGTATTATTGTCTCTCAGGCAAAGTTCATTTGTTTTTAGATTTGCTTCATTTGTGTGTGTACGTGTGCACATGCACGCACACATGCATAGGCTCACATGCATGCACACACATATGCACGCTCACACACACATGCGCGCTCCCCTGTATCAGGACCAGAAGAGAGTAACACATGCCTTGGAACTAGAGTAACAGTGGTTTAAAATAATCTGACATGGATCCTGGAAACTGAGCTTTATCCCTTTGGGAGAGTAGCAAATACTCTTAACCAAAAAGCGTCAGCTCCCCAACCCTTCATCTTGTTTCCTGAGAGACAGGACTTCTCATTGACCTGAAGGGAATAGATTAGGCTTCACTGGCTCAACAAGGAGGATTGCACATACAAATGCCTCTATATGCTAAGCAGAGGACTACCAAATATGTACCAAATATGCGGCACCATGTTTGACTTTATTTATTTTTGTTTGTTTGTTCCTGGAGTTCAATCACAACTCCCCATACTTGTAAGGCAAGAGCATCACTGACCAAGTCCTCTCCCATTCTTATTTGCTACTTTCTAAGTTTTTCTTCTTCCTGTGATTAAACTTCCAGTTCTCCCTAATGTAAAAATGCCAAAAGAAAATCCTGTTTTACCTATCAAGGTCTTATATAGATCACATATTTCTTACAAGAGAAAGTCTTCTCAAGAGTCCAGGAGTTACAGTTCAGATCTTCAGACTTAGCATTCCCTTTGCCCAAATGAGAGCGTTTATTAGGTGGTATAACATGAAGACATTTCGGGGTTAAAACGTTTCAATATTTGTAAGCTGGAATGCTTCCTATTATATAAGTAGACATGTCTGCAGCAGTCCTTGAAGCAAACACTGGATCTTATTCAGCATGGGTGCTGTCCAGGCATCTAAGAATGCTTCACTCAAAGAAGAAGCCCAACATGACTCTAAACACTCAACCGTAGCAGAGTGGGGAAGACACTGTGAATGTCTCTGAGTTCCTTTTAACTACCACAAGGATGGCCTTAATTCCTGACCTAGATGACTTAAATTTAAAAATAGTAGGGAAGAAAGGAGGACAGAGTTCTAGTTGAAAGATGTATTGGTACCTCCCTGGCTGCTGACATTCTGTTCCATTCACCAAGCACCAAGGGCCTAGACTGTTATGTGATTAAGTCCATTACATGCAGAGAAGTGCAACAATCCTCTGACCAGCAGAAGGGTCCTGGTATTCAGAGACTAACATTTGAATGCAGTAAAATGTGCAATGTTTTATGGGCCATTGGATTGGCTTGAGTTCTTTCAGTCCAGGAACATGGAAGAAATCTGTTGACAATACAGTGCCCAACACATTCTGTTGCTAAGCAAAGGAAGGGGAGAGAAGAGGAAGAGCTCAAGGTCTATGAAGCAGGGGCACAAAAATTCTAATCACCTCTTGGAGTTACGCTTGGCTGACTAGCTCGGGCAGGAATGGCAGCAGGCTGGAGTGGTATGTCTACTGGCCCAGGCTTCACAAGGGAAAACAGTCTGAAGTCAGCAGATTAAAAGGATGCAATCTCGGTTATAGGCACAGGTGATAAGGTAACCTCCAGTGGCCTGCATGAACTCGCATATGTTTTTTCCCCATGACGTAAGTGGTTATAAAATTAATGAATAATAAAAAATTATTACCAATCAAATAGTTGTCTCTGCAAAAGATATCAGCATCATTTGTTATCTTCAGAAAAATATCAGTATCCGTGGACTAGAAAGTGATGTTTTATAGCAATAGGAAAAAAGTAAACATTCAAAAATGTATGAAAGAATACAGAATCTGTACTGTGTTTTATTTCCTGAGGGGTTCATTAGGGCATTCCACAGGAAAGAAACCTGTAACAGGCTGTTTAGACTATTTGAAATAGAGACACCATAGCAGGAGTCTTCAGGAGAGGAAGGATGCGTGTAAACTCTGTACACAGCACCATCTGTTTTCCATATCCCCTGGAACAGAGAATGGGTTCAGTAATGATGTTCAAAGTCAGGCTACCTGCAGCAAACATTGTCTAGGATTCACCTTGGCAATATGTTATAAGGGGAAAGGGGCCTTCCTAAATCAAATCAAGTGCTTGGTTTTCTAAATTTCAGTTTTGTACACAAGAAACTAAACATCTCAGCATCTCACTAATGAGTCTTGATTAGCCCCAAAGGTATGATTCGCTGCATAAAATAGGTATGGCGTGCTTTCTAGATGTTTGTGTTGCAATTTTCTACCAGCTGTGTGTGGGTACATTCTCAAATAACAGAGGTCATTTGGTGACTAGAGCAAGAGAGTCGTCATCGCTGCTCAATGAAAACAAACCCCAAATGCAGAACGACAGAAAAGTGTAAGGGCAACTACACCACATCTGACCATTTTATTCTAGGACTTTATTTACTTCTATAGAAGAAATAAAATATTTTAAAACTTCTCCAAGAAGATAGGAGATAGAATAATTTAAGACTTCAAAATTTACCCCAAGTACATATTTCTATTTCTGTTCTGGCTTACTGAGAGATGAGGGGGAACCTCAGGCACCTATCAAGCAGTTAATGTCTCTATGCCCATACTTTTTCATTGTTGGTTAAATTTTTCTTTGATATTTTCATACTCAAGGACTGTGCTTAATTTCACACCCTTACCCTTATCATCGTCCTCCTATTCCACCTTGGTCTCCAAGAGTCCCCTTTCTACATTTTGTCATTTTTTTTTGTGACCCACCAATTTTAACAAAGATCTTCTCTGTGACCATGGATTTGGAAATACCCACTGAGGTCTGCTAGCCTTGCCATTTGGTACACAATAAAGACAATGTCTTTCCCCTAGAACCCATCAGAAGCCAATCATTGAGCAGGAAGCTATGGAACCACATTGAGTCCCTATATGATCAAGGATTGACTGTGACAATCCCAGCGAAATCCACCCTAACTGCTATGAAGTCATATTTACATATATGTGCCATGTTCTAAAGACAGCATTTCGCAGCCCTCCTTATTGCCAGGTCCACTCATACTAGCCTCAGACGCATACATTTTCTCAGTCACATATATGTGTGATGAATTTTCTTGTCCTGATGATCTGTGGAACAATAATAGCGGATACACGTGAAGCTCAAGGCAAGGGGATTAAGGTTCTGTTAACCTTGAAGGAAGGAACAGGGAGGCCTGCAGATGGGAATAGATATCCAATGTACGTCAGTCATTGCCTCTGCTAGTGAGTGACTTTGTTTCCTGTAATACTGTAAAGTATATAAAAGCTGTGAGAGATACATTTGGGGCTGGCAGAGTATAGACCTGTAGCCCTCCTGATTTCTAATCTTCATCTTTTAAGTCTTCTCTTCCGTCTTTCCTATAATCATCCTCACCACCCCCTCAGAGAACTGTTTGACCTTGCATTGGCATGGTCATAGAGCAATCCCTTCAACTCCTTGTTCCAACAGTGCTATATGAAGCTTGTCTTATCTTCCTCATCTTAAGCCTTTACCACATTAACTCCTATGTATGACCTTTGTGCTTACTTAGTCAGCTCTTTTCCAATCTCCAGGCCTCAATCCTCTGCACATGCATTAGAAACCTTCTTAACTAGTCACCTATCCACAAAACAGCGTCCCTGGCTTTCCTCATCACAATCCACAGCCCTTACTCTATTTGAATTCCTTTTTGTTCAGATAGTTTCCAACTGATTCAGCACTGCTTTTTGTTTCGGGCCAAATTGCTGGATTAGCCACTGATTCTTATTTTCACAGAGGACAAAAAGCCATTCTTTACTGGTGACAAATGATGGGACATTTGGAGATCTGGGGCTGTGAATACTGCTCATACAAATATCCCAGCTTTGAAACTGGCTGCTATATGCTGGAGAGTTGGCTGCTTAAGGGGTGTTTTGCAAGCAGTTCGAGGATGGGGCAATAGAAAGGAAAACTCTTCTCTCAGCAGCAGAAGTTCCACAGGTTGTCAAATTAGGTTGTGGAGACTGGGGATCTGGCAGAAAGAGCACCTCCCAGACTTCGGTTTCCTCCTCTCCCAGTATGTGAGCATCTTTCCTCAAAAACTGTGTTGAGTCCACGTTTGTGCACATATCTTTCAGCTGCTATGTTCACTGACTTTCTCACAGCAGAGAATAGATACTGTAAATCCTTTTTAGAGTTGGAGCAAATTAACACTAGGCTCACAGATTACCTGTGCCCTGGCAACTATCCTGGTGTAAAGTCCTTCCAAGGGAAAAGAATAACCAAGTAATAACTTAGCCTATGAGTAAAGAACACAAGGCTAGCATAGATCCAAGTTCAAAATTTTATCAGCTATGAGAACTTAGACTAGATGTGTCTAAGGATCAATTTTTTTCATCTGGAAGATGGAATTCCTTTTGGACTTGCTTTTGGAAGTTGCTATAAACAATGAACTTACATAAAGCGATTATTCCAGACCATAGTTGTGGGTGATTCTCAGTCAATGTGGAAAGACTTCCATAACTATAGAATTAAAAGTTACCAGAGATGGGAGAATTCTGATAGGTTAGATATAGAAGAGATGAGATTTTTATTTCTATTTTAGAACAAAATAGTTGTAATTCTATAACTCCCAAATTAGACTAGTTTAGTCCAAAATTAAGCATTTTGATAATCTCAACCTCTATCCTTTCTAAAGGGAATTTCATTTAACTGACTACCTGACATATCTTATCCATGCTATTCAAAAGTAGTCTCTGGTGGGAGTAGAATGATGTACCTTTGGCAGTAGTGGTCCCCACATGATATTGTTTTCTTCAATGTTTTTTTTCTTTCAATTCAACTCATATACACAAAACTATCAACATGTGAGAACTTGTTTCTAGTCACTGAGGAAGCACAAAAACAGAAAAGAAAGCCATTGCCCTGAGCAACTACTCATTGATGAGAACAATATACAGAATATCTGCTTTGGAGAAAACACAGTTAGATGAGACACAACTAAAGTATGTAACACTATGAAGTCACAAAGCTAGAGGATAAGGGTGAGGCTTGAAATTGGCTTTGTGAACTTAGTAACAAGTTACAAAACAAAATGAAAATGGGACAACTGTCTGAGAATCAATTTCACAAAGATACGACTCTAAGAAAGTCCTGGCACTCTTAGAGGAAAGTAGGCATTGTGCCTGGACCTGCTGGGCTTCTCGAGGTAGGAAGCCAAGTGCCAAGGAATGTTCTTGAACATGATCTGCAATAGACAAAGACAGCATTAAGATTTTTTCTTTTGTAAATTAATTAAATCAGCCAGTCAACAGAATCTGCTAAATCCCTAAGGTGTGCCAGAGAAATAAAAATCTTTGTAAGAAACCCCATGATAGCTGATTGAAACCTGAAATAGCTACTGCTCAGATGTGAAAAACTGCGAGTTCAGTGGAACACAACTCAGAGACGTTCTTCACTTCCATTCATTCTCCAGTTACTAATGGGCAATATTTACTGAAATATGTATTGAATCCTAGTATACACCTTTCAAGAAAAACTGTTCACTCCCATTCAGGCCCCAAATAGTAATCACTACCAACCATGTTTTAGAAGGGTGAACAGAATCTCCCAGACATCAAACAACCTACTTGGCCTTATAGCACCAGAAAATCACAGAGAATGCAAAGCTATGTTAATTTGGCTCTGGCCCTGAGCTGTTCATGTAACCAGTCTCTAGCCAGTTTGAGCAGCAAGCCCCTCACACCACAGAGAACTGAAATCATTCCTCCCAGCTCCTCGTGTCTCTACCACATATTCGTCCACTGCTCACGAGCTGGCATCAAAAATCTGTCCTCACTCCCAGCACAGAGGAAGGTGCAAAGATATTTTTAAACTTGGAGATAATTTCACACATTATCCAAATGTGCAAAAACAAAATGCCTAATGCTTCTTCTAGCAGTTTGGCTCAGTGTGGTTTAGATCACCTTCTATAGGCTCTTGTAAAGATTCTCTGGGAAGCCCCTCTTTGAACTTTTAGCTATATGTGCTAGTGTGCTATTCAGGGTGTTGAACTTTGTCCCCTGCTGGTCTTTGTTTTTGTAAAAGCCTCATACAATCTGGCTTGTTGTAGCATTGTTTTTATATGTCTCAATATTTCTATTATTTACGCCTGGTTTCTGGGTTACAGCTGCTATGTAAGAAGCAGTTTCTTTTTGAAAGGTTTAGAGAAGAGTGTAAGCTGAGATTTAGCAAAGAAAATGAATTCTATTTAAATTGGCTTCTACAGAGCAGCTGTCCGTAAACATTTTATGATATTCCTTGTTTGATAAAATCACAGTCATTTTCCAAAATGATTTATTTTTCAGTTACTGTAGTCATAATTTCTTTTAGATGGCTTCTCATCAAGTATCTTAAGCTTGCTATTTTTTATTTATCTGATCATTTGCCATTAAGTCTAAGCATACCAGATGAAGAAAACCTTTAATAAAATTCATAAAATAAATGAACTGTTCAATTACAAATGTAAATAAATATAGAAACATGAAGACCATTTTCCAAAAATTTCAAACAAAAGCTTTTATTCTATAAAACTACAAAATCATGTGTGACAAATATTTCCAAATAAGAAAAAAATTGTTTATGGTGGCTCAACAATTTACAACTATGAAAAACAGATGCTTGATATTTCATGATCACATTATTTTTGTGTATGGATGAACAGGTATTTTCCAAGCTGTAATTAAAAACATTACACTTCTAACTTCATCAATGTAAGTTTGGAAAGCAGTTATAACAATTCTTACATTCAAATGCTGGAAGTTGTCATATAAATTAAAAATGAACAGCAAAATAGGGTTTCAATCTGATCACTTAATGAGGAGCAACCTCAAAGAGTTTTGTCTTTTTACAAGGAAAATATTTCTGTATACAGAATGGTAACATCATAGACATCAGTAAGCAAGTTAAGTCTAGAATTCATTGGCAGCAATTATACAATCAAAAGCAGTATCAAATAATTTTATTGGAAGTCCCAGCAACTTAAAATTGTTAGTCCTGAGACACTGGCATCAGAAGAAGGATATGAGTGCTTTCTTTTAAAAATACATGAGAAAATAAGTATCACTTCTGTAGGAAGTGTTTCATAATTATAGCTTTCTTCATAGACAAGCTATATGACACATGACAAACATTTTATTTTTATTTAAATATTTTCTTTTAGTTGTTTTATTTTTCAATATTATTTCTACAGTCTACAAACTATACTACTGGGAGGCACATAACATTTTATTTTTATTTAAATATTTTCTCTTAGTTGTTTTGTTTTTGAATATTATTTTCTACAGTCTACAAACTTCAATTTGTGTCTTTTTTATTTACTTGTCATTGCTCATAGAATTTTTTTTATTTTTGAAATTAATATATAATTTTGTCATTTCCACCTCTCTTCTCCTCCCTCCATTACCAACAATGCAACCCTCTTTGTCTCGTTATCAAATTCATTGCCTCTTTTCCTTTAGTTGGTTAACAAACACCAAGTGGTCATCCCTAAAATTATATACACACAAGTAATATTATACAGATTGAGCATGATGTATTTGTGTGCGTGTGTGTATGTGAGTAGTCATTGCTGAAATATATACACACAAGTAATACTAT
The DNA here is from genome assembly GCA_036184795.1 of Tokudaia tokunoshimensis. NCBI lineage: Eukaryota > Metazoa > Chordata > Mammalia > Rodentia > Muridae > Tokudaia > Tokudaia tokunoshimensis. Next base: position 150,532,415 of record BTHU01000001.1, read on the forward strand.
ATAGACTGAGCAGGATGCCTTTGTGTGCATGTATGCATGCATCCGTGTGTGTGTGTGTGTGTGTGTGTGTGTGTGTGTGTGTGTGTGCATGCGCATGCGTGCATGCATGTGCATTTGTGTATGTGTGAGTGTATGTGTGCATGTGCATGGGTGTGTGTGCATGTGTGTGTTGCTGTTCTTTTATTCTTTCAGGTCATCCTGCATAGATCATGTGTGTTATCCAATGCTATGCACCTCACTGGAAAATGTATTCAAGTTCGTTCTAGAGAGCACACTTCATTCCCCATCAATCCACTTATTTTGTTCTGTCTGTTCCAGCATTTGTGAATCACAAAAACTTTTAGCTCTGCCTAAGTGATAGGCTCCACTAGGTATGTAAATGTGCTCAAGGCCCCATGGAAACAGACTGCTGTGACATCCCAGCAAATCTCCATGCTTCCCAGACATGCAATCTCAGAGCCTTGTGCTTCAGTGCACCATACATATTGAAACATCTCTTCTGCACACATATTACATCTGCTACAGACCCAGAGGATAGCCCTATGTGAATATGAGGGGCAGACAATTATCTGATAAAACTGTAATAAAAGCAAGATACATCAGCATAGTAAAAAAATTATTTAATGTCTTCAGGCATAAGAAGTTTAATGAATATGCTTTGTTCTGGAATACTACAGAACTAGAAAGAATATGTAGCTTTTCTAAAGATAGATTAACATCTAGACTGTAGCTCATATTAGAATACAAAATCTAAGCTACCTCCCTTATTTCCAAGTCCACCAGGAAGTTGGGAAAATCACCATATCAGTGATGCCAAATATTGGCAACAAACGTCACCAGAAATGATGAACATTTCCATACTGTATGTAAAAATAATATGGCATTTGAAATGCAAGCATAAGAGGTTATAGTTGCAAAGGAATTAGTGTTTATTCCATTTATTGGTTATGTGATGCTCCCCTGTCCATGAGGTGGTCCAGGGTTAACCTTATTGTACAGGTGAAGAAAGCAGTAAAATGTCAACCAAGCTGTGTCATCGGTGTCTAGGAGCAAGTGTGCCTATTCTTAGAATGGTGGCTCTCAAGGTGCACCAGTGTCACCTGGGATCTTGCCAGAGATGCAGATTCTGGGACTCAGCCAAGAACCATGCACCGGACACTCCTGGGACAGGGCAGTCTCTTCTGATAAGGTCTCCTGGTGACTCTGATGTGCTCAAGCTTGAGATCACCTGACCTTGGGAAATAATATTTGCAAAGATCCTCTCTATCCAGATTTTAGAACTATAATTGTTTCCCTCACTTTTTAACAGCTTTCGAGGGTATTATTTTAAAACTGCTTCACATGGTTTCTAATGTTCTTAATACTTTAATTTGTAACATTTTGATGGTATACATTTCTTCTAATTTTATCATTGTTATATTTTCTTACCAGCTGTATTATTGCATATTTTCCATTTTTTTCCTTAAAACTCCATAAAGAAAATAAAAAATTCAGCTTTTGGAGCTTTATTTTTAAATCCTATCTAAGTGTAAAAGTGATCATAACTCTCTGAGTTTGTATAATGTTATTTTCATGTGTGCTTCCAGGGCTGCCCATTTGGCACTGGGCAACCAATTAGTGTGTACTTCCCTGGGGAAGACCACCCCTTCCAAACTTTCCTCTACTGCCTATAGTTCTTTGTATAGAGCTAAGACTTCATGACTTTTCCTATACAGTATGGCCTGTTCATTAGTGTCATCCTTGTTTAGCTTGCATTGGAGAGATCATGTTCATAAGATTTTATGAGTATAGCTTTTGATATTACTAGGAGATACAATCTCAGAGGAAACTTTTTGATCCTCTGGATTTTATAATCTTTCTGCCTCTTCTTCCACAGTGTTCCCTGAGCCTTAGGTGGAGTAGTGTTTGTAGGCCTAACCATTGTCGATCTATCCACTGGGCTCTACAACTCTGCACCTTGATTGGTTGTGTTTTTCTGTAGTGGTCTTCATCTGTTGCAAATAGAAATAGGACTTTGCTAGCACTGAATGCTAGGTGCTTAGTACTAAGCATAGCATCCCTCCAATTGAGAGGATCTTAAATATAATTAGAGGGCTGCTTGGTGACTGCCAAGGTATGTGTGCCACTAGTGCACCCTTAGAGTTAGTGTGCCATGTTGACTGTTGATGTGACTCATCAGCCTCAAACCTGGGTAGGACTGTTGGTTGCCTCTGTCCTTTGGAAGCTTACAGAGCATCTTCAAGTACCATGACAGATAGTTCTCAGGGAGGGGGCGTTCTGGTCAATTCTAGCTCAGGAGTCTCTATACTTTGTTTCTGAAATTCATGCTACATTCAACAATAAGGACTTACCTTCCACTTCTGGTAGAATCCAAGGGCAACAAGGTTATACTGTGTGTTTTGGGAGTATCTTGGACAGGCCTAACCAATAATTCAAAAAAGAGTTTCTAATGCCTGGTGTTAGGGCTTTTGGTTCGTTGGTCCTTGGCTTTTCAAGATGGGAACATCATCCCAGATGAGAAAATTTCATTAAAATTCTATTTCTATATCTACACTCAGAGTTGTATTCATTATAGCTTTATTTTTAGGCAATTAGTTAATAATATAATTCCTCGTGGCTTTTCCAGACATCCTTATTATGCTTTTACCCATCTCCCTCCTTCTGTATTTACTTCCCCACTTCCGTTTTTCCCTATTAAATCACTTGTATCCTGCCATTCCCCCTTCACTCCCTTCCCACCTACTTCTGTATTTACCTCCCTCTATACATATATACATGTAATAACAATTATGGGATGATGCGAGAAATGGCCATGAATTTGTAGTAGAGAAAGGAGGGGTATATGGGAAGGTTTAGAGGGAGAAAAGGGATAGAAGAAATGTAATTAAATTATAACCTTAAGATTTAAGTAACAGAAATAAACAGTAAGGTAATTATAAAGTTTCAGGATAAACTTTGTGGAGGAATGGCTCTAGCTGTGGATCATTATGAAATCCACCCCCCCCCCAGGGTATGAAATGAAGAAATCTGAAAGAATCCCCTGTAAAACCAGATGGTATCCTACAAAATTATGTGTATCATCAGCACAATTGTTTTCAAGGAAGCGAAGTTGGTCTTAATCTACAAAACAATGAGTAATTTAGAATAAATTATCTGATAAAGACTTAAGCTTAAGTGAACCCTATACATTATTTTATGGCAGAATAATCAGTCCCTGTGATCAAAAAGGAATAGGATAGGAATATTTGACATTAAGATGCAAAGGTAAGAAACCAAATTTATTCACTCTGGGATATCCCAGTAATTGTAACAGAAAATTGCAGTCAGTGTCCAAGACTGTCTACCCAATGACTTGAAAACTTTATAGTCCTTCAGGGGGTAACACGTCCAGCAGCATGCTCTCAGAAGAAGCATGTGCTAACACTCTTCCTACCCCTAGATAGAACTGGTTTGAATGTCATGTTCAGGTTACACTCTGGTCTTCCCAGAACAGAAAATTCAAAAGTAACCCTCATTACTTTATTCTTCTGTAAGAAAAGCATATACTTCTAGTTAAGCACAATGCATCTATATACAGCCCAGAAAACAAGAGAAAAGCAGCGAATCAATCATCAATCATCAGTTTGACAAAGATCATAAGTTGACTTTCTGTGATGCTGTCCTTTGGAAGAAAGAGTTCTTTTTTTTTTTAATTTCCTATTCAGAAATGAAACTTTTGACTGATTTCATTTTTTGGCTAAGATCCAACTGGAGAAAAGGTTACCAAAATGAATCACAGAATTTTACTGATTTAGCCTTAGATTTGAAGGTTTTTTTCCCCTTTATTTTGATCATTTTTCTTTCTTTCTGAGAGAGCAAAGTAGACTAAATTATATTTAATTGTAGAATAAATGCCAAACTACACTGAAGCTGTTAATCATTGAGGTAGAGATGGATGTGGTTGACATGGACAAAGTTCAAGATCAACCCAGGTAACAATGCTAGCACAGCTTCACGTTTTTCCTTTTTCTTTTTTCTCCCTTAAATATAAACGTAGTACTTGATTTTCTAAGTGACTTTAAAAAGGAAGACGCATTTTTGAAAGGGATGAGCTGTTTCTTTTTATAAAGGAAAAAAATATAGGTCATTTCTACCACTGTCATTTGGGTAGAGAAGTCTAGAACATCATCAATGGAGAGAAAAATCATTGGTAGACAGTGAAGTATGGCTGTAACCATAACCTGAAGTGTCTCTTTAAGACAGCAAGACACAGACAGGGGTACCTGCAGTCAGTAAATGAGCTCCACCATCACTTGGAATTGTGAGGGGTGGAGAGGGCTTTAATGATCAGATTGACCAGCAAACAAAGACCTTGGAATGTTACAGAGCTTATCTTAGTCACATTGCTGGGCAAAGAGAGCCATGGGAAGACACAGTACTAATCAGGCTCCCAACCAGAAATGGATCACAGTCATCTGGAAAACATACATCTCAGTTTGGACCTTAGTTAAAATAAGAGACACAGTTCCATTTTTTTTTCATAATGGCACCCATTCTTTGAATTCCAGAGAATTATTTTCCTAAGAAAGCAATGAGATATCTAAGAGTCTGGGTGCAAGTTCACACTCCATGCCTATGTGTGAGAGACAGTACTGTTCCTTGTACAAGTGGGCATTAACATACAGGCTGTTTTCAAACGTGCTAAATTCCTTTCCAAAGTTCACAAATAAAGGGGTAAGACTATTTCCTAAGCTCCCCTAATTTATGGCAATCATCTGTAATGATTTTCTCTCATTAGACTTTGTCTGAATTCTTAGTCATTAAACACTGAGTGAAGGGATTCCATTTATCCCTTCTAGTTCATTAAAGTGAACTGCTTATATGAATGAAAAGAATCCTTTAAGTTTTAAAGAATGCCATCTGGTTCTTATATTCAAGAATTTGGTGAACAAGTCCATGTTTACTCTAGAATTTTATCTTAATAACATCCCATCTGGACTAAATTTCCCATACTGGAATATCAACTAGTTTTGTTACACTCTAATACTGAAGCCCCTCCTAGATTTTTTGATTATGAGAGGCTTTTCCGAGAATAATCTCACAGTGCAGACTTGAAAATAGAAATAGATTCCAATCACATTCAGGCATTCAGGGTTATGCTGAAAAATAGGACGTCCTCGTCAAGATTCCTCAGAACTCCTAAAAGAAGGAATCCACCCTAGGTACCAGTATTTATTATGGAGATACAATGTGACATATAGCCTTTATGAGAATGTGAAGAGCAATGTCAGGTCTGAACTCATCCTTAGATATGTTTCTCAACTCTGCCTCTACATTCTCCTCCTTCTCTTCCAAGGCCTATACATATGTGCTTTGCATGAGCTTGGCTTATTCATTTAACCAGTTCCTTCTCTATATCGTGGCACAATTTGGGGTTCTTCAGTAAATTGACAGCTCAAGTCCTAGAGATACTTTCTTCAAATTTTCAAGAGAAATGGTGAATTGACAGTTGTGTGATGGGTTAAAGTAGTTCTTCTTGATTAGTGACCTATCTCCTGTCAATAAATGATGACAAGGAATCGTTATGGGTCACTTGATGAATGAGGCCCTCACTATATATATTTAACATGTGAGGAGCTTTCATGCTACTGGGCACACATGTGGAAATCAGAGGGCAGTTTGCAAGAGTTGTACCTGTGGTTACAACTTTCTTCCACCATGTGGGACCCAGGAATCAAACTCATCAGGATCAATGGGAAGAGCTTTTACCCTCTAAACTGCATTGATTTCTGTGGGCTTGGCACTTTCAGAAACCAGGGATAGGTGATTTTCCAGAAATTGCTGTGGAGCCAAGCAGACATAGAAACACATTCAGTAGAAAATAGAAGATCTGGATCCCTCGGAGACAGCATCTAGTGTTTCAGAAACCATTTTCCTTTGGTTTTAAGTTTTTAAAAATTGTACTGAGGTATTTTCACAGGTCTTTGTCTCCAAAGACAGTGAGATAACATGATATCACTGTTGACTTTGTAGGTTTTCAAATGAAAATTGGTATGGACTAACAATCACCTAGGTGTGAAAATGCTTGTTGTGATACTACAGATTCAGAAAAATCTCTCTCTCTCTCTCTCTCTCTCTCTCTCTCTCTCTCTCTCTCTCTCTCTCTCTCTCACACACACACACACACACACACACACACACATACATTTTCAAGTGTATTCCACTTATCCCATTTTGCCCTAAAGCATCTGTATATCAAAGATACCTGCTGCTCCTTGAGAAACCACCTCTATTCCCTTATTAAAGTACAAGACAACATTCTGCTGTATTTCTCTGACATAGTAAAATATGCCCCTTATTAAAAGGCTATATGCTAAGTTTTTCTTTTTAAAAAGCTGTGCAGAGATTCTGCTCTAGCACATTGCCTCATACATTGTTCTGTATTTCTTTTAGCACCCTGATGCTTACTCTACAGGAGTTTACAGCAGGCACATGCCTCTAGAAATTGCTCCCCTGTATCCACATCTCTACTGTGAACTTCTCTTTATTACCTTTCACTCATCAAGGGAAAAGCATTGAATCAAAACCACTTGGCAGTATGTCAGCTTCCGGAATCATGCCCAACTATAAAGGTATGAGTGTTTACTGTATCAAGCACAGAGGCTGTAAAAACATGCCTGGCACTCAGTGACCTCAACAGAAAGACATAAAACTTCACTTTGTTGTGTAAGATAAAATGTGCTTTAAATAAATGTGGGCATTTGCCAGGTTCTCTAATAAATACCATTATGTGACAAGAAATACTGTGTTTAGATTGTGATAGAAATTTTAGTTCTGAATACTAGCTACCAGATTAGTTCTTTAGAAGCATCAGAGAAAAGGAGGAAATATTTAATTCATAACCAAATAGCTCCAAAGTGGATTTCCAAAATTTAAAGCAGAGTTTTTGCTCATGTTCAAGGGAAGCTCATGATCAGAAGGATGCAGAAAAAAATTAGTTATCAAACACATATGCTTGGCTAGGTACCTGTAGAGGAGACGCAGCCGGGGGTGGGGGTTGGGGGGGCAGTCCTTGGTATGGTCTGGTGCTGAAAATGCATAGAGGCCTGTTCCATTGCTCCAGCATGGTGGGATTAGATGAAAGGAGACAGCCCATGATTTTAAAGCTTTATTACAGAAAGGTAGAGGAAAAGAGAATACATAGAGAAGTAGAAGCTGGCCAGGATCATGTGGGGAGAGGGGGCAAGGGAATGGGGAAAGAAAGGCCCAAGAGGGCAAGAAAGAGAGAGGAAGAGAAGAAGAGAAGAGAAGAGAAGAGAAGAGAAGAGAAGAGAAGAGAAGAGAAGAGAAGAGAAGAGAAGAGAAGAGATGGGAAGGGAGGGGTGGGGACCGGAGGGGAGGAGAGAGGAGAGGAGAGGGGAGGGGAAGGGGGAGGGGAGAGGAGAGGGGTGGAGAAGGGGAGAGGAGAGGGGAGGGGAGGGGGAGAGGAGAAGGGAAGGGAAGGGAGTGGAGGGGGAGGGGAGAGGAGAGGGGAGGGGAAAGGGGAGGGGAGGGGAGAGGGGAAGGGGAGAGGGGATAGGAGAGGGGAAGGGGAGAGGGGAGGGGAGGGGAGGGGGAGGAGTGGGGAGAGGGGAGGGGAGGGAAGGCAGTTGCCAGGTAACTGTGGGGGTGGAGTACCAGGGGCTTAGAGCAGGCATTGCTCTACATGGTTACAGGGTTATGTCCAACACAGTTACACACACACACACACACACACACACACACACACACACACACACTAAATGTTAAGAAAATAAAGGGAATATGATTTTATAGGTGAAAGTTGCTATGAGGAGCCCATTGGCTATGCTCCAGTAAGTTATAAACATTGGGCACACACAATTCAAGTACTCACTCTGATATGCAGGTTTAGAGTTTCAACCTTCAATAGTCCCAGAGCTGTAAGAGTCCTTAACCTGTTCTACCCATCACATTACTTTCCTCTGGCTTAATTTTAGTATAAAATTATGTAAATTATGTAACTTTAATGAGAAAGCAACCAGAGTTTAATTTCCCTCTGAAAATTAACTTTTTTAAACTTTTAACATAATATGTGCTTACTGTCATCTGGACTCCTAGACCTACCAGAGACAGTTTTTACTTCTCAGTGACCAAGAGAGGCACTGTGTCTTCTGTCTTACTCCAGGAAGGATGTCTGGTGCTGGTGACCTACCCTAGATGATCAGGACTTAGGAGTAAATTAGCTCTTGCTAAACAGTCCCCAGCATCTGAGTTCTGACTGGAACTTTGCTCAAGCACATTGGCAGGAATGTCTCTCTCCTTTAAACCAATTATGTAACTCCCTTATACTTAAGAGATATTTCTTTTCATATGATTTGATCTAATTATTGCCAAAGAAGGCAATATAGTTTGTATTTTAACTCTATAAATGTGGTGTTCTTTTTGTAAAAGCATAAATAGTATGAATATGTATAAGGTGAAAACCACATGTCACTGTACTGAGACATTTGTGCCTTACCTGATAGCTCAGAGACAACCCACCATGACTGATGTTCTCAGTATCATGATCTTGGTGTATTTTTCTTCACGGCCTTCTAAAATTGATTCCATTTCACCTATATATTAGATATTCTTCTACATCTAAATAATTTGTATTGTCTAGAACCAATACATTTCATAATATCAATTTCCCAAATGAAATTGATTAGTCCTTAGCAGTTACATTCCCTTCAAGAGCTGTTGTATAGTTTAATTAGCTTTCTGAGCACTTATTTACTAGATTTTGACTAACATTATTTTCATATCTATGACAATACAGTGCTTGAAAGCCATACCCCTTGGTTAAATTTAGGCACTTTAAATAGTTGATAGGTACCATAAAATCTCAGAAATGTAGTACCTAGCCCCACTGACTTTATTTACCCAATAGAAACGGGAAAGGGGAAGTGATTTGGAATGTAAATTAAAAAAATAAAATTAAATTAAATTAAAAAAAAAAGTTGAAGAAGCATTTCAGAGGATCTTTGGTTGATAATCAGGGTTGCAGAGCAAGGATTTGATATCGGCATTATCTGATTCCAAGCTTCACCATCTCCACCTGGTTTCATGACTTCCTAAGACCTCTGAGGATAGAAAGTGGAATAAACATCCCTTACATTCTTAGATTAGCAGAGTCTGGTGCTAAGACGGGCAATGCAAAGTTTCGGGATGAGAAAAACAATTGACCAGTGACTCCTTTGCACAAACCTGGATTCTACAGATGCTTAATATAGTAGAATGCACTCAATCACTTATCAAATAATTCCTGAACACCTCTTCACTGCCTCATATGACAATATGCCAGGAAAATTTATCCTAAGACACAATGACATAGTTTCTACTTCTTGATGAAAATGAAAGATGTTAACCAGATCATGGTAAGAATAGGGTGAAACTGTAACTTATCAGTATAAACATGTCAGTAATATGTAGGCTTAAAATAAGTTTTTTTATATAGGAAAAATATGTCAGGCTAAGATTCTTAGGAAGAAATTCTCACTGAGCTAAAATCCATTCAGGGTGGGAGTAATAAGAGAAAGAAGGTAGTACAACAAATCCAGGAATTTCCAGGCACAGGCCTGAAAGTTCCCAACTGAATAGTTCCAATTCCATGAGGGTGGTAGAGAAGAGTGCAGAAACATAAGCAGAATCTACATCCTGTAGGGCCTCATTAGTCCAGGATGGGAGTGTTATCATTAATAAAATGGGAGTCATCAAAAGACCTTCAGGAAGGGACAAATCACTACAGCAGCAGAGTAGAAAATGATTATTTGGCTCCCAGCAGCAAAGCTCATCAGTTTATGGAATATGCAACAATATGCAACTGAAAGCAACTTCTCTAAGAAGAAACTCCATGTGCTTAAAAGCCACACCTGAAGATTGCTAGGATCTCTTTTTCCCTTTGTCTGTCTGTCTTCTCTCTCCCCTTTCTCTCTGATATGTCTGTCTAAGAGAAGCTAATTAAAAATCTTTTGTTAAGCCTGAAGCACCAGTGAAAGTAATCACAACCATGGTTAGGAGAGAGTGAGACATAAAGGGTTAAATTATAGCACTTCCCAAATCAACTCAGCAGGAAATGCAAAATCAATTTAAAATTGACTGCCTCTGGAAGCCACTTATGGAGGTATGGTTTTGGAAGAATCCACTTAGATTAAGAAAGGGTGGAAGATGGTTCAGAGCAGAGACTATGTCCCTAGTCCCTAAACTCTAGCCTCTATATGTGTTCTGAGCATCCTGATCTACTGAGAAGTTTTCAAAAGGAAGACAATAATAATACTTCTAGGCTAAACATGCTACTCCAGCCCTTCAAACATCTGAAAGAATATCCCAGACATATGTACAAACTTCTGGTATGCTAACATGGGAACCAAAAAATATGTGATCTCAACACCTGGCATGGTGGAGTTGCAAGAACAATCACAAGACTCTGGCATTCTCTGTGTACCACAGCAGGGCTCAGAGAAACTCTTTCCATCTGCTCTAGGAGTTCCTGGGAAAATGTTCATAGAAGATTATGATTGCTCTGAAGTAGAGCTGCCCAGAGATATTCAAGAAAAAATTCAATTGCCACCATCTTCAAGACACATTTGGTGTGACAGCTGTGCCATTTTCCTAATTCCTCATGTCCTAGTGGCCACACTGCACATCCCTAGTGATGCTACGCTATACTTCTTGAATCACACAGCTTTCTCCATGTGAAATTCCTCCACTGCAGTGGTCCACTTTGTCATTTAGCATCAAATTCTAAAGTCTGCTCAGGGAATAACATAATATTTTGGGGGAAACTAGCTACAAATGAGGAATTTGAGGTTTAACAATGAATAATGTTTTTCAACCTGGAAGCCAACAAATCTTTTCTAGTAATCAAATTTAAATGTGGTAAAATGGATGAGCGAGATGGCTCAACACCTGGGGAACTTGACGAAAAACTGAGACCCTGAGTTTGATCCCTGAGACCTATGTGGTATAGAAGAGAACCACTTCCTATAAATTGTCTCCTAACTACCACACCCATTCTAGAGTGTATGTGTTTCTGTGTGTGTGTGTCTCTTTCTCTGAATGGAGTGTGTGTGTGTCTGTCTCTCTGAATAATCTGTGAGTGTGTGTGTGTGTTGTTTGTGTGTCTGTGTGCATCTGTTTGCCTCTGTGTGTGTTACCAAGGCTACAATACATATGGAGTAGAAAGCAACTTGTAGAGTCAGGTCTCTTTCTATCATGTAGTTTCTAGAGATTGAACACAGTTCAATTGGCTTGGCTACAAGTCTTTTTAAACACTGGACAATCTCACTGGCTCCATATGCAGTCTTGTTAAAACTATAGGATTGATATTTTTATTAAGCCGTCCTATCAGTCATTTCTGTTAAGATAGGTTTCATTATTTAAGATATGAACAAATCCTAGATATCCGATGTCCTCAAATTTCATTAATACTCCATCAAGTCTCTGCAAAATTGTCCATGTGTTAATCCAAACTAAAGTTCTAATCGAGTTGGCATAAGTTGCATTGTTTTAATCATTCAAACATTCAAAGATCTTCAAAAGAAGGATATCATTCAGCTCGTATCCCTCCTCCCTCCTTTTCATTGATAAGACATCGCAGATAACTTACTAAATTTCAGATACATGTTTTCATATTCCAACAATATGTAGCTGAAAGTATTATTAAAAATAATGGATGGGAAACATTACTGTATGTCTTTGCTCATAATAAATCTGTTTAAATTCAAGTGATCAAATTTTTCTTTCTAAAAGAAAACATATTTTAGGTAATTGGTCCTATATTATGCCAACATTTATTTCTGTTTCTTAGATATTTTGGTATAGAAAGGCCTCATCTTCATATTTGAATACTTACTTAATCTTCAGTAACTGGTACTCTTTAGGGAGGTTATGGCATATTTAGGAGGTTCAGCCTTGCTGGAGGAAGTTTGTCATTGGGGTGGACTTTATGGGTGTATAGCCTTGACTCATTTCCTGCTTACTCTCTCTACTTGCTGTGTGTGGTTGAGATATGATACATCGGCTTTCTGTCCCTTCTCCCATGACTTATTTACATTATGGACATTTAATCCTTGGAAACCATAAGCCAAAATTAACTCTTCTTTTTATAAGCTGCTTGTTGTTGTTGTATTTAATTATATTGACAGAAAAGAAACCAGCACAGAGTAAAAGAATTCTGTTTCTCTGACCCTTTCCTAGAAATGGAAACTTTGATCAATTTTTATGTTATAGTAACACTTTTGTGTTCTGTGAATGCTAAACATAGGATTTTTCCTAAATCAGGAGCTATTTTCATGACAATGAAATTGTTAAAATATCAGTCCATAGCTTTCTTCATCTAAAATGCAATCCCCAATATGTGAAGAGAATATTTAAACTCTGCATTACAATATTAATAGTAATCTATCACATACAGTAAATGAAAATTATTATATAAATGCAATTTCTACTTCAGAAACAGAAAAATTCTCCAAGAAAAGATTTAAAGGGGAAAAAATATGCTAAAATGATCTTAATTTTTCCTTGAGGAAATAAAACATATTAAGCAAGTTAATCAGCAAATATGAGTTCCTAGGAGATTTTTACTATATAACTATATTTAATAAAATAAGTAAGAGTTTAGTGTGTGAAATGGATCACTTATGTTCCCCAAATTTGCATAGTTGAAATTCCATAGCATGATGGGTGGGACAGGTGGTGGAGGTTTTAGGAGGGATGTTTCAGTCCCAAGGTAGCCACTGCATGAGTGGGATTACTGCTTTTATAAAAACAGACTCCAGTTTAGACAAACATCCCATTCCACCACACAAAGACACTGCAAGAAGGCACCAACTGTCTGAAAGGAGATGGCAACAGATGGTGGACTTGTTGGTACCTTGATCATCAGGGACCTGGTGAGAAGTACATTTCCGTTTATAAGCTCTACAGTTCATGGAATTTTTATAACAGCAAAGGCAGACTAAAATAGTATATACATCCCCTTTCTTGTATTTTAAACCAAAGTCCCTTCTTCTTATTTTTGTCACCAATGCTAAATTTGTACTTGTTTTACATTTAATGGGAGGGTGAAGGTAGGGGGTAGAGAATGGAAAGTAATATCATAGCTAAAATGGGCAAAGAGTTTTCATGGATTATTTCCAAGGTGGAAGATCTCATTGGCCCAGATTCTGCCTACCTCAGGCCTCTCTATAATTTCAACCATATGTGGGCCTCTTAAGTCCTGCTCTTGGAATAAACACAGGGGTGAAACAGGGTTTGCGTTTTACTTGAGAGTCTGCATACTTCTGTGACAAGTAAACTCATTCTTTTAAGCAGCTAAGAAGCAGTTTATGAAAGTGTCGGAAGCCCTGTAGGTGGAAAATAAAATGAAAGAAAAGCTGTGCTTATGTGTCTAATAACTTTTGCAGTCACAACAAAGTATAACTTATGGTATCACAGGGAAATTTTTCACAAACGCAAACAACCTTGATATCTAAAAATACTATTCGCTAAATCACTGAGCAAGGAATTGCCAAGACTAGACCATAACAACTTATTAGAAAGGGTTAGGACAAGACTGAAGAGGAACTGAGTGTGGAAGATGCTATCACAGAAGAATGTGTTTGGTAATGTGGCTCTAGAAGTAAGAAGACAGAGTTTGTCAGGCTCCTCTATAGTTCCAATGATCATGTTACAGATGCACAAACTAAGGCAGAGGACATATAATCTAGACTGTTCTATTAAAATTATCACCTCTTACAGTATATACCCAATCCATGTTTGGCTGTGGAAACGCCTCTACAACAGCATAGGTGTATTTTCTTTATTTTCAAGCTTATTTGCTTATCTTCAGGCTTATTTGCGGTCATTCTATAAGTCTGGGCCCTTATGATTGCTTTGTCATCTCAAGTGTTCTGGCCAGTTTTATGTCAACTTGACATTATTTATAGTCGTCTGAGGGGAAGGAAGTCTACTGAGAAATGGTCCTTGTAAGATCTAACTTTAGGCAAGCCTATTGGGCATTTGTCTTGTTTTGTTTTGTTTTAGGCTGGATATTGGTTTTTCCTTTCTTTCTTTTTTTATTAAATATTTTCTTTATTTACATTTCAAATGTCATCCCCTTTCTTCATTTCCCATCCGAAAACCCCCTATTCCATCCCTCTTCCCCCTGCTCACTAGCCCTCCCAAACCCACTTCCTTGTCCTGGCATTCCCCTACACTGGACAACAAGCCTTCACAGGACCAAGGGCCTCTCCTCTTATTGATGTTCGACAAGGCCATCCTATGCTACATATACAGCTGGAGACATGGGTCCCACCATGTGTACTCTTCAGTTGGTGGTTTAGTCCCTGGGAGTTCTAGGGGTAGTGGTTGGTTCATATTGTTGCTCCTCCTATGGGACTGCAAACCCTTTCAGCTCCTTGAGTCCTTTCTCTAGATCCTCCATTGGAGACCCTGTGCTAAGTTCATTGGTTGGCTAAGAGCATCACCATCTGTATTTGTCAGGCACTGGCAGAGCCTCTCAGGAGACAATTATATCAGGCTCCTGTCAGCAAGCACTTGTTGGCATCCTTAAGTGTCTGGGTTTGGTAATTGTATATGGGATGAGTCTCTAGGTGGAGAAGTCTCTGGATGGCCTTTCCTTCAGTTTCTGCTCCACACTTTGTCCCTGTATCTCCTCCCATGGGTATTTTGTTCCCTCTTCTAAGAAGGACTGAAGTATCCACACTTTGGTCTTCCTTCTTGAGCTTCTTGTGGTCTCTGAATTATATTTTGGGTATTCTGAGCTACTGTACTAATATCCCCTTATCAGTGACTGCATACCATGTGTGTTCTTTTGTGATTGGGTTACCTCACTCAGGATGATATTTTCTAGTTCCATCCATTTGCCTAAGAATTTCATGAATTCATTGTTTTTAATAGCTGAATAGTACTCCATTGTGTAAATGTACCACATTTTCTGTATCTATTTCTCTATTGAAGAACATCTTGGTCCTTTCCAGATTCTGGCTATTATAAATAAGGCTGCTATCAACATTGTGGAGCATATGTCTTTATTACATGTTGGAGAATCTTCTGGGTATATGCCCAGGAGTGGTATAGCTGGATCCTCTGGTAGTACTATGTCCAATTTTCTGAGGAAGCACCAAACTGATTTCCAGAGTGGTTGTACCAGCTTGCAATCCCACCTGCAATTGAGGAGTGTTGGATTTTGGTTTTCAAGACATGTTTATTCTGTGTGTAACAGCCCTGGCTATCCTGGAACTTGCTTTGTAAACCAGGCTGGCTTTGAACTCATACCAAACCAACTGTATCTATCTCCTAAGTGCTGGGATTAAAGGCATGTGTCACTATATTCAGCTGGGAGAACATTTTCTTAATTAGTGATATAGGCAGAACCAGCCCATTATCAGTGGTACCATCCCTTGACAGGTGGCCCTGGATGTTATAAGAAAATGGGCCGAGCAAGCAATAAAGAAAAGGACAGTAAACCATACTTTGCCATGTCTTCTGTTTCCAAGAACTTCCAGGGTTTGAGTTCCTGCCTTGGCTTCCCTAAATGGACTGTGATTCAGGATATGTAAGCCAAATAAACCCTTTGCTGCCCAAATTACTTTAGCCATGGTGTTTCATTGAAATAGTAGTAACCCTAACTAAGATACCACAAAGCCATTTTCAAAATGGGCACACAGAAGAAAATTACCAAATCCTAGTGCTAGTCAGTACATTTTCTCCTATTTCAGTGATGTCCTCAGAAGGAAAAGGATGAAATGAATTACACTTTATCCACAGCCAGGCCTCACTGCATCAATTCATTCTTCAAAATAGTATTTGTACTCTGTTTGTGAGCCAACATATTTTTAATCCATTAATCCTACTTCTAGAGTTTTATTCTAGGAAATAACTATATATGTATTATGAAGCTATGATATCTTTCTTGAAATGCTGTATTTGTTGTAGGAAAATTTTATTTTGGAGATAGTCATGGAAAAGAGTGGGAGGGAGGAATTAGAAGGGGAGAGATGGTCTAATTATATTTTAATTAAAAAATAAATCCATATGAAAATAGAAGGAGAAAAATGTATTCATGAAATATACAAATCAAGTTAATCAGCATTTAAAGGAATGAAGTAAAGACTGGAAAAGAGGTTAAGACTTCTAAGAAAAATAGAAATTTCAGTCATGGGATAATTAGAGCATCCTCAAAGAGTTCATACAGGAGTGTGTGTGAACCCATCAAACCACTGAGGTCAGAGGAGATAATGTTGATCCATACTCTATTTGGAATTCAAGCTTCAACTTAGGCCTGTTGCAAAAGAAAGGAGATACACTACTTAATCTGAATTTAATTAGGCTTTGCAGTCAACAAAAGAATGGCAGTGGGAACATACTGTCTGCTTCTCCTGCTTTGCCAGAGGAAAGTGTAGAAGAAGAAAGAAAGAAGAAAGCTTTGGGGTCCCGTCTGCTCCGGATGGCTGGACTTTATGTAGACACCTCTGGCTGGACCAGATTACTATCTTCCTTTCATTATTAGCTTATCCAAAGGGATTACATTACTGTTGACTTTTTTTCCTGTTTGAAAGACAAGTTCAACTTTCACATCAATGCAGAGGACATAGTGGAGAAAAATAGCTTTCACTTATTAGTCTTCTTTTCTTTGTGGCAATACATTTACCTTAATGACTTACGTTGTCACTATGTCTGCAGCAGCAGCGAACCAAAGAACTTGTACAAACAATGACTTTTACCCTTGCCCTCCAACCTGAAGAAGTCACTATTAACTAAGGAGCTGGGTGACACAGGCTGAATGTCCCTTACTTTTTTCTTTTCTTCTTTTTATATTAGATATATTCTTTATTTACATTTCAAATAATTTCCCCATCTTGGTTCCCACCCCCAAAGACCCATAAGCCATCTTTCCTCCCCCTGTTCCCTAATCAACCCCCACCCGCTTCTCTGTCCTGGTATCCCCTACACTGCTGCATCAAGCCTTTCCAGGACCAAGGTCTTCTCCTCCCTTTGATGTCCAACAAGGCCATCCTCTGCTGCCTATGTGTCTGGAGACATGGGTAACACCATGTGTACTATCTGGTTGATGTTTTTGCCCCTGGGAGCTCTAGGAGTACTGGGTGGTTCATATCTTTGTTCCTCCTATGGCACTGCAAACCCCTTCAGCTCCTTGGGTCCTTTCTCTAGCTCTCCCATTGGGGACCCTGTGCTCAGTTCAATGGCTGGCTGAGAGTGTCCCCCTCTGTATTTGTCACGCACTGTCAGAGCCTCCCAGGTGACAGCTATATCCGGCTCCAGTCAGCAAGTACTTGTGAGCGTCAATAATAGAGTCTGGGTTTTGTAACTGTATATGGGATGGATCACTAGGTGGGGTAGTCTGGGGATGGTCTTTCTCTCAGTCTCTGCTCCACACTTTGTCTCTGTATCTTCTTCTGTGGGTATTTTGTTCCCCCTTCTAAGAAGGACCAGAGTATCCAAACTTTGTTCTTCCTTCTTCTTGGGCATCATTTGATATGTGAATTGTGTCTTGGTTATTCCTAGCTTCTGGGCTAATATCCACTTATCAGTGAGTGCATACCATGTGTGTTCTTTTGTGATTGGGTTACCTCACTTAGGATGATATTTTCCAGTTCCACCCATTTGCCTAAGAATTTCATGAATTCATTGTTTTTAATAGCTGAGTAGTATTCCATTGTGTAAATATACCACATTTTCTGTATCTATTCCTCCATTGAGGAGCATCTGGGTTCTTTATGGCTTCTGGCTATTATAAATAGGGCTACTATGAACATAGTAGAACATATGTCCTTATTACATGCTGGGGAATCCTCTGGGTATATGCCAAGAGTGGTATAACAGGGTCTTCCGGTAGTATCACGCCCAGTTTTCTGAGGAACTGCCAGACTGATTTCTAGAGTGGTTGTACCAGTTTGCAATCCTACCAGCAATGGAGGAGTATTCCTCTTTCTCCACATCCTCGCCAGCACCTGCTGTCTCCTGAGTTTTTGATCTTAGCCATTCTGACTGGTGTGAGGTGAAATTTCAGGGTTTTTTTTGATTTGCATTTCCCTGATGACTAAGGATGTTGAACATTTCTTTAGGTGCTTCTCCCAAACCTCAAGCAGTACTACAGAGCAATAATGTTAAAAACTGCATGGTTTTGGTACAGTGACAGGCAGGTAGATCAGTGGAATAGAATCGAAGACCCAGAAATGAACCCACACATCTATGGTCACTTTATCTTCGACAAGGGAGCTAAAATCATCCAGTGGAAAAAAGATAGCTTTTTCAACAAATGGTGCTGGTTCAATTGGCAGTTAGCATGCACAAGAATGCAAATCGATTCATTCTTATCTCCTTGTACTAAGCTCAAGTCCAAGTTGATCAAGGACCTCCACATAAAACCAGACATACTGCAACTAATAGAAAAGAAACTGGGAAGAGCCTTGAGCACATGGTCACAGGGGAAATTTTCCTGAACAGAACACCAATAGCTTATGCTCTAAGATCAAGAATTGACAAATTGGACCTCATAAAATTACAAAATTTCTGAATGTCCCCTATACAGAATGCACAAGGACAGAAGTTTTTCTCATTTTAGAGTTTAGGGATTTGGGAAAATTTGTATGGAAGATCTCTATTGGTATCTCTCAACCAAGAAAGCATTTCAGATGTCAGATTTCTGGGCTAGGGTATAACTCATAATGCTGCTTTATAATTCTCAGAATGCATTCAATAGAGACTTATCATCTTCATTAATTTGGAAACCTTAGTTGTATCATGGAAAAAGATTAAGAATGGATGGCATATATAATAATTTAGACATAATTGCAATCTTAGTTATTTGAGAATTTTACAGCAGTAATTACCACTGTGATGTAGCGAACTGACATAAAATTCTGTCACAGAAAGAGATCCTTGTCTTCTCTTCTCACATCATCATTTATTGGAAGACTAAGTGGTCAGTTACATTCAATACACTCTCTATTGTTATAAAACTATGGAAATTTCAGAGTAAATTATATTTGTCAAAGTACATTGGTTCTAGTCTGCCTCACTAACACATCTACATCCTCTAACTTTAAAAACAAATCTATTTTTATCCATGTATATTTTCCTTTCTCACCAGAGACTGAACTAAATATAACTCACTGTAGAAATATAGATACTTAAATTAAGCTTCTTATTTACAAATACTAGCTACAGGTGCTTTCTCCATAAATGTAAGCCTCAACAGCATTGCTTCTCTGTTCTGAACGTACCTTCCACTCTTCTACTTTTATTGATTATAAGTTTCAGTAAACACCATTCCTACTTCACCCATTTGAAATCCTTCTTACATATTTTAATTTGCACAAGCTATTAGGAATTTTATGTAGTGTACCTTATTCTAAGTTCTCCAATGAAAACTCTTCTACACAAATAGAGCTCCCCAGATCAAAGGAATAAGAACTTTTACTTTCTTATGGATATCTATCCTATCATTTCTCACCATGCTAGACTGTTCATAAGTGATAACAAGACAGATAATCTATAGCTCTGGTTTAATGGTGATTGCTGCCTCGAACACTGCTATAATACTTGGTAATTTTGTGCATATTTTAAACTCCCATATCTTCAATGCTAGGAATAAAGATGAGTCTTTAGTGATCTCCCCGTTTTTGTGCTTTTCTAGGGACTATCAACAAAACGCACACTCCAGCATCATTATTAGCTATCCACAGCTTTGAAATATGTGGACAAAATGTTCATCTATGATGTTGCAGCTTTTCTAATTCAGATATCAGCTGAGTCATTCTGAGTTCTTTGTTCCAAGTCAAATGAGGCAAAAATGAAAGTAACAGCAAGGATGGACATTATCTGGCATGTCTTAAAGAAGAACTTACTTCCAAGTTTAAGGCAATCAGGTGTGTTCTTGGCTATGGGATTGGGGTCCCTTTCCTAGCTAGCATGGATTGGGGCCCCTTTCCTAGATAGCAGGGAGTCTAGCTCAGCTCCACAAGGGTGCTTGGAATCCTTCTCAGTATGATTCTCCATTTTCAACCACACAGACAACATGGTAAATCCTTGTACTTCAAATCCTGTCTCTTCCCTTTGCTTTCCTCTTTACTCAAGTTCCTGCCTTTATCCTGTGTGGTTGAAAGTGTGCTGGTTTTAAAGGCCTATATGATTGAATGAGGCTAATCAGATAATCTATTTTTATAACTACCATTCATAATAAAATAATTATAGAAGTGGAGTCATATCATAACCATGGGATTTGGAGGTCTGGGATCTTAGGAGCCATTCTTAGAAATTCTGCCTGCTGCACAGGCTCAAATATTACTGCAGAGTTGCTTTGGTGCCCATGAATTCACCTCTTCCTCTGAATTTTTTCATTTTCACTATTTGGATAGATGTCCATACTTTAGTTCCATAGCTTCCCTTCAAAGCATTCATCACACTAGAATAGTGTGTTCTGATCATCTGTAATTCTAAACAAACTGTAATCACGAGACTTTGTGTGTGGGTCTATACCAAGCAACACCATGGATATGCCTTTGAGAGATATATTACATATGTCTTTAAAGATGAAGAAAAATAACTATTCTTATATAGTAGTAGTATATATTTGTTACTAAATTTTTAAAATGAGTACTCTGTGTACATAGGTAAAAAGTATAGTTTTGAGTTAGGTATGGTGGCACATAGCTTTAATCAAGACAGATTTCTGTGAGTTTGAGGCCAGCCTGGTCTATACAGTAAATTCCAGGACAGCCAGAGATACATAGTGAGACCCTTTGTCAAAAACAAAACAAAACAAAAAACACAAACAAACAACTTTATCTCTAGTGTAAAAATTGTAATGAATTATGTGAGATTTTAATCAGCCAAAATATCTGAAATTTAGATTTTAAAGGCTCAACCTTTGGAAAGAATCCTCTAAGCAGTGTTTATGGAATTATTTCATGAAAAAGAAATCCAAATAGTAAAAGAATTATATCTCCCATTTTCTTGCTATACCTTTGATATATAACAAGGTTTGTATTCAAATGGTGATTCAGGTGTGCCTAGGAGAACTGAAAATAAGACTGATATGTGTAAGTAGTATATCATTATTTAAAAGTCGATCTATCTGAGCTAAAGCTAACCCCAGATGCAGAACTATAATTTCTAGCACAGAAAAATTGTTCCTAAGTCATAAAGTACAGTGTGCAAGCATAGGAATTTTAACTTTATGCAAATATAAACAGAAACACACCATTGAATTCTCAGTAACTACTGAATTCCAGTGTGCTAAAATTCCAATAACTCATGATTTATCCTGCAGATTAACAGTCACCTGGTTGCTCCTTCATATTTGAATTTACTATAATTTTCTATAATCATGTCATTTTAATTTTTATAATTGAATTAAGTTTCAAAAGCAGTACAGGAGTATGTTGGTTGTCCCAACAATAAAAGTGTGTGCACCATTTGTCAGTGTTCCCAAAGAAAACATGCTGAGTAAAATTTGAAGACACTATGTTCACAGCAACTTTATTCGTAATAGCCAGAAACCGGAAACTACCTAGATGCCCTCAACTGAAGAATGGACACAGAAAATGTAGTACATCTACACAATGGAATACTATTCAGGTATTAAAAACAAAGATAACAGGAAGATCAATACTGTCAACTAACTTGCATCCTTCAAACTCACAGAGACTGAACCACCAACTAAAGAGCATTCGTGGGCTGTACCTAGGCTTCACTGAACATATGTAGCAGATGTGCAGCTTGATCTTCATGTGTGTCTCAAACAACTGGAGCATGGGGACATCCTAAAAAGCTAATGCCTGTATGTGAGATAAGTTCTTCTAGGGCTGCCTTGTCTGGACTCAATGGGAAAGGATGAGCCTGTCCCCAAAGAGAATTGATGTACCAAGTTGGGGATACCCAGAGGGTGGCCCAGCCTCTCAGAGGAGAAGGGGATGGGGGAAGGATTTTTGGAGATGTGGACCAGGAATATAGTGAGCAGGACAGCTAATGGGATGTAGAGTGAATATAAAATGTTGAAAATACTTTAAACATGTAAAATAAGCGAACCATTCTCTCTTCTTTCATGTCAACTCGGGTGATACGTTTAGAGCTAATTTTTTCTTTTATAAAAGATGTTGGCATGTGGTTGATTCCATTAAAGATTGTGCAACAGAAGTGAACATAAGAAAACACACTCTGCAACCATACCACACAATTAAAGACACATCTTCTGGGGATGTGAAGCTTAAGTATTACCCACCTCTTCTCCAGCATGACCATCTGCTTGGACATTGTTTTCTCATTTTTAAATTATAATAGTAAATGAAAAAGTTGCTCAAATTTATTTTTTTTTGTGTGTGTTATAAGACAGATAAGGATAATAATTTTCTTCTCATGTCTATAAGTTGTAAAGCCATGAACTATTTTGGGGAACTATTATTACAGTAATCATATATGCAGTAAACATATTTTCTACTAAGTATATATATTTTAAAGAATGCTAAGACAGTTGAAACACACACACCATTTGGAGAAATTGTTTTTTCCACTTTGGAACTACTTTTACACTTAAAAGTCAGCTTCCAAACCTTTCTTGGGAGCTCTTTGCAATAATCTTAAGCCATTTCCCTTACTTCTTGCCAATACTTTCAAATGATGGTTGATGATGATGATTAAGACCCTTAGAAGACTTACAGCATACCATGCTAGGGCCTATTCTAAGCATTTTGCATAGGTAATCCTCACACTAACTTCCCATATCATTTGTGTACTTTACCAGTGAGTAAATGCAGTCAGTAATGGTAAAGTGACCAAGAAGCTAGCAAGTGGAAAAGCTGTTACTGCAATCTACTCAACCTGATTTGAGAACACAAATTCTTGGCCATTCTACCATAGAACCATAGCTGACTTACTGCTTAGAAAACAGGGTTGTTCTAGCTTCACATCTGCCACTGTGATAAATTATTCTGACCAAAAAGTCTTATAGAGGAATGGCTTATTTTAGCTTCTGATTCCAGCTTACAATTCGCCATTCTGGGGAAGCCAAGGCAGGAACTGAAGCAGCTAGTCACATCATACCCCTAGTCAAGAATGGGGAGAAGAAAGTACACTCATGGTATCAGCTTGCTTGCTTCTGGCTTTCTTCTATCCTTTATAGTTCAGGACCTACTGCCTAGGAAATGATGCCTTTCCTACAACCATTAGGATCAAGATAATCTCTCCCTACAGGTATGTGCATAGACTAATTTAATCTAGGTAACCCCTCCTCATTCAGAACCTTTCTCAATGTATGGAATGAAGTTATCATTTAAAACTAACCATCACAGGGATTTTTCCCATGTATGGGTTCCTAGTATTGTTTTCTAAGCTATGTAAGATGATTTATGCAAATACATGAGTACTCTGCCTAGTGCAAAGTAATATTGAATATTTCTACTTTTAACAAGTACAGGTATTTTCATCCAAGCTTCATTTTGTACTTCATTATGAGTGCATTTATGATGGGTCAACATGTTCATCTTGTAAACATTTAGTGATCAACTACTATGCCTTAATCTCCCCAAGACCAACACTAAATGGCAGAGCAAGACCTCTACATCAAGGTCTTTGCACTTATTTTGCCCTCTGTCTGAAAAGGCCTCCTGCATAAAACTGTAAATTCTGTTTCTTCTCTTTATTGTTTTTCCCCAATGCTATGTCATTAGAGAATCCCTTCAATAACACCTTAGTTTAGAAGTAATGCTATTTTCTAACTCTATTTGAAGTTTTCTATACATATTCACATCACTAGAAATAAATTCTGAGATGCCAGGGTTGACAGTCTTACAATTTTTTTGTTACATTGACCAAAACAGAGAGAAAGGAACAGATGGAGTGAAGAATAGATAAATGTAAACAAGAATGAATTTTCTATCCTCTCTCGGATCACAAAAGAATGCAACAATCTCCAGCTTGGACCTTCTCCATCCTCTGCATAAATCAGAGAACTCCACAAGGTCACCACTTCTTGCCAATTAATTATTCACTTATATCTCTTGTCACTTAATTTCCACACCTATTTTAATTCACCCAATGAAAATGTATATGGCCTCCATAGAGACAAGCTTTATTTTAAAAGCTACAAAAACATCACTCAATAGACATAGTTCAGTAACATCGTAAGTGGTTGTAGCAATTATTTGTAATTTACCATCCAATGACCATAGACAAATGGAAGGAAAATATTTTTCTTGTTTTTCAATTATTAAAGATTTGCATTTGTGGTTCCTTCAAATGTGATATTAATTACTAAGAAATACACTTTGAATTTCTTTTCTGAAAGGATTATGAATTTACACTAGTCCTTTCCCTTTCTGGGATTCTAGTTCAATGCATATCTAACTGCATCGAAGTATTCATAATAGCTGGGGTTTTTTTTCTGAGAAAATTGTAGTTTTGTCCTCTGTTAGCTTTTAAGACTGACACTGTAACTTTATACAATAAAAACAGAGGAGTGGTATCTATGCTTAAAGACAGAACCTTTCAAAGTTGAAGTCATAACCTTTTATATCCTCTTTATATGTATGAATTTTATACATGTGTGTTCATGTGGATGTGTGCACATGTGCATGCTAACACAATGTGCAAGTATACATGCGTGTGGGAGAAACAGAGGTCCATATCAGGTACAATTGTTTTCCACCTTACTGAACCCGGAGGTCATCAACTTATCTCACCTTACTGGTCTGTCACTTGCAGAGATCCTCCTGTTTCTGTAGTTCTGAGCCCCCAGAGCTAGGTGTTACAGCTGTGTACCACTGCATTTGAAATGGGTGCTGGTGTTTCAAACTCAAGTCCCTATTCTCACAAGGCAAAAATTTTACTGACAAAGCCATCTTCCCACATTTGAAAACTTGTATCAAGGGGTCTCATCAAAGCTGCTTTGTACATGATTGCATGGTGCAGAGGTGCCCAGTTATGCATGTGACTAAGAACAAATGTGTGATCTAGTTATTCATTGGCAATTGATGGGTATATATTTGAGGCTGTGTTTGCAATCCCAGGACTTCAGAGACTAAAGTAGGAGTATCAAATAAGTTTGATGCTAGTCTAGACCACATGGTTAGACTTTAACACAAGGATATGAACAGTAAGGCAAACATGGCACCATTTAAGTTCTGCAGAAATACCTTGGGCAGGATTTGAGTCCATCCACTCAAAACTTACCTGCATCTTGACCTCATGCCCTGGATACCAAATACCAGCTGTTAAGCATGATGCTAGAATACCTTGGAACAAATAGTATGGGAGGAAAAAGTGTCAAGTGGATTATGAAACCTGGTTGATCTGTGTTTGTCATGTGCTTTTGCACCCATTCTAAGGCTTTTTCAAATGATGCTATAATGGCAGTTAATCACATATTTGTATTTTTAAACCAGCATTTGGTTTGTAGGGGATAGGGAATATTCAAGGCCTAAATTCTGCTCTTTAAACACGGGACACTTTTAGGTTCATAAAATCTCTTGAATATATTCTGAACATAGTTATAACACAGTTGACTACACAGGACCAGAATATAGACAAAGTTTTGAAATGTAACATGTGTGCTTCTTTTTATTTATATAAGAATAGAGAATCCCAGTCTTCTTGTTTCTAAATATTATGAATGAATATTCAAAATTCTACAAATATTCCATGACACTTGAACAATGACCTAACTGATGACTTCTTTTTTCTCTCTTTAAAGGTTTCTATAGAATATAATTTAATCATATTTTTTCCTTTCACCAACTCCTCTCAGATACCCCCTCCCTCCCTACCTTATGTCATATTATGTCTCTACCAAAACCAAAACAAAAAAGAACAAGAAACAAAACTAACAAGTGTGTGCGTACACACATGCACATGTTCATGCATACACACATGCACACACATGTACATATGCACATGCACATGTACACTCACATGCACACACACACACACACACACACACACACACACACACACACCACACGCCACCATAGAGTCAATTTTGTGCTTGCCAAATACTTTTGTGGAATGTGGTTGATACATTTAGGACCACTTGATTGGAGAAAACTGATTTATCTCTCTCCCAGCTACAATTAACTTCTTGGTTAGGAGTGAGATTTGGCACTCCTTTCCCCTTCTTTCTGGCATTTTGTCTGCTTTTAACTGTGACAATAAATGCTTTTTCTTTTCATAATAAATATTTTTGAAACTATATTTACATTATTTTGCCCATCCCTTTCCTCCCACCAAACCTCACCACTCATGTACTCCTCCTTTTGACCTTTCTCAAATTCATGTCTTTTTCTTCAATTACTATTACCTATCTGTCTCTCTGTCTCTATGTCTCTGTCTCTGTCTCTCTGTCTCTCTGTCTCTCTGTCTCTCTCTCTCTCTCTCTCTCTGTGTGTGTGTGTGTGTGTGTGTGTGTGTGTGTTTATTCAGTCCATATGTTACTTGTACGTATATGCTTATAGGAATGACCATTTGGTATTGGATACCCAGTTGGTGTTCCTCCTTGGAGAAGACTATTTCCTAACTCTCAGCACTCTGGAGTTGCCTATAGGTCATTGTTGCCTATAGGTCATAGGGCTTTCCCATGATCTTTTCCCCTTCCTCTGGCTCATAAAATCTTTTAGTCCCTTCTTCCACACTGATCCCTGAAGGAATTGTGCTGTAAAAGCTTTAGTTGGAACTGAGTTCTATGATTCTGTATTTTTAGCAGTTGTAGTTTTCTATAATGGTCTCTGTCTGTTGCGAAGACAAGTTTCCTACATGGGGGATAAAGACTATAACCAACATCGATTTCTCTTTCTTAAATCTCCTCCTTTGCATGCACACACACACACACACACACACACACACACACACACACACACACACACATATACATAAATACACATACACTCACAAACACATACATACACAAATGCACACTCACACATACAAACCCAATGTCCAATACCACTATAGGTTCATTTTAAGTCTGTATAAAACAAATTTTTGTTATCTTTATACATTATGTTTCAACTAGTTACAACACTGATTCATCGAGAATACATTGCAAATTCTTCTAATGTCTGCTTCTGTCATGATTGATCACAAGTGAGTATTTACTCCATAGGAAACAACCTAGTCATCCTCTGGTAAAGTCACCCATCTAGAAAGAAATTTTTTTCCAAACATCCCAATCAAAAAAGTATAATTTTCCAAACTAAGTGCTCACTGTTGACTATTCTCAAGCAATTAAATCCAGGAAAATGTCGTCACTATGAATAATCACTTCCACTACTTTAAATTTGTAGAAAATTGCACCTGAACAAGTCCAAAGAAAATCTAAGGGCAATGGGGATTGTTCTTAAGAAACACTTCAGCCCTTCTAGAAACAGAAAAGGAAAGAAAGAAAACAAGTCAAAAATTCTGTATACTAATTGGGTTTTGCTTCTGTGTCTCATTTATGACAATCTTCTCTCTGTGATAATTATCTGTTCTCTTGAAAATGGCAAAAGTGTAGCAAGAATAATATTCCAAGAAAGTAATACATGAGTAGAAAATTAGATTCTACTACTAGGAATAGATCTAATTCATTATCAACCATCATTATATCTGTTGCAACAGGACAGTAAGTTGGACAACGGATGCCGACTTTGGTGAGAATGTCAAATGTGTGTGCATACATACATTGCTGACTCTCAGCAAATGGAGCCACACTCCCATAGCTGGACTCTACTGCCTATTGTCAAACACTTATCTGCTCCCTGGGGACATGGGTTAAAATTAATGCTAGAGGACCCTGGCAATTTGACCCTCAGAACAAGCCTGTGCATATCAAATACTCTTACCCCAGTGAAGCCCCCATTTCTGCACACCTTGCAGGAGAGAGCATCTCCAACAGAGAACAGCTTTTGTCAGTTCACCAGCACCAGTCGAAACCATACCTTTCTGTTTTTCCTTCCACATAGACCCAGAAACCGAAAAGTGTCATGGCTCGCTGAAGAAAAACAACTACTTCCCCTATTGCTGGGGTGGTTATTCAGTGAATTTTTAAAAGCCATTTGAAGATATGCTTGCCTCTGTGTATCCAAACTGGGTAAATCCTGCAGTGATCCTCAGTCACAAAAAGATTTCAGGAGAAATAAAAAAACAAAACAAGCAAGTATTATAGGAAGAGTATAGGATTTAACGTCAATTTTTAATATGCTATCTCCTCTGAATTTTCTATGCCATTGTCCTATTCTCTTTGAGGCAGGTAGTGAGAAGGATATAAACTCCTGGGGGTGCTCCTGTCATGTGCTAGCAGCCCATGTCAAGTATAACACTTGGTGGAGCGTGTCCAAACTGAAAGAAAAATTCCCATTGCCTCACCTCTGGGCCTACCCTATGAAGCTTGCCTTGTCTCCTCTGGTGTGTTCTCCAAACACCCCCAGTCTCTTGCCTGTGTGTGTGCTGGTGAAACTCCCCAAGCCCTATGTATTCTGAAATCTCCTTCTTATTAAAAAAAAAATGGTTTCTCATATTTCCATTCTCCAAACTTTTTCACATCTTCAATACTGCAAAAGGAAGTAACTAACTGAGTTGGGGTTTCTAGCATCCTTTCCTATATACCAACAGATAACAGCAGGTTTGTGCTAGGCCTTGGGACCTGAGGTTTCTTTAACGGAGCTACTGAAGTTCCCTCCTTGGAGTCATAACAATTCACCATCTCTGATTACTGTATTTTTCTTTCGGCCTTTTATTGATCAGTTGTGAATTTCATATCATGAACCCTAATATCACTCATCTCATCCCTTACTAATCACCCTCTGTCCTTTCAACCTTCCCCCCAAAAAACCCCAAAACAACAACAACAAACAACAGCAACGATACCTATCTCATTGTGAAATATGCCCTGTGTCAGTACGTCACGCAGTATACCCTTTATTCACACATTTTTAATTGCAAATGTTCACTGCAGTGAGTCATTGATCTGTTTAAGGCCTCTGGCTTTTGCTACACTTATGAGTACTGGATCCTCACAAGGATTCCTCTCAGATATCACGTTGATCTTATTGTTGCCATGCGTCATGAACATCCTGCATCTTTGGATCTGCAGGATCAGCCCCTTTGGGTACTCCAGCAGTTTAGAGAGGAGGTAGATGTTGGGGTGGGCCAATTCAAAGCCCTGGATCCGGGCCTGGCTTGTAGTCAAGTGGTTCAAGTTTGCCAGCTCTCCGGTACTCTTACCACTAGGGCAAGCTCTCCAGCACTGCCCTAGGTAGCTTATCCAATGCCTCTGACAAGGGGCAAGCCAGCTCTCCTGCTCTCATTACTTTAGGACTGGCTCACTGGATGCCATCTCTATTGTGCCCAGGTGAGGTAAACCAGTATCATCAGTTTTACACTAGTTAAAAACAATACCACATATTAATCATTCTTCATCTGTGTACACATAATCCCACATAGAGAGACAGTCCATAATCATGTTTCCTGCCAATGAAGTCTCAACAATCAGATATTATTTCTACTTCGGGTGGTAAATAAACAATAATTTACATTTAAATTCATATTTACCTAGATAATTGAATCTAGGAGTGGGAGAAACAAAGGACTAAGCTCCATTTTAATAAAACTTGAAATTTGTTCAACCACTACTGAGTCCCCACTGTATACAAGGTATTGGGGTCAGTGATATGAAGCTGACATTTGAAAAGTTTACATTTGGGAGTAGGTTTGTATAAGATGTCTACATTGTAATGAACACGCAGAGCTGGGACAGTATACAAGTCAAACATGACTTCTTACCAGGATCTATGGAGGTGGGAATACAAAATAAAACTAAAAAACAAAAGAAAGCAAAACCAAAAACCCATAAACAAGGAATAAAAATGAGAGGATACCCTGCAAGTTCTAAGGGTTTCAGAAACAAGGAAAACATTAAGTTGCCCTTGGCTTAATGGGGTTATCACCATAAAGCAAATGGGGGTTCTTCTAACCTGAGAGAAGAGTTGGTTGGTTGTGGGAGAACAGTTCCTGGTGTTTTGGTAGAACTAGGAGATGAAGCAGACCTCTGGGACAGCTGAGAAAAATCCATGGGCCAAGGGATAAGAAGAAGCAGGCATAGGTCAGGCTACTGTCAAGGTGATTTACTGAAAGATCTTGAATGACATTCAGCCAGCATAGAGAAGGAGGGCAGGGACTGGGGGCGAGGACTTGGGCATCTTTCAGTTTTGTCTCATTCAACTTGGTGTGTAATTACAGTATGAGTGCCTAAAGGCTGCCTCAGGCACCTTTATATGCACTAGTACAAGAAAAGAAGGCAGGAGTTGGGAGTTAATCAGGTTAATTATTTTCCTTTGTAGAAAACTGGCAGCCTAGAGAATTGTATAAAGACTAGAAAAGGATATAACCCATGTAGAATTTAATCCCTTCTCCCTGATCACTGCGCCCTGGCCAGTTCCCACACTCTGACTGTCAAGTTCTGTTTCTCTGGCTACTGGACTCAGACATGGTTTACTTACCAAACTGACACACTATAGCAGGAGCTCTTTGTAAGGTTTCTTTGGCAAGCTGCTTTCAATTTAGGTGACAGTTCTCTGAAATGAAACTGTGACACGAACCTGATCTAGGAATGGTCAGTTGATCTTTCTGATAATTTTCCAACAAGAACTGTACCTAAACCCTAGTTCTCTACTGGTTCCCAGTTTCCACAGGAAGATGGCAGCAATGTGGTGTAGTTTAAAGAGCTTGGAGTGTGTTCTGTGCCTTGGAGTGTGTTTTATGTTTTGGAGTCTGTTTGGTTCTAAGATCTTTGGTTTTAATCCTGACTTGAGTAAACCAAGTCACTGGTTTGACTTGAGTCTGTTTGGTTCTAAGATCTTTGGTTTTAATCCTGACTTGAGTAAACCAAGTCAAGGCTCTGTCACTGGTAGTGGGTACATTCCTAACAGACTAGTAACAGCTTAGAAATCATGGTATGTCTTAAAACAGAATTGAAAAGTATGCATTTAAACTTCTTTCACTGGAACAAATACAATAAAACTCAGAAGACTAAATAGCAACAAAATAAATGATGGTATTTCTTGCTTCTCGTCTAAGTTTCAAATATATCCCAATATAAACTATCAGTGAATTTTGTTGTAGGCAAAAGATTTACCTTCCCATTTGTGCATTTACTACACACACACAGTGTTTACATAGTCCACCAAAAATGAAGGATACAGAGATGCTCTGGACTCATAGTCTTGAAAGATATATATATATACATACACACATATATATATGTATACACACACACACACACACACACACACACACACATACACACACACACTGCAGGAAAGGCAATTCCACAAGCAGATCCATCCACAGAGAAAAGTGCAGCCATGTTCAGGAATGGCACTCATTCTCTTTTGTTTAGCTCTCTGCATCAGGCATTGCATTTGCTGACTACTTGAGCTGTCAGTAACAGAAATTCAGGTATCATTCCATCAGCCCCCACAGAACTAAATTCCATGGAAGCATAACATCATAAAATCACCAAAGGAGAACCAGGAACATTCCAAACTCAGTGTGGCTCGTAGCAATGGGCTTCTTCTTAGGGATCTTGACACATACAGATTTAAAAGGCCCCTAAGTCTAAGGAAAAGGAAAGAGAAAAAAGAAGAGAAGAGAGGAGAGGAGAGGAGAGGAGAGGAGAGGAGAGGAGAGGAGAGGAGAGGAGAGGAGAGGAGAGGAGAGGAGAGGAGAAGAGAAGAGAAGAGAAGAGAAGAGAAGAGAAGAGAAGAGAAGAGAAGAGAAGAGAAGAGAAGAGAAGAGAAGAGAAAAGAAAAGAAAAGAAAAGAAAAGAAAACCCAGTTACAGCTACATTTCTAGTCTGGACTCACTAGTGCCTTGTTCTGTCCACACCAGTTTCTCATTTGTAGAGTGTGACTAATGACAATAGATGTCTGTCTGTCTGCAGCAGGGCAGCTATGTGGTGAGTGAGAAAGAGGGATATTTTCACTCCAAACCTTGTGCTGTTGAATGTGTTCTTACCAAAGGAATAAAGCAAGTGTGCACTAGAATGCAGGGGGCAGAAAGGTTATTAAGCATTGGAATTCTTTTCCAGTAGATGCAGAGGAAGGTGAGGGAACACAAGAATGTACACACAGAGGCAAGGGGAGGAAGCCGCTCAGATACTCAGGGTGAGAAGCTGTTGCAGTGAGTCATAGCAGGACCAAACAGCAGGTCACTTTTTATCTTCCTGTCACTTTCAGGAAATGCCAAAAAGTAAAAATAAAGAGATGCAACAATACTTTTTCCATGCACTCGGCCAGCAGCAGCCACCTCAACAGGAAACTCCTCTTAATGGTAACAGAATCCAATGGCTCATCAGAAATAATACAACTGTGTGGGAAAGCTGAGGGGGAACTGCTAACTTCTTCCACCCTAAGGGAAGTACATCATCAAGAAATGCCAAAGCCACAGAGAGAGAGAGAAAAAAAAAAACCTTTGTTTTGTTTTAGATAGCAAAATAGCTCCTGCTAATTTCTTGTTTCCTTTCTCAGTCCAAGCATAAGAAAACGAAGTACACAGATCGTTACATATAGGACCCAGGGAAAAAGATCACCCAGCTAGTCACCAACTTTCATGTGGGTACCGTGCACCAGCAAGAAACCATGGTAAGACAGTATTCAAAATAGATCCTGCCCTTGGAGTGCTAAGACTAGTTAGAATAGAATTCTCCAAAGTTCATTGTGCAAATAAATATAAAGAAACTTGTATCATCCGGATTATCTTTTAAGTAAATATTGCTTTACAATTGGGGAACCATGGGGTCCATGGAATTTAAAGGATTTTTACCAAAAGAAACTAAAAAACGAAAGAGTAAAACTTGCTGTTAACGGAAGTAGCATTGAAACTCAGGTCTTCTGACCTCAATGTCTTCCTATAATACTAATCAAGGGA
Organism: Tokudaia tokunoshimensis; assembly: GCA_036184795.1. Taxonomy (NCBI): domain Eukaryota; kingdom Metazoa; phylum Chordata; class Mammalia; order Rodentia; family Muridae; genus Tokudaia; species Tokudaia tokunoshimensis. The sequence continues at coordinate 150,565,352 of BTHU01000001.1, forward strand.
CTTGCTGGAAGTGCTTTTCATTTATTTATTTTTTTTTCCTTAAAGTGTTGCCACATCTCCTGCTGTGCCCTTGGTTGCCTAGAAAATTTCATTCGGGCTTCACATTTTCTCTTGGCTGTTTGTCAGAAAACAGTCCGGATATGGCTCTGTCATAAATCACTACGGGCCTCACAACACAGCATTACACTTTCAGGAAATGCCAAAAAGTAAAAATAAAAGACGCAACCACACTTTTTCCATGCACTAAGCCAGCAGCAGCCACCTCAACAGCAGCAGCAGCTTCTACAGAAAGAAGGGCTCCAGAACCGAGCACAGATGAAAACCTAAGAAGAAAGGTTTGTTTGCCTCTCTCAGCTCATAAATGTGACTGTCGACAAAAATCAGGCAGTAAGTTTATATTTACTTATAATCTTTCCACAATGAATTGAATACAACGTTGAAAACACATCCCACTAAATTCATTCAGTATTTTCAAAAGTTATAAATCTCTCTCCCTCTCTCTCTCTCTCTCTCTCTCTCTCTCTCTCTCTCTCTCTCTCTCTCTCTCTGTGTGTGTGTGTGTGTTTGTGAATATGCACACATATGTAGAAATCTGCACATGTATCGCACTGGTACATGCCTGTGGTGGCCAGGGACTAGCTAGCCAGCAACCCCTCACGTATGTATCTTTCTCTACTTCCCCAGCTGAACAGGGTGGCTGGTGCATGTCCCTGAGTCTGGTTTTCGTGTGACTGTTGGGGATCACAAGCTGGTCTGCACATTTGCACAGCATGTACTTTGCTGACTGAGTCACACCACCCCTGGCAACAGTGTTTGCATTTTTTTGAAGAGAATGCTGACATTCGCTTTCTTCAGTGCAGTAATTCTACTCTGGGAAAGCAGTAAGAGGTCACCACTTAGACAAATCCGGTCGCTGGTCTCCCTCCCTTGCTCTCTGGATCCAATTACACTCCAAGACTCTTCAACTCTGTTTCTGAGATATTCCTCCTCATTCCATCCCCAGCACTTCTGTGGAATGTCACTTTTTCTCATCTCTCTGGTAAGTTTGCTGTTCCTTTTGACTTTTATTTCCCACCACTAATCTGCCTTCTTGGTAGCAAGTCTGTTATCAGCTGAAGTCGTTTCAACAGAATTAAGGTGATGTTTGGAAACATGCACTGGCCTTCAAGTTTAGAACAAGCACCGTCCCTAGCTTTCAAGGTATACCATAATATAGCGTGATGATAACTGTCCATTCCTACCACATAAAATGAGCTAGTTGTAATTCTCAAATAAACCTTGAATCATTTTGTTTCAAAGATTTTTCTATCCCTTCTATAACAAAACTGAAGAATTTCTTCTGGAAAGCCCCAAACACTATTGTCATATCTCTTTCAAAAAATACACTATGCTCTCCTTTAATTTATAAGCTTGATCCACTTATCTTATTAATTATGCCTTCTTTGAAAAGATTGTATGTCTTCTAAGTCTAGGCTCTCTGCAGGAGAGGTGATTATGTTGGGAATGCTCTGACCACTGTCTGTATCTGTAGTAGATATGTTTTCTGGAGAAAGAGCATGAAACAGTGATTTTTGTGGCCTCAGAGGAAACCTATAGGAGGGTAAGGGAAAGAACTCCATAACAGCGGAGGGAGCCAGACATAGAGGCAGCTCCCAGAGAAATATGCCCTGGGCCTACTTCTGTTTCAGGAAATAGATTTGTCTCACAGAGATTGTTTTCCCCTCCTTCCTTCCCTTTGTCCTTCCCTTCCTCCCTCCCTTTCCTTTTCCCTCCCTCTCCCTCCCTTTCTTCTTCTGTCCCTCCCTCCTTCCTTCCCTCTCTTCCTTCCTCCCAGGTAATTTGCCATCAGTCACTTTGCAATAGATATAAGATTCCCCAGGTCTTTCTGCACTCTGCATCTTCATCAGCCTGAGATGGCACATGAGGAGGGGCCATAATTACAACTTATAAACAAATAATATCTGCGAGAGCTGGGTAATGGGGACACCCACCCAAAAGATTCTAGAGAAGGTGTCACCAACATCAGCTATAGATTCTCTTATGACACTTCTTATAACTCTCAGCCAGTGCAATTGTACACACTCAGTAAATCTATTCAAAAGAAACGACTGTAGAAATAGCTCCATTATCCTACTTGAAGCAAGCATGTCAGTATGTTCTTACATAAAGCAACCTGTTCACTTACTGTCCATCAGTTCAGTTGCTATAACAACACTTACAAACAACAGATATATAGTGTGCATGATTGTGGGGGTGAATGTCTGAGATGAGGTTGATTTCTATTAGTAACTCATCTAAATTGTTAGCAGCTCCTGATAGTCTCCCCCATCTCCCTGTATGGTGGCCTTGACTATACTGTGATACTCAGGAAATAAGGATCCTTTTCAGACATTTTCCCTAAAGTAACCAAAATTATCCTTGTTTGCAGCTCCTGATAGTCTCCCCCATCTCCCTGTATGGTGGCCTTGACTATACTGTGATACTCAGGAAATAAGGATCCTTTTCAGACATTTTCCCTAAAGTAACCAAAATTATCCTGGAAGGTTCTTTCCTCTGAGACCTAGTTATCTCTGAAAAGAACCTCCTTTCAATATCTTCACACTGGAGATTATATTTCAACACAACTTTTGGGATGACACAAACACTTAGCAGCATTTACTCCTGGCATATAAGAAAGAAAAGGAATGAGTTGTTATGCTGCATTTCTTGGATAAAGTATTCCACTACAAAGTCTGAACAAATGTATTTAATTTTAATTTAACTCATACCCATAGAAAATTTGAATCATTTATCATGGTTAGCGATTTAAGGTGAGAATATTGGGAGCAATTTCTAATGAACGGGACCATTTTGTTCTTAATGACAGAATGGCTTCTAGCAGCTCATCAGGCTACTGATTATAGCAATAAATGCTTACAAAGGGAACCAGATATTTCTTCATAAAGTCCAAGAGACTCCCTTGGCTGTATGTACTTAATCACTTGTGATGCCCAGGTCTTCTTTGGATCACTGAGAAACAAATGAACAATGATATCTTAGTAGACCGCAAACAAACCCTGTTAGGACGATTGTCTAATTGCCTTGTGTTTAAGCATATGTTTGGGATAAACATCAATATGGTGTATGGCTGCTGAGGAATAATATTGAAGCTTAACCTCTGGCCTAAAAATTAAAACACACACACACACACACACACACACACTCATACCTCCCACACGCATGTGCCCCATACCACTTGAGCACACACATAAACAGAACAAAGCACTGCAAATGGATCCTAGTATTCAGAAAAACAAATGATCTTATTTTGATACCTAATAGTCAGTGAGCACAGGAACAGAGATGCAACTCCTTGCTAACTTATGCATATTGAAGGTGCAAATTGGGGAGCTTATTAATTCAGTAAAAGTAGACTGATAACCTTTCAACCATTTTTTTTCAGATCGATGACTTTTAAACACACTTTGGTTAGCTGGAACATATAATAATATCATATACAAAACAGCTATTTGCAATTTAGCTTCAGAAAAATTATTGGAAGGGGAAAAAAACCTTTACCACTAAGACCACCATCAGCCTTTCTACCATCCAGGATTACACGAATTGCTCCTTAGCGAATATTACCTCTTACTTCAGGCAAGGAGCTCTGAGTTGAATTTCCAGAAGTGTTCACAGAACACTAATATTTTTGTGGAGCTTCATCTCAGGAAGATCATGAGCTCATTAAGTCTTCGGATGACTCCAAATCTCATTAGGAGACTAAATATCTTCTACCAGATTTTTAGATACAATTTTTGCTGTTAATGTAATTGGCCAACTTAAATTGTGGGAATGTTCAATCTAGATATGACAGGAGATAGCTCTTAAACCAGTATGCAAGCAGCCAAAAGGATGACAGCAAATGGAAAGTGGAAGCCCTAATGGCACGAACTAAAGTACCAAGCTGGGCATATGGTTTGAAGTCATCTCTCTTCTGTGATAGTTCACTAGTGATTTTATAGACACTTCATCAGTTGTGTGGCAAATCACCGCTCAAGGAATATAGTACTGTGCTTAGAATGTTTTAAATTAAGTTACACCCACTTATGGGAAAACAGCTCTTAAGTTTTGGATGTGCAACTGTGAATTTGACTACAGTTTTATTTGAATAGGAGATCGTGCCTAACATTCCAGGCCTTAAATGATGCTCTCTATGCCACCAGGCCTATAATAAGACAGCTTCCTTACACAGCAAACTCTAGAGACTTCACTACTGCCGGAGTTACAGTTTCATTGAGAAGAGAAAGAAAAAGAAGACAGATGATTCCAGCTAAGACTAAGAATGCGGTAGGCTCACACTCCTATATGCAATATACAATGCAACCTTACTTTTACTGTGTGCCCTGTAGTTTTGCAATGGATTGATAGCCAGGGAATCCATGGCTATCAATTGCATAAATTGCATAAATAAAAAGTGAAGATGGGGGTAACCAAAGCTCCTGCCTTCTTTCTCAGCTTCAGAACAATTCCAGAAGAATCATTGAAGTATCATGGATATGCCATCATGGAAACTGGCTTACAGTCCCATGTTTGTGCACTTACACAGAGGGATGGTATCTTTGGTACTGGAACATCTAGACTACTATACATGAAGCAGATTTGTTATTTATTTCCCTGTGAAGGTTCTCTTGTTTCTCTCAGCCTGGCTCTATTAGACAGTGTATACATAGGTGGAGGGGACAGGAGGGAAGAAGGAAAATAGGAAGGGAGAGAGGGAGGGAGACAAAATGTCTCATTAATTTGTATTGAGCATGCTCGCTGAACGCATGTCTGTAGCTCTGTGCCTCGGGCAATTCTCTGGGTCTTCAGGACTTACTAGTCTTCCTTTTCCTGCCTTCTGCAAAACTGTCATCTTTGCCTTGCTTAAGTCTTCCATAGTTGGAGCATCTCCTTCAATAAGTGTTAATAATTCTTTAAATTAGTAAGTCACTTTAAAGATATCTTATAGGTGAAAGCCAATGAGAGGTAGCTTTTGTCCAGCAAAGGGCTTACTTCCTAATTGAGGAAACAACAGCAATTATTGAGCAAATAATGGGAACATATGTAGACAAATGCCCCAATTAAGGTATCAGTTGTATTTTTCAAGAGAAGGAAACATAGTCCTTTGTGCCTTCCCTGTCTCCCAGGATGTTGTTGGCCCTTGGTTAGATTGGGGGAGGTTTTTGTATCCAGACCCACAGGATGGCCCAAGCCTAATGTAAAGCAAAGAAAGGAAAGGAGACAACCGATCCTCAAGTGGAATGAAAACACTGCTACCCTTTGAGGGGTACTCACAAACTCTGCATGTTCCAGAGGTCCCTGTTCAGATCCCATCTATGTCCCCCCTATCTCCTGAGGCTAGACCAGCCTTTCTGTTTATTGTCCTTCTAATGAAATGGAATTGTTCCCCAGCACTATTCAGATATTAGAGAACAATTTAAGCACAAATCTGCCTCCACATGTGCTTCAGTGTAATTTTACACATGGGAAGTGGCACCAACCCGGACCTAGGTTTTTGTAAGCCAAAAAAGATGCCCACCTGTATGCAATTGCCTCAGAGTGTCAAGAGTCACATTGACCACATCCAGGACCAGAACTTGCTGTCCAATTTTACCATTTCTCAGTAACTCACAAGCTATTGTCCTCCCCAACTCACATATTCCAGCAAATTCCAGGTCATTTTAGATAGAAGACCACGTTTATTGTGCAATTTATATATAGCGAAAGGAAATAAGATATATAATAACATGTAACTCTTTTTATGAAGTTCCTACCTTTACTTTTCACTGACAAAGTTATTTAGTGTTGTCTTCTCAGAAACATTATAGCTATCTCCCAGCACTTTTGCTTGAGGTAGTAAATTGTATAAATGTCTATGTTTGATAGTTACAGAATTAATGGCACATGCGCTCATCATTTGAGTAATATATAAAACTTAAAAACAAATTACATAGGTCTTAAATCACAGTTACACACACACACACACACACACACATACACACACACACACACACACACACACACACACACACACACACATTTTCATAATGGTTGCTCATCTAAATATTATTTGGCTGTGGAATGGTTCCCCTGGCCCTCAAAGTGGTAGTGACAAACCTTGTCCATTTTACTAAGGACCATTCTCCAGTATCTTTCCACATTCATCTCATTTCTTCCTAGTCCCTGGCAGTAATTACAAGGGGTCTTCCCTTCTCTTCGTACCAGTTTTTCAGTCAGGAATGTAGTAGAGAATTTAGAATTTTAAAACTAATGCATGCTTTGGGTTTGGATTCCATTCCATCCAGCTCTGATTTAAATTCACCCACCCAAACTGTATTTTTCTATAAAATTGGTGTGCTGCCAGTTCCCACCACAGAGTCTGGCACATGTGTACCTAATAAATATTAGCTAGAGATTCACCTATTAATAAAGCAACTGCTAATTATTCTGTTGCTATCAGCACATGAATCTTTTATGTAGGACTTGTGGTACTTTTTTTTTCTAAGTTTTTTTTATTTACATTCCAAATCATTTCCCCTTTCCTGTCTCCTCCCTCCCCGAATAGATAGAGTCAAACAATTATGATCTTTAAGGAATTGGAAAGCTAAGATACCGTTTGTTTCACTTAACATTGATGTCAACTTAAAAGGACCTTCTTTGAGTCCTAATGTGTCCCTTAAAGGCTCCTAATTAGGACCTAGTGACTAGTAAAGAGAAAATAAAGCACATATCCTCACTGTTGGTTTTGAAGCCTATAAACAAAGAAAGCTGAAAATAACCTACCTTATTTCTAAGTTGTTGGAATGTGACACTTGTTACTATAGGAACAGAGCCAGTAATTATTCATTTTTAATTCAACTGATTAATTTAAACAGCCAAAGAATTGTAAAATTGGAAAGTGATGTTTGAACTGAATGAAGGAGACAGTTCAAGAGCTAACCTATCTCTGGGAATGAATGGGTCCAAGTCAAAGATCCTTAATTATAACCCAGAGATAGCTCAAGTAAGCACCAAGTGATGGATAAGATGTCCTCATCAGTGGCTAATGAGCCTGAGAATCAAATCCCAGTCCATCTAAAATGAGGTGTTTTGTAGTTGTTATTGTTGTTTTCTTTTGCCTTGGTCCAGTCCCTTGTTTCCAAAAATAAGTTCCAATTTGCTAAAGCTTAGGCTGATGAAAGTGGGTTTCCTGAATAGCCAAACATTCGAAAGCTGGTTTTGAAATGGTGTGATAGTATGAAGGTGGTCCCCAAAATGCATCCTTTGGAAACTTTTTAAAAATTATTTTATTTATTTACATTTCAAATGTTGGCCCCCTTCCTGGTCTCCCCTCTGCAAACCCTCTACCCCTTCCCTTTGCCTCCAAGAGAGTGCTCCCCCCATCCACCCACCCACTCCCACCTCACCCCTCTAGCATCCTCCTTCACTCAGGCATCAAGTCTCCACGGCACCAAGTGCATCCCCTCCCACTGACACCAGATAAGTCAGTCCACTGCTACATATTCAGTGGCAACATAGAGACGTGAGGAGATTAGACCCTGAGAGCTCCACCCTCCTGGATCCAACAGAGCTGATGCTGCAGCTCCGTGTCCGGCTCCTTGCTGCTTCATGACCTCTATTTGTTCCACAACCACATTACTACACAAAGAAGACCTCACCAAATGCAGCACCTTGATCTGGGATTTCCGGCAAACCTTTGAGTCAGTAAATTTCTGCCGATCGTAGCTTACCTTGTTTGAGATGCTCCATTATATGGAGAGAAAATGGATGGTAATATGAGCCAGCTCTATACTACAAAGCCCAATAAAGCTGTCAGGATGAAGCTTTGCCTTTGAATGGCTACACTGAAAACCAGAAAGTTTAAAAATATTCATTAGCAGCCTAAAATTTAGACATATACATCTTATTGTACATTTTAAATACATATATTCAATTACATATTTTGAAAAGCTAAATTCTGGTACTAAGAACCAATTTTTTTCTATGTGCCCAAATGGGATACATTTTTCTTTTTGGAAACAGTTTAAAAATTTATTATTATTTTTAATTGTGTACGTGTGCGCATGTGTATGTGCACGCATGTGTGCACATGTGCTTGTGCCTCCAACTCTCTCTCTAACATGTTCTAGAGAATCCAATTCCCTCTCTAGCCTCTGCAGGCACTAGGAATTTATGTGCTACACAAACACAGGTGTGAGCTAAACACTCTTACACATAAAACAAAAAAAACAAATATTTATTTTTGAAAAAGAAAGATGAGATTTAATTGGAGTCAATCTCAGCTTTAATCTTTGGTGAGCATTTAAATCAACATGACGGGTTCACCCACTTACAATGCACAATTTGACAGCTATTGTTTTCTTTTAATAATCTGGGCAGCCAGGGGCTGAGCAAGCTAAAATCAAGAACTGAGAGGAGTATATAATGTCTGGCTAGCCACCTGTCTCCAGACTGTGTTCTACCAGGTGAAGACTGAAAGCTTGTGCACTCAGCTTATCTACTGGAGAATAGCAACAGCTCAATTCCACTCTGTGACCGCCCAGAGCCATGTAATGTAAAACTTAACTGCTGTGTGAAACTCAAGTATTAACCACAAGGGAGGGGTCCAAAGGAAAGAGGAGCATTGTTCTTTACGTGGCTCTCACATTGCAGGCAGTACAACATCCCAGGCATCCAGGTCTTTAGCTTTTCGGGATCATCTTTACATCATCCACTGCTACCCTCTCCCTCACAGGCCCTGTATTGTATTATTATTCTGTACTGCATCAGCATTCTCAAGGCGATCACCCCATCCATCTTGCTAATGTCTTTCCATCACGCTGATTGTCTAGATTTTTCCCCCAGTGCTGCTTCATTCATTCATTTGTCCAATTTACTCCACTCATGGACACCACTGAAATAATTTTCATGAACCATGATCTGAAAACTAGCTTTAGGGATTTACATCTATTTCCCTTTATTTGGCCTTTTAACTATTATTAAGCTTATCCAATAGTTACCCAGGCAGTTAGTTGTATAGTTGCCAAAAAGTACTGAAATGTAAGACAACATTTGAGCTGCTTGGAGACTCTAAAGATGGTTTAAATGTGACATGCCTCACGAGTGTAAATGTTTGGTGATTTATACACACAATTGCTCACGCATGCAGCCAAGTACTTCAACTCCATTGTCACCAGGCAGGCAGGTGATCAGGTGAAATTCATGAATCTACAGCACTGGGTAAGACATTCTACAGCTAATACCTTCAGTTTTCATGTCTGCATATTGGCCATAATAGCTCCCATACAGAATCTTGTGGATGATGTGAGGCAATACATATGAGGCATATAGCACAGTGTTTACAAATGGGCTCTAAACACTACCAGTCTCTGCTAAATTTTGATTCTACACTCACATTTTATTTTAGATACAGACCTTTAGTGACTACACAGAAATACTGTCTGTTTCAGGCTACGCTGCCAAATGGGGCCATCAGTTTACTAAGCGTTCAATGTTTATTGACTAAATAAATAAATAAACAACCAAAATCTAAGAGCTTATTTTGAAACTACTGACTTGTCTGTTTGTAAATACATATTTTATGATATTAAAATATTAAATGCTAAGCATAGAGTTTAGTATACAATATATAGTATATATAAATATGTATATATATATACATGTACATATATACATATGTATATATACACATACATTCGTATATAGCATATATATTAAAAACCTTTGTTTATATATATGTTTTATGTGTATCATATATATGTGTATGTGTGTATATATATATATATAAAAAAATATATATATATGAAAAACCTCTAAAATCCATATTGCACATCTTCCATTCCCAACCTCATGTGTAAGAATTTTCTAGTACTCTAAGTCAAATGCCTAATATGTCCACATAGTCAAACACATCAGAAAACACTGCAATCGCAGAACATGGTAGGCCAAGGCAAGTGAACCCAGGGTCAAAAGCTAGCCTGTATTACATAGCAAGTTCAAAGCCAAAATGGACTATATTAGTTCTTTTAGTGTCTCAAAAACTAACAAATAAAATAACAACATGTCTGCCTGGAAATGTTATATCATCGTTTGCATTCCTCTGCCCCCTTGCCTGGTTACATTTTTTTTTTGTCTCTAATAAGAATACAGATTTTTCTTTAATTGGATAAGTCAGAAAACCTGGAATGTCAGGAAGCAAGATGCTATTTTGACACAGTAGGATTGAAAGGAAGACAGCCCAGAAGTTCAGTTTGCTCGAGCATCATACGACCATCTCGCTCTGAAGAAGGGCAGCAGCCACTCCTCTCCTAGCAGAGTACCTTTTCTGGACCTCTTGGAAAGCCTCAGCCCCAGCACACTCCTGGGGCCACTCCATTTGCCACAGCACTCCCAGGTTACTGAAGACCAGATGGACCTCTGTTTTCAAAGCTATTCTCAGTCTCTCAAGAGGCCATGACTTTTATGAGAAGAGGCCAGAGTAACACTTTCCAGAGATGTCTTAATGGAGCCAATTTCTGCCTCAGAAAAGGAGGCTAAGAGCCATAAGCCACACTTATAGACACTTCTGCCCCATTCACAGAGTCCACAGTCCTGAATTTTCTCCTTGTCCTGTCCTATCTCAGTTCTGTTAAAGTCTCTATAGCTTGAATCTGGCTGATATTCAGGTCTTACTCTTAGGATTTAATGTTACTTCTTCTCTTGAATTTGCTATGGAATTGATCCAAGCTTGTCTTATAGAGTCTTCTTATTACTACACATATAGATGATGAGTTCACTCTTTAGAATGTCAATAATAGGCTGAACAATGAGAACAAATGTTAGAAAGACCCAGTCTCTCATGAGTTCCAGGAATCAACTACCATACAACTTAAAAGTGTGTGACTGCTTCTAATTGCTTTTTGTAAGATTGGCCCAGGGATCCTTTATCAACTTGTTGCAATTGTATCTTTAAAGAATAAAAGCAAATATACAGAAAAATATAGATTTCAACATTAAGCATATTAGGATTTTTTTATTCTTTTTTCTTTTTTTCTTTTTTCCTTTTTCATTTCTTTCTTTATGTTTGATTTATTTAGTTAACATGTATGAGTATTTTGCCTGTGTGTATGTATCTGTAACATGTGGGTTCTTGATGCCCATGGGGTCAGAAGTTGGCACTGGATCTCCTGGAACATGAGTTACAGATAGTTTTGAGCCACCATGTGAGTGCTGGGAAGTGAACCCTTGTAGTCTATAAGAACAAATGCTCTTAGCCACTAAGCTATCACTGTATCCTCCATATATCATACTTCATATAAAGAATACTGAAAGGTAGATGTTAAGAGTTACTTTGGTAAACTGTAATATAAAGGAGACTATGAATTCAAGCATTCAGTATATGGGCTGCAAAGCGGTTTCTCAAGATGCCTAATAATCTCCCAGTGTGTGAACTACTCCTCTTCAAATCTGTGTCAACAAAAAATAGCTGATGGTTGCATGAGGTCAGTTATAATTAAACAGGTCCTTTATCCAGGCTAGACTCAGGCCACCAGAGTGAATAAACACAGCTGTCGCTGCTGGCCAGCATTTCCTCCTCAGTGTTTATCATATAGTGCAAGAAAATGGTTTCAAGTGTTTAGAGCCTCGGACAAAATTCAACAGGGAAAATTCTATGCTCCTGATTTTCCATTCACATTGCACTAACTTGGGAGCAATAGAAGACAGAAAGACAAAGAACACTGTACCCATTAGCATCAAACAAATGAGAGCTGAATTACATTACTTCTTTTTCTGTCGGAATACTTTTGTTACTTAGGTCAAGTTTATTCACGAAACCAAAACAACAGTCAACAAACTTTGGAGGTTTTAAGTCATCCTTATAGTCCTCAAACTCATAAAACAACAATAATATGCTCATAATAAGTTAAAATTACCACTACTCATTCTAAGTGTGTGATACAACTAATGTTTGAATGTGGTAAAGTGAGTATTTGAGAAGCAGCCTGAAGGAAATTCAACAGAGAAATGGGGTGAGGCCTAGCACATGCGGTTGAGGCCAGTCTTGCCAACAGAGTGAGAATCTATCTCAGAAATCATGGATAATTTATCGGGAGACTGGTAGATCAAATTTTAGTTCTGTTTTGCAATATGTAATTTTTTGCAAAATAATTTAGATTTATTTCCCAGGTAACCACTGATCAATAATACTCCAAAACAAGCTGGAGGCTTTGTCTGGCATGATCTAATCTGAAGGTCTGAGGAGAGAAACAAAGGCAAGGAGAGAGGGACAACTTTTAAATAATTTAAGTCTATTTTTGGAACTACTTTTTATAATTTTCAACATTATTGCTTTGAACTAAAATTACATTTTTTCCAGTTACTCTGTTCTCAAGAGAGAATGGCTAAGATTTTTTAACTGAACGAAGCTATTGTCTTTATTTAGACATGCATCCTTTTCTAATACCCTTTCACACATTTCCCCGAAAGGTAAGATGGGCAGCACCACTTTAGAGAGCTGAAACTGATTTTACATAAAATCTTGTTTATTTAAAATTTATGTTCTTGACGGTGTATTAATTTAACGATTAAAGCAAAAAAAAAAGAAGTTAAAGAATATTCAAGTGGGTGTCTTGCATAAGTAGGACTGTAAACTGGAACTTCTTTCCCCTCTTATAAAGCATTTTAGACCTATGGCAAAAAGAAAGAATAAGACCCTGCCAGATTCATGTTTAGTAAAAGTAGAAAATAAGTGTCATTTCCAGACCTTAAAATTTGTGTATCTGCTAGATTGACGGCTCAGTGCTTAAGCGCATTTGCTGCTCTTCCAGAGGACCCAAGTTTGGTTCTCAGCACCCACATCAGATGATGCACAACTCATTATAACGCCAGCTCCAATGGATCTGGCACCTTTGGCCTATGTGGGCACATGTACTCACATGTACATTTGCACATGCAGACACACATACATGCAAATAAGTAAAAATAAACATAAATTTAAATAAATATTGTGTATACACTGAGATCTGGAAAGGGTAGGTATACTTCTTAATTTGAACAAACATTGCATAAGAAGAAAATTTCATTTTGGCTCATGGTTTCATGGATATTTCTGTCCATTGTTAGGGGAAAGCATGGTGACTGGAGCAAGCACAGTGAGTATTCACATGCTTCTAGAACAGAAGCAGAGAGGACTAAACTAGAACCAGGGTTAGGTACCACCTTCAAATGCCCATCCCCAACACCCCAGTGGCCTACTATATCATCCAGATACCACCTCCTAAACATTGCAAACGCAGCACTGCAGCTGGTAACCAAGCATTTAAAACCCTGTCTATGCTGGACATTTCAAACTCTAGCAGGTGGGAAGTGGGAGGGAGCGGGTGGTGGTATTTACAGTCGGCCTGGCATTAGAGATCTCAGAACATGGCAATTCTTTCACACACAAGGATACCAAAATGCAGCAACCTATAAAACAGAAAACAGAGTTATTCATAGTTGAGGAAACGGTATAGATATACTCATAAAGAGGCCTAGGAGGTACTCTGTATAAAGCAATCGCTTGGGTATTGGATACTTTAAAAGGTTCTTTGTTAGGAATCAGAAAGATTAGATAAATTATCCTGAGCCTCTCCTTCAGGTTTGCTTCTCCAATTTCCATTCCACCTAATGCCTACCCCAGGCTAAGACTCTGCTTATCAGAACATACCCACAAAGCATCAAACTAGGAGTGGTGAAGATGTAAGAAGAAGGGATGGGATTTTCCCAAATTCAGTAAATAATTATTAAAATAAAACAGTCATTCAAGAAATGAAGAAAAAATAAAAAAAGAGCAGAAAATAACTTACTAAGAAAATAGAAGAATAAATGAGAATAGAAAATAAAACAAATTAGGAAGTAAGACAGTTGGGAGGAAAAGAGAAAATGATTAATAGAAAAGAAATGCAAAGCCAATCTTAAGAATATATAATTTTTTCCCAAAGGAAAACTAGGAAAAGAGAGCAGCAAAGGGTATAATTAAAGAGCAACATATAAATAGGAATTGTCGTTGCGGGAGTTTTCAAGAGAATAGTTCCAATAGGCTTCATGTTTGAAGACTTGATCTAAGTTAGGGTACTTGTTTTAGAAGGATTAGGGGGTGTGGCCTCGGAGGAGGTGTGTCACTTGGCGTGGGCTTTGAAGTTTCAAAAGACTCATGCCATTCCCAATGTGTCTCTCTCTCTGCTTCCAGTTCCAAATGATCTGATACCTGTGGTCTCCTTCATGGGCACATGCACTCACATGCACATTCATACATGCAGATACACACGCCTACACATAATTAAATATAAAAATAAATCTTTAAAAATGTGTACGTACTGAGATTAGGAAAGGATGGGTGTATTTGAAGATCAAGAGATGATTTCTCAGCTGTTCTTGACACCAAACCTTTGCTCCATTATCATAGACTATAACCCCTCTAAAACCATAAGCCTAGTTAAGTGCTTTCTTTTATAGATAGCTTTGGTTATGGTATTTTTTTCACAGCAATAGAAAAGTAAATAATGCAGTCTTCATGAGATAAATTCTTGAAATAATATTCAAATTGAAAGACATGCAAAGGTCTCTTCAGGCAAGCAAATCACTATATGTAATTTAGCAAAACTTAACTATAAAGAAAAAAAAGTAAAAATAGATTCATCGCTTAATAAAGGTTGAGAAATTTATCTAAGGGCTCTCACCAAAAAGAAGCACTGTGCTAAAATGTTATAATGGATTTTTTTTTCAATGAGCCTTTAAGAAATAAACAATTAGAAACATTACTTCTTATTGCAAATCCAAGAAGGAAGAAGTTTTCTAGACCCTTTAGGATGTAAGAATCTCATGCTGTGCCGGGTAAATACCTGCTGTCTACACATCTGTTCCTGCTCAGATACACATTGTACAGACACACTGCGTGAACTTAAAACCAGCCTTAAATAAATAAGACAGCTGTCTCAGTCATTGTTCTATTGCTCTGATGAGACACCATGACCAAGGCAACTCTTATAAGGAAAAGCATGCAATTGGGTGCTTGATTACAGTTTCAGAGGTTTAGTCCATTATCATCATTATAGGACAAGGTGGCAATTATGGCACTGGAACAGTAGCTGACAGCTACATCCTGATTCACATGTAGAGAAAGACACTGGACTTGGCATGGGGTTTTGAAATTTCATAGCTCATTCCCAGTGACACACTTCCACCAACAAAGCCACACCTCTTAATCCTTTCAAATAGTGCCTTGCTTTGGTGACTAAGCATTCAAATGCATGAGTATATGGTGGAGTATTCTTATCCAAACCACCACAAAAGATACAGGAAAGTTCCATGGAGGCTATTCAGAGATAGAAGTTAACAAAGTTAAGTTAAAATGTAAAATATCAGGGATTACAGAATACTAGGAAATTTTAAAACATAATAAAAAGAAGACATAATCTCAGAAGCTTACGAAAAGCATTTGATGAAATTTAAGTGTTTCTTACTAAAATATATTGCCTATACTCCAGGATGTATGATGAGTAATTCCATCAACATCTTCTTTAATTTGACTTTTTTAAGGGCAGTTAGTTTGCCTTTGTAAAAGGAAGTATCAAAGTAATTTAATTTCCATTTCTCTGATGGCTAAGGATACTGAGCACTATTTAAAAGTAATTATTATTTAATTTAGTATTAAATATTAAAAGTATTAATATTTCTTATTTTAAGAACTCTCTACCGCAGCTCCATAAATACTGCAGTCCATTTATGATTGAGTTGTTTCTTTATGTTTACCTTTTTGAGAACTTTTTTTGTATTCTAGCCATTTGTCCTCTGTCAGGTGTAGAGCTTGCAAGGATTTTCTTCCATTCTGCAGCCTGCCTCTTCACTTGTGTGACAAAGTACATGAAGTACCATTTATCAATTGTTTGTCTTATTTCCTGAGTGACTAGATCCTGCTTTAAAAGTCTGTATCTGTGTCTACATCTTTGAAAAGGGATTTTATTAGTTTGTACAGTATATCCATATGTGTGTGGGCCTGACTGTCTCTAAATGCAGCATGTGCATGGTGATATCCTAGGAATCCAGGGAAATGGTTAGGATCCCTTTTACCTGGAGTTAAAACTTGTTGTGAGCCAACCAATGTGAGTACAAATAAGATCATCAAGTGCTCTGATCTGTGAGCAATCAATCACTCCAGCCCTCAATACTTATATCTTGTTGTGAATTCTCTACTTTTTTTTCTTTAGTGGTTTCAGAGTTCCAGACTTTATGTTAAAGTCCTTCATCCATTTGGAGTTGAAAATTCTACTTTTCATTCATTTACCTGTGGATATCCAATTCTTCTGGAACCATTTGTTTAAGATGTCTTTTCTCCCATGTATATTTTTGGTGTATGCGCGCGCGCGCGTGTGTGTGTGTGTGTGTGTGTGTGTGTGTGTGTATGCTTATGTGTGTTGGGGGAAAATATACTGGATAGCACTATGGCTGTATAACACTGATGTCAGGAGTAAAGAAAAGCTGTGGTTGCCTGCAGTTGGTCTGCACATGAATAAGCCTGTCAATAGTCAATCATAGAATAGTGAATCATAGATTAAGAAGGAGATCATGAGGTACTACCCTTCCTGCTGAACGGCTACTGATGAATTCTGTGAGTCTAGCATGCGCCAATGAATATATTTCTGTGGCCCTGGTTGCAGAGATGGTACTGGGTCACAGAACACTTGAATATGGAAAGGTAATTTTGATGGAGAGGAGGAAACGACAGGTGGAAAAGAGGTAAATATGGGTGGGGTGAAAGTCATCAATATACTAGACAAATGAATAGAGATGTTTAAAAATTAAAGATAAAATATACTCAATGCAATGGGAATATATACACATCTCCTTAACAAAAAGATGTTCTTTATAGTCAGTAAGACAGTTCTCAGCACAGCAGCTGGGAATACACCTTACATGTATGAGCACATATAGAGTCATGATGGCTTTAAAAGAAGTAAAAACTATTCAGAGTTATAAAGGTTACTGATGCCTAGAGGAATAAAAGAATCAACTGAAAAATTACTATAAATAGCGGCAAAAAGATTCACCAGAATGTAAGCAAACAGAATACTTAAAGCATCCATATGAACTAAAAATGGAAAGACAGAAATAAATAAATAAATAAACAAACAAACAAACTTTAATGTCTGGATCATGAATAAAAGAGGGGCTACAGTCACCCAGAAATTCCAAACCAACTTGCACCCAACAGAAAGGCCACTAATGTTTTTTGGAAAATGAGGTGAAAATGTTATCAGTTCACATTATAATACACATGTGTATTGTGAGTCGTACAAAAATATTCTAATGAGGCATTTCGTTTCAAGCTTACTCAAGATCTAGATGAGCTAACTGCAGAAGTCACGTGGACAAATATAGGGCAATTGTGGAATAACCGACATGAGCTGTCCTCCTGGGAGGTGAACTGCCCTCTTGGAATGTTCTGTTGACATGGGATTCCCCCAATAATCCTATCTATTACCTATAACACAGGCTACTGGAAGAGAGGGAAGTTCCTTCTGGTCTGTTGGGAATGCAAATAAACCAAAACTTACAGGTGGAAACCACAAGCCTCAGTTTGAAGTGACTTTAATAACTGGTAATTTTTTAAAACAACGACAACAAAACCCTAGAGAAGCGTTTTCAAAATATATACTAAAGTTTCCCTGGGATAATTAGTAGAACATTTGAAAAAGAGCTTGGTATAGCTAAATTTTACAAAAGAAAAGCAAAACAAAACAGAAAACTCTTTGATTTCCTTTGTTTGAAATATACAGAGAGAGCAAAGAGCTAGCTGAGAGTTGAGCAGGCACATTAACAGGAACCACAATGACAGAGCACAGCAAGGTTCTGCAACCAGCTGAACCAAAATGAAATTCAACACGTGATCAAGACCCTATCTGTTTCTACAGAAACATGCTTTCATTTCATAGCACAGAGATGGAATTTAGAAAAATGATTAAGTAGGGATGCTGATTCAGTGGTTAGAGTACTCACTGTCCCAGAATGAGGGCTAGAGTTCTGGTCCCAGAGCACAAGGACAAGCCAGGCCAAAATGGGGTCCCAGTGCTAGGAAGGCAGAACAGGAGTTCCATCGGGCCATCTGGCTAGCCAGACCAGTTGCAGTTGGTGAGCTCCAGATTCAACAAGAGACTCTCTGAGTCAGTAAGAAAGGTGAGGGAATGCTTGAGGTAAATCCTTCCTTTCAGAGTCAACCTCCACTTGCAAGAGCATGCATCAGCAGTCCCCAAGTGCAGCTGTACCTGCAGACACCCACTTGTACAGGGACATGTCAACATGCATACCACACACATACATGTACACACCCCAAAAGAAAAAAGTGAAGTAGGTCAACCTCAGGCATCTTACATCAGGACAATATTCCAGTAAATCAGAGATGTTAATGAGCAATGAAGGAGGAGGAAAAGAGAAAGCCACTGTAAGAACTCTGAGGGACACAGGGTAAAATTATTTCCAATTTTACAATCAACAATACCTTCATTAAGGCTCCAAAGTCCATTAAAAGATTCGTGAATTCTACCCAAAACACATCTGTTTTCATGGCAAAAACAAAACCACTACCTCAAAGGAGGTGGAAAGACAAATGCCAATCGCTGCTATGGTAAAAAAAAAAAAAAAGATTCAATGTCACCTACAAGAAAAGCAATATAAAATATATCTACTTTGAATATCATGTCTCATCTACTATACTGAAAGAAAATGTGACAGTTTGATAGCATCTTCTTCTGATACAGCTAGAGGAAAGGGTGCCCACGCATTGCTAGTGTTGGCACAAATATCAAGTCTCCACAGTGAGCAAGACTCAATATTTTATACAATTATTAAGTTCTTATTCAGTTGATCAACAAGCTTACTTCTGAAAGCACACACATACACACACACACACACACACACACACACACACACACACATTTGAAAGTACAAATAGTGTATGCTGATGATTATTTATTTCAGCACAGCTCATCAGAGCAAAGTTGGAACTGTTGTATCCATCAGTGAGGTGCCATGTAGCTTGAGCCTGTCCTGGCTAGCTTCAGTTTTCAGACCTAAAGTCACCTGGGAAGTGAGAACCCCCACTGAAGAACTGTCTAGATCACACTTGACTGTGGGTGTGTCTATAGGACATTGGCTTCTTTGGTGATTAGTATGGAAGAACCCAGCCCACTGTGGACATTACCATCCCTTGACAAGAGGCCCTGGGCTGTATAAGAAAGCAGGATGAGCTAAGGCCTGGGAAGGAGCCAGAGAATAAGCTGGTTTCTGCTTCCATTCCTGCTCTAAGGTCCCTTAAGTATGGACTGGGACTTGGAAATGTAGGCTGAAATAAAGTCCTTTCCTCCTTTAAGCTGTTTTTGATAATAGTGTTTATCACAGCATCAAAAAAATCAAAACAGAATCCAGTCCAAAATAAGAACATAATATTTTTGAGTTAAGAAAGAAAGCAGAACATGTGCCATCTATGAACCTTCTGTGTGGAAGGAATAGAGAAAGGGCACAGGGTTTATTTGGTCGAATGCAGTATTAAAAGCAATCAAACAACTCACTCCAGAAGGGCTAGAAAATAGTTACTTAAGAAAAAGCAGACAGTAAAATAGGTGGGTTGGAATTTGTTAAGTCCATATCAAGGATGAAAAATCCACTTTATATATTACTATTTTTTTTTGTATTTTTGTATTACAGGGATGCTGTGAAATGTGTACTTTTTGATCTTGTTTTTTGAGACAGGGTTTCTCTATGTAGCTTTGGGTGTCTTGGAACTCATTTTGTAGACCAGGCTGGTTTCTAACTAAGAGATCCACCTGTCTTACCCTTCCAGTGCTGTGATCAAAGGCATTTGCCACCACGCTAGGTGGTATTACTTGATTTTACTGATAAGGGGATATTAACCCAGAATCTCGGAATACCCTAGACACAATTCGCATATCAATAGATTTCCAAGAAGATGGAAGGAGAGACCCCTGGTCCTGGAAAGACTGGATATAGGAGAATGCCAGGATAGAGAAGCAAGAGGGGGCTGAATGGGGAAAAGAGGGAAGGAAGGGGGCTTATGGGACTTTCAGGGAGGGAGGAAATGGGAAAGGGGAAATGATTTGGAATGTAAAAAAAAACTTAGAAAATAAAAAAAAATCATTTTAATCAATACACTAAAAGGTTCATTCCTTATGACCAAATGATTCTACATTTTGGGTTTGTTCTAAGAAATTTTTTTTCAGATGTACACAATGATATCAGCATCAGAAATATTCAGTGAACAGCAGTTTTCAGCAGTGTGTATAAGAAAGAGAAAGAGAATTAAAGTACCAAATATCTAACTGTGTGAGATTACTATAGAATCTCAATAGAATACATGTATTCTATTGAGAATTGAATCATTAAAAATTATGCTATAAAATAACTTTAAAGATTTGGAGATATTGTATACAGTATATTTGTAATGACCAAACATCATAGAAGTAGAACTCTTTTTACAAAATAGCAAGCATTTATTCTTAACTATTTTATCACTTTATTACATTATTACATTATTTGTTGGTTGGTTTGTTTGTTTGCTGGGTGAATGTCTGTCTGACTGTATTTCTGTCTAGGAGCATGTATGTATATGTAAAGGTGCAAATAGGCCTTGGAATTCATATAGCAGCTAGGAGGAAAACTTGCAAGAGTTGATTTTCTCCATCTACCATATGTGTTTCAAGATGAAACCCATGTCATCAGACCTGGTGACAGACCAAGAGCCTACAGCCATCAATCCAGCTCACCTGCCTAGCATGTGTTCTAATACATACAAAGAAGGATCGATGCCCTAGTATAGGGGAATGCCAGGGCAGGGAGGCAGAAATGGGTGGGTGGGTGGGGGGAGCACCCTCATAGAAGCAGGGGGAGGAGGGATTGGATAGGGGGTTTCCAGGAGTGGGGGGACCAGAAAAGGGGATAACATTTGAAATGTAAATAAAGAAAAAAAAAGAAATCTCAAAGACAGTTACAGCTTGAAATATTAATGAAGGCTTTCTTTGGGTCATGCAATTAAGGAAAAATTTAATCAAAAAAACTGCTAATGTATTATTTATCTAACATGAACACACATTTTCTAGTATTTATGTGTGTATGCGTGTGTGTGTGTGTGTGTGTGTGTGTGTGTGTGTGTGTGTGTAGGTCAGAGACTATCAATTCTTTCCTTCTATCATGTGGATTATGAGGACGAAGCTCATGCAGTCAGGCTTGACGGCAATCCGACTCAGTTACCTCCTAGCCACATTGTATTTCTTTCCTGAATTAAAACATGCTAGCATTTGAGAACCAAACATCAAAACAAAATAAACCTGATTCACATCTGTTTGAACATGGTGATGTAATATCTATTTCATCTTGATAGTTATTTTATAAGTAGAATGTCATAATGCAAAAAAGGCACATCAAAACACTATTCAGAACTTGATAATGTTTATAACTGACTGTCAACTGAATACTTTCCAGGTATGCTTTGAGCATTCCTTTATATTATTTGATTTCCATGATATCCTACTTAAGTTACTATTACATCCACTATCATCAGATAATAAAAGTGAGCTCTCAATAAGGTCAGTAATTTTTTTTCAAGACTCAACTGTATATGGTACAGTACATCCCAGATTGAAACCCATAAAGTATCCACAGACTTTTTAATGCTGTGGTGTTGGCCATGAGGATGGGACAGACCGAGGACCTGTCAGACTCCCACTTGGTTATGACGTAAGTAAGGTTATTAATATAAGAACTGACTTTGATGGGGTATTGCTGTCCAGGAAGGCAGAATCTAAATGCTTAGAGGAAGAGACTAGCCCTTTGGTCACAGAGGGATCAACTGACTTCTGTCACGTACCTGCTGCCAGGAGGCTTAGCTGCCAGAATGGCTTTTCTGTGTCCAAAAAGTGGCAAACTTAATAATACCTCTGCACTTAGGTATAAGAAACAGTGAGCAGTTCCTTTACTGTGAGCTTTCTGAAAAGCTAAGCTAACAAACTACACAGAATAGAATTAGGGTCCCAAGAGTATTGGCTAAGTAATATTGCCTAATTAGATTGGGTTTTAATGAGTAAAATAGAAAATAAACACATAACCTGCTGATGAAATAACTTTTCAGATCTAGCTAATCATCTCAAAATGAAATGAGAAACTCCCAATTGGTTTCTCCTCAACCGTTACTAAGTGGCACATAAGACAACTTCTAGTTATATGTTGTCTCTTAAATCACCATGACTACTTCAAAAGAAGAC
Source organism: Tokudaia tokunoshimensis (assembly GCA_036184795.1). Classification (NCBI taxonomy): domain Eukaryota; kingdom Metazoa; phylum Chordata; class Mammalia; order Rodentia; family Muridae; genus Tokudaia; species Tokudaia tokunoshimensis. The sequence goes on from BTHU01000001.1 coordinate 150,587,656, forward strand.
TACTGACCTACAGTAATGTCTAAAACAACTCATGGGGGTGTTCCTGTTGATACATGAACATTCTAAATATTTTATTAAGTACAAAAATCCCAGGACTCACATAAAATTACTTAATTCCAGTAAGAACAAATTCTTACATAGTAGCTGTTAAAAATTCTCATTCTCCATGAGTAATCTAACAAAGATAAAATAGTCTCTTAGAGAATGGATAAAAGTGAATCAACTTTTTTTCATGTTAATGCTAAAAATTTGAATTTAGACAAAAGCACCCCAAATCACATGAAATGTACATGTTACCACTGATTTTGGAGGGAAGGAAATTATATCAGTTGTGTGTGTGAAGACTCTGTGTGCTTATGCTGAAGGACATGCAAAAATAATTAATGTGGTACAGGAATGGCAGAGAGATTTGTCCTAGAAGTGAATATCAATCCATTGGTCATGCCTGATGAGAGCGATGGACCATAAAGATAATGAGGTTGAATCTGTTTCATCACATTACAGGGTCCATATAAAGAAGAAAAAATACTGTAGTGGTGTTATCATTTAATAATTTTAGTATTTCTATCAAAAAGCTATGATTCATCTAGAAACATTTAAAGGGAGGAAAAAGATAAAAAAAAATGTTATTGGTTTTTTGTTTTAACCAGGTTTTGTTTTACAAATGTTTACAGACATAATTCTTTTTGAACAACATGAAAACCCTGTGAGCAATAGAATGGTTGCAATTCTGTTTTTCCCTATAACTGGGCCTGTCTTAAGTCAACTTATCTCAGGGCTACTCATTCCTAGTAGGGAGTACAAAATCAGGTCAAGTATAAGAGGCTTCCATCAAAGGATGAATTTAGTCCTTGAAGACTCTTCAGTGGTATGCCCTGGGCTTGATGACCATGTTGACCTTACAGATAGTAGACTTGGTACCTTTGTTGGAGGTCACAGGCAATCCATTCGAGGATACTTTGTTGAAAATCTGCATAAGGCTCATTATCTATTAGATATATACTAGGTTTTTACAGCCATACACTTCTAAACAAGCTGGGATCCACTGCTTACTCTAAATATCTGGACATGCTATCAGTTATAAATCCTAACAGCAGTTACTCTTAGACCTCACATGTATTATTTTTCTTAGGCAGAAACAAGCATCTCCTACAAGCTGCTCAAAAACCTATAAAGCTAAAAAGTTAGATTTGGGTGTTGTGACAACTACTGTTCTTTTCTGGGACAAGAAAACCTGTTGTCCTTTGGAACCTCTATCATGAACATTTATAATGAACTATACTTATTCTAAGACATATTCTACTCATTTTGACAGATTTTAAATAAGTATAAAGTAAGCAAAAAAGATCCCTGGGCTTTTTCCGTGTTTTGGATTGAAGCCAGGGCCTTGAGTAAGCACTCTACCAAAGAGTCATAGCTCAAAACTCAAGAACTATGGTTTTTAAGAAAAAAATCAATTAGAGGCTGAAGATGGTTCAGAAGTTAAGAGTACTTGCTGTTCTTCCAGAGGACCCAGGTTAAGTTTCTAGCACCCATGCAGCAGTTTATAACCATTTGTAACTCCAGTTTCAGAGCATCTGATGCCTTCTTCTAACCCCCAAGGGCGCCTATACAAATGTAGTACACATAACTATACTCAGGCTAAAACATATACAAAAAAAGAAAAATACATAATAGAATTTTTAGCCTTTATCCCTGGTCCTCAACATGAAGAAAGCATGAGTTCAACTGGAATGAAGATCGTGAGGAGGGAATGGAGGCTTCAAGGAAGGGGTTGGAAGGTTCTTAGGGAGCTAGTGGTATTAAGGTGGGAAGAAATGGAAGAATGTAAGAGGAGCCAGGATAGAAAGGGAGAGGAAAAGAGGATTAACCAAACCTAAGTATGTATGAGGAAACTTGTTACTTTGCCTGCCTGAGGGTTAATCTTGGTTGTTGACCCTGATTGAATCTGGGATCAACTAAGAGATGTGACTCTGGGTGGGTCTCTGAGGGAATTTCCTGGGCCGATTAACTGATTGGGGGGTGGGGTTCTCTCCTAGAATGGTAGGATAGCTTTCTCAAGCCAGCCTTCTCTCTTAGTTGCTTATTGCATTTACACTGTTTCTGCATTAGCTGCTCACAGCAGAGCTCAGCTTTGTTTACCTTTCAACAAGGACTGAAGTCCAGGCTCTTCAGGAATCCTCCAGGATTTCAGGGAGCAGACTGGGAGAGCCACCCAGGTTCCTGAGCTAGCAGTCGCCCTGAGAATGCTGACAGCCATTCTTTGGTTACTCAGACATTACTATGCAAACCCAATGAGCAAGTCTCATTCTGTTTGCTGTCTATTCTATTGGTTCTCTTCCTCTAGAGAACCTTGACTAATACAACTTGATAACATAAAAGTATTCTCAACAAATAACCAAATTGTTTGTAAGCATTTGCTCAGGATTTGTCTTCTACATAAGAATTCTATTCATTGTAGCAGATATGCAGCTTGGTCTTAATGTGAGTCCCCTAACAATTGGAGCAGAAAAAATGACCATCTTACCAAAAGTAATATACAGATTCAATGCAATCTCCATCAAAATCCCAACTCAATTCTTCATAGAGTTAGAAAGAGCAATTCAAAAATTCATCTGGAATAACAGAAAACCCAGAAGAGCTAAAACTATTCTCAAGAGTAAAAGAACCTCTGGGGGAATCAGTATCCCGGACCTCAAGCTGTACTACAGAGCAATAGCGTTAAAAACCGCATGGTATTGGTACAGTGACAGGCATGTAGATCAATGGAACAGAATTGAAGACCCAGAAATGAATCCACACTCCTATGGTCACTTGATCTTTGACAAAGGAGCTAAAACCATCCAGTGGAAAAAAAATAGCCTTTTCAACAAATGGTGCTGGCTCAACTGGAGGTCAACATGCAGAAGAATGCAAATTGACCCATCCTTATCTCCTTGCACTAAGCTCAATTCCAAGTGGATCAAGGATCTCCACATAAAACCAGACACACTGAAAATAATAGAAAGGAAACTAGGGAAGAACCTTGAACATATGGGCACAGGGGAGAATTTCCTGAACAGAACTCCAATAGCTTATGCTCTAAGATCAAGAACAGACAAATGGGACCTCATTAAATTACAAAGTTTTTGCAAGGCAAAAGACACTGTCAAAAAGACAAAGCGGCAACCAACTAACTGGGAAATGATCTTTACCAACCTTACATCCGACAGAGGGCTAATATCCAATATATACAAAGAACTCAAGAAGTTAAACTCCAGAGAGGCAAGCAACCCTATTAAAAAATGGGGTACAGAGCTAAACAAAGAGTTCTCACCTGAAGAATATATAATGGCTGAGAAGCACCTAAAGAGATGTTCATCATCCTTAGTCATTAGGGAAATGCAAATCAAAACAACCCTGAGATTCCATCTCACACCAGTCAGAATGGCTAAGATCAAAAACACAGGAGACAGCAGTTGTTGGCGAGGATGTGGAGAAAGAGGAACACTCCTCCACTGCTGGTGGAATTGCAAGCTGGTACAACCACTCTGGAAAGCAGTCTGGCGGTTCCTCAGAAAACTGGGCATGACACTCCCGGAGGATCCAGCTATACCACTCCTGGGCATATACCCAGGGGCTTTACCTGCATGCAATAAGGACACATGCTCCACTATGTTCATAGCAGCCTTATTTATAATAGCCAGAAGCTGGAAAGAACCCAGATGTCCCTCAACGGAGGAATGGATTCAGAAGATGTGGTATATCTACACAATGGAATACTACTCTGCAATTAAAAACAATGAATTCACGAAATTCCTAGGCAAATGGTCAGATCTTGAAATATCATCCTTAGTGAGGTAACCCAATCACAAAAGAACACACATGGTATGCAGTCACTGATAAGGGGATATTAACCCAGAATCTCGGAATACCCTAGACACAATTCGCATATCAATAGATTTCTAAGAAGATGGAAGGAGAGACCCCTGGTCCTGGAAAGACTGGATGTAGGGGAATGCCAGGACAGAGAAGCAAGAGGGGGTTGAATGGGGAAAAGAGGGAGGGAAGGGGGCTTATGGGACTTTCGAGGAGGGAGGAAACGGGAAAGGGGAAATGATTTGGAATGTAAATAAAAAAAAACTTAGAAAATAAAAAATAAAAAAAAAAAACAATTGGAGCAGAGGCTGTCTTTGACTCTGTTGCATGCCATTGGATCTCCTTACTGTAACTGGGCTGCCTAGGTGGACCTCAGTGGGAAAGGAGGTGTTTAGTCCTTCTGGGATTAGATGTCTCAAGGTAGGGTTGGTACACAAGGAGGGTGGGTTCCCCTTCTCTGAAGAGAAGGGAAGGATGTAATGGGGGAGAGATTTGTAAGGTTGGGACTAGGAAGAGAAGTGGGAGGGAGTTTCGATTGGGATGTAATGTGAATTAAAAATAAATTATGAAAAAAAAAGAGTTGTGTTATTTGCTCAAAGTTGTCAATGACAGTTCTGAGTCAGAGTCAGAGCGCATGTTTAGCTGGATGAGGCCCTGGTTACAATCCACAGCACCAAAGAAGTTAATTAAAAAGTGATTTTGGATGAAAGTATGAGTGTGTACACAGCCATGGAAGTAAGGAGTCCCATGAGAAAAGAGAATTATAAAACATTTCATTCCAGCTATGTATTCTACCACATCAAAAGCAGTTTCAATCAAGGTAGGAATCTGATTCTTTTGTAGGCTCCAATGTTCAAAACTATGCAAGAGACTTTGAAGAAGTAACATCAGTCAGAGGTTAATTATACAGACTCCAAAACCTATAAACCTGTGTTGAATTCTTCTTTAAAATATGATCTCTGTCCATAAAGTGCTAACCGTCCAAATCATGAGTCTGAATTTGATTCCTATCACACCTGAATGCATACTTACATGTATACACACACAAACATGTACACATATACACAAACCTACACAACAATATACATATCTCCATGCATACTTGCACATACATATATATAAACACCATCATGTATACATATGCAGATACTTGTATACACATATATACATATACCAACATGCACACATACTCCAACATGTACACATGCAAACAAACACATCAACATTAATACCTGCATGCATACTTGCACACATGTATAAACATACTAAGGTGCATATATATGCATGTGGGCACACCTGCAATGGATACTTGCACACAAATGTGCATACATATACCCCAACATAGACACACACACACATGTATGGCCATGTGTGCTCAAACCAACCTGAGTCTCAATTTCCTGACTTGAAGAACAAGGAGAGCAAAACATACCTCTCCTGGGACTTCTATGGGCATAAAGTAGACTGATGTATGTACACACACAGGATCATGTATGAGGTGAGCATCAGTAATTCCTCCCAGCAATCTCTCTGTTTAAAGATGGGAAGAAGCTATTTGCAGTAAGACTAAAAGCGAGTTTATTTGCTCCTGCCAGAGAAAGAAGCCTAATGAGAAATGCATCACATTGTGGTACAGCTGCATTGTCCTATGCTGTAATATGCCACAGCTTTAAGCTATAAGAAGAACTTCTAGGTCTTACTCTCAAATAAAAACTCCTACCAAACGAGCACCACAGCACCTTTCTTTTAAAAATCTCTGTACAATAATCTGAGTGCATTTTATTTGCCAAGTATCTTTCCAGGAAACAAGACAAGAAGGTTTAGGTTTTGTCTCTGTTTTGCAATGGATAGAGAGCAGATATTGTTCATATCAGCTTTCTCTCTTTTCTCTAGTATAGTCTTCACAATGTAATTGAGCCAAAAGGTAATGGTAACGAATGTCAGCACTGATAAGAACTATATAATAGATAAGATTTAAATATTGAAAAATGTTTAAGTGAAATGTTACACATGACATAATAACTTAGGTGGATCAAAGAAGTCAGAGCTTCCTAGGGCTTGCTTTCATTTCTTTTTCAATCCTCCTAGTGATTAAGAACTCAAAAAATAACCTAACCAGTTCTAAGAACTAGGCAGGCTCAGACTTCCTCCCAGCAATCTCTCTGTTTAAAGATGGGAAGAAGCTATTTGCAGTAAGACTAAAAGAGAGTTTATTTGCTCCTGCCAGAGAAAGAAGCCTAATGAGAAATGCATCACATTGTGGTACAGCTGCATTGCCATGCAGACTTATTTATTCCTAAACCATGCATACTCATCTTAGTAGGACAGTAAATTCATGAGGGAAGATGGGAAATTCACACATTACAGTTGACTATCTGCTAAGAAGCATACCCAGCCATTAGGCTTAATTAGAATGAAATTAGATGAGATGATATCATACTTAAATTGTCATATATGTTAACTAGCTTCCTTTGTCTACTAAATATGATTTATATCTTCTGTACCAGCTGTCATTAGTTTAAAGGCAAAGATCTCTAGATTCTGGTATATGGGTTAAGTATGTTACAAGAGAAGAAGCCAGAAAGCAAAGAAAAACCAAGAAGACTTAACTTCATTTGCCATTAGGCCACCCCTTAAGTTAGAAGTAAGAAAAAAGTTAGTCAGAGAGAGGGCACAAGAGTCAACCACGTTTCCCTTACATGATCATAGAATAAGTCTCTTCCATGTGGTGATCTAAAGATTGTTGATAGACTCCAGACAAGGATGGGAAGGGAGAGGAGGAGAGGGAGAGATAGCCATGGTGATGGAGATGGTTGTGGGATGGAGATGGCTGTGGAGAGGGAGAGAGAAGCAAAGAGAAAGAATGAATGGATTTTAAAATGATTATAACGTTTGTTCCCATGAAGATTCCCAAGGAGAAGGGAGATTTTAAGACATTGAGATCAGGGTAATTATTATTATTATTAGTTTAATTAGAACAAATGACTACATACGTGGCCAGCAGAGTTCTTAGAACTGAGACAAAAATGAAAGAGTATCATTTACAAAGACTTTCTTTACGTCAGGAGTTACCCATTAACTCTTTAGAGATGAGTTCATTAGACAGATTTGTTTGTATGTAACAGGAAAATTTATTACCATTTCTATCCCGTATATGTTGGTGAATGCCCAGCGAATCTATTGAAAATTTCACAGCTACAAAGGTATAAAGAGTATTCTTAGACTGGAGTCTGTTTCTCTCAAGAAAATGAGTATTTCACTACTACCCTAGTATCAGAAAAAGCATATTAATATTTTTGCATAAGGACTCAAGAAATTTCCAGTGCAGAGTAGAACTCATCAGGAAGTGGAAGCCTTATAAACTGTTCATGGGAACATAAATGTTTAGCCACTGTGGAAATCAGCATGAGGGGTTCTCAAAACTTTAAAAGTAGAACAACTGTTTGAAATAGTTATGACATTTCTTCCCAAGACTCCAAGTCACATATCACAAAAATTTTAACATTATTTATTTATCTTTTTTGAAATGTTAATGTGTGTGTGTGTATGTGTGTGTATGTGTGTGTGTGTGTGTGTGTGTGTGTGTGTGTGTGTGTGTGTGTGTGTGTGTGTGTGTTAGGGGGTTGTGTGAGCACATGTGTGTCCAACATACATACAGGATTCTGAGAGCAGAGGAGGGTATCAAATTCCCTGGAACTAGAGTTACAGACAGTTTGAAGATGGAATTGAACCCAGGACCTCTGGGAAAAAACTACTGCTCTTAAACCCTGAGCCATCTCTCCAGCTTCTTCACAGAGATTTTATGTGCTCATGTTCATTATAACAAAATTTACTAACCTAGATACAACGGTAGAAGTGAAAAACATGTTTTATGTACAGTATAATTTATTTTAGCCATAAATAAGAATAAAGATATGTCTTTGTAAGAAAGTAGATGGGACTAGAGATAATCACATTACGCAAATTAAGTCAGTCTGGGACAAATACCATATGTTTCCTCTCATTTTGTAGTTCTAGGCTTTATATAGATACATAAAAGCATGTCAGTATATATGACATGAATATGAAGCTTTCTAGGCAAACACAGGTGATTAATGAGAGGGAGAAGAAAGTGATGGAAGACTATAGACCCTATGGAATCATGTTCAGTGTATACCATATACATTTATGGATATGGATATACATTTCATGTACCGTGATACGATGTTCATGGACAGAGGAAAGGGAAGGGAGAAATGTTGTAATTAAAATACAATCTCAAAAATAAACAAAAAAAAGGCGAATCAAGAAGAATGTTCCACCTATTATGTCAGGATTAATATCCTGAGGAAAATCAAAAGAAAGGTTTTCAAAATTCTACAGACTGTGTTTTCAGCTATAAAAGCTCCCTAATTGCCTGAATATGCAGAGCAGATCTCTGAACATCATTTCCAAGAATACTTTGAATGGATATGCATGGAGACAGCTGATATGCCATATTAACCTCATGATCCTATACCCTGGTCTGAAGCATAGTTCCAGTTTCTTTTAATCTATGGCTATTTTTCTTTTATATTTTATAATGTTTTTTGTTTTCGATAGTAAGAGTAGATCCCACTGTTTGTCTTCTTGACTAGCATTGAAACACGTCCTGTGTGATATAGTACATATGCTGGTGCTATTACACTATTACCTTTACACGTGGTCCTTGATAAGTAACCTCTGGGGCTCCAAAACAAAGTCCTGAGCATCAATTTACTTTTTCATGACATTTGGTTCACCAAAATGTAATACCAAGAAGTGCTCATGAAGGTCCAAGTAAAGCTTCTCTGAATGTTTAATGCCAATAATAAGTATAGCAAGTCATACAAAATGAAATTGCATTCCAATAATACCATATGAAGATACAGAACACCAGTACCTCTCATGTTATTGCATTAAGGTCTTTTAGTCTTGTGGACTAATGTCATCCATCAAAATGTTATGGTGTTTGGAGAAAGGCCACTGGACTTGAAAGACATAAATTAGGGTTTTTTTTCCCTTGCAATAATGTCAACAATTACAATATATCATGTTTATTTTAATATCTCTCTCTCCTTTTTTGGTCCAGTTAAGTCTCTTACTAAAGCAAATTCTTTTACAAAGAACTTGGACACATGGATGTGCCCAAACCAACTTTCTCTATGGTATAATCGTGCTGACAACAAGGAGTAAGAGTTGAAGCTATTCACATTTAATCAGAAATGTATGTTTCTGAACCAGGTATGCTGGCTTATACCTGTGATCCCACACTCAAGAGGCAGAGACTAGAGACTGGCCTCAAGTTTAATGCCAAGGAGTACATAAATCCATGCACACCACGAATCAGTATCAGTCCTGGGATGTCTACAGGAATGCCAGACATACTGAGAAGACAATCCTGTTTCCACTCCTAAGTGTTTGGACCCATACATCTTTAATTTATTAAATCACTCATTCAGTAACCATCCGTGGTACCTCTTATTATAGGAAACACAGATGGAATATGATACAGTTATTGGAATGACTGGAGACTGCTTTAGCCTCGTAGCTAGCAACTCAAACTGACTAGCCTTATACACAAATGAGAAATAAAATGGTCGGAGGGGATCAAAACCAATTACATTCAAGTATTTATAGTTTTATTTGGTATGGTCTTCCAAAGAGATTCTTAGATATAACATAAGGCTTTATCACAATTAAATTTTATCTTAAACTCATTCTGTTTTTTTAGGGCTTTACCCACATCTGCCCCCGCCACCACCACCATCACTACCACTACCAATAACCCAGCATGTCCATATTCTTTGTCAAATGATAAGTGTGATTGGGAAAAAAAAATCTAATCCAAGATTTTTCTAGAAGAAATGGCACTGTAATCCAGTTAGGGAATAGTTTGAGGCATTAATCACGGACAAAAGTGCTTCAAGCCATCTGGCATTCTCGGTTATTCTTAGAGTGCCTGGGGGGTGGGGGAACTAGCAGATATTATAAGTGAATTCAGGTTTGCTCACAACACTGACTCATCTGAGCTCCAAACACTTCAGACTCCAAAGGTTTTCCTCATTTCTAGTTTCTACACTTTAGGAAATTATTTGATGTCACATTAAATCTACTAAGCATGCCTATAAACTTGGCTCAACTGCCCTATCAAGTCCATTTACTGACTTGCATGACAATCACAGATACCTTGGGCTACATGAAAACTGATAGCAGCTATGGTGTAGCCAGGCCTGCTGTTTGTACTCTGTTCCCATCCTACTCCACGTTTTAGGGTTCAGTACCTGTAGGCGCTATACCTGAGCTTCCCCTTGATCACATGACCAAATGACACTTCACCATCTGAATCAGTGACAATGCCACTCTTGCTTCTGAGAAACATACCATGATGCTCAATCTAAACCAGGCATTTGTATTACAAATTTCCATTATAATGCCAGCTTTTCATTTTTTACTGTGTACTATTTGCTACTTTAACATCTCTCATAATCAATTATCATAGAAATTCTACTAAGTACAAGGAACTTTTACTACCTACAACATGCGCATAGAGAAACTGACTGATCCTAAGTGCTACACACCTAGCACTGTGCCAGATTCATATTTATATATGATAAATTATTAGGCAATTAACTAATTGAAATAACCATCTTTTAGAATTGCAATTTGACTCTCTACTTATGGTGAATAAAGTGATTCAAACAGATGAGGGTTGGAACTCTGTTTCATTATATATAATCTGAAAAAATTAATATAACACCCACTTGTAGAATTCTGGCTTGGGTTTAATAAGAATTCAAGGGTTTAATATAAGCCAAATAACCATAATAATTTGCAATCAAATTATTTACTCGTGATTTGTATTCACATATTTTAATTCTAGCCCACAGATATTTAAATAGCACATCCCATTTAGCCTCCAAAGGCTAACAATTCAAATAAAATAACCTTCTTTATTTTTCCAATTGGCTGGCTTGTGTTTCTTAATTATTTTATTGTGTACTTTGATTTGTCACTTTATTCAACAAATATGTTTGAGTTACCTAGGATCTGAGAACCACGATTACTCACAAATCCCAGACCTTATGAATACAGTTAAAAAGGAAGCTAAATTATCCAAACAATTACCAAAAATTAGAGATCTTACTGAGAATACAGATTGCAGAAAACCATCCCTAAAGGTCTGTCTTAATAAGTCTTCAGTAGAATCTAAACTTTCATTTCGAAGCTATCCAGAATCTTCAGGAACAGAAGCTGTAAATCAATAGGGCAGGAATCATACTTCATGAACAAATGAACCTGAGTAACGAGAAGTAGAAAATAGCTGTCAGAAATGAAATCCCTGTAGTTCAATGGAAGAAATTATGTCGGCCATGAAAATTGGGAAAAACTTTGAATGAGGTCTCATGTAGTCTACCTTCTGGGAGGAAAGTGTCTCATTTGTGTAAACATTACAATTGATATTTTGATATATTTATCACCAAGAAGAATTTAAGTGAAAGCATAAAATCTGCTTGATGGAAATAAATAGCAACTATTACATCAAAATAGCAACAATTACATTTAGAGTCCCAACTTTTATTATTTTTAAAACTAAAGTGAATTATATACACATTTTCCCTTTTATTGAAAATAGTTCTTTTCTCATACAATATATCCTGATGATACAACACTTGTCACCAAACAAAGCTTCCAGTACTGGGACTGGGATATATCCAATTAAGTTGTTTGCAAACTGAGGGCCATGCAGATCCCTAGGCAACCCCAGCTATTACTAAGACTATAGATTGCTCTCCATAAACTGACAACAAGGCCCCATTGATAAATTCTAATTTTAATACACAGGTATTATACCAAGAAGATTTTGCTATACATTTATTGGTAAAGCATAAACATACATATGGAGGAAATCCTTAAGTTAAAGAGCTATGAATCCATATTGAATCTATTATCAAGTTGATGGGATAACTGAAATCATGTACATTATGCCACCACCCTGACTCTGGCCTGCGGACCACATAGTGACTCTAGATCAGTAACTTGCCTGTCACACTGTTCGTAGTCTTGACTTCTACAAATTGCTTGCTTTATAAAGCTCACTTCATCTATAATCTTTTTGATAGGATTAATAGAGAGATTTCTACCTACCAGCTAAGCAGAGTCCAGACAAACACACCATTCTACACTGACCTTCACTGAAAGAAAAAAATACAGCAAAATACAAACACTGCACATGGTGACAGAGGATGATGTTTTGAGAACTGGTTGGAGCTTAGATATGCTACTCTGAAGTAGGACAAATAGAAGTTCCAAGTCAGTTGCAACTTGAAAGGTGAAACACAAGTGTTGGCCTTTTAGTGCTGAGTGTTATTAACATTGATTATAATCCATGAGCTGCGTGATAGGAAATATAGCTTATGGATAATTACTAAAATATGGGTAAAATTTATATAGTGATTCTGAAATTATGGATATGATTAAGCATTTCTTTATGATTGAACCCAGTAGAGTAACATAGCTAAGGAAAACAAATCAGCAACTCTGCACCCAAGTTTCATGTTTGTAGTTTGACATTGACAGTGATGGGACTCTGGACACCAGGGTCTTTAACAGAGCCTGAAGACTTGGGCTTGACTTTTGTGTCTCAGTGTATGTATTTCTCGTTCTTGCCTACTTCCTACTCTTTCTCCTCTTCCTCTATCCCTACTGTACTTATCCTTCCTAGGTTCCCACTCTTGAGAATATTATAAAGAAACTTGGATCACAAGCACATATTTAGATAAGGAAGAGAGAAACTTTAGAATTCCCTGAGCTAAAATAAGTCAGTATACATTTAGAGCTGTTTACCATCTCCTTTTGCCAAACATTCCATACTCATGATTGAACCAATCCATCTTTACTAACATACTTTGAGGAAGAGGCATCATTAATTCTTTACTTATAGGAAATTTCAAGTCTATAAAGGTTTAGAAATTTACTTAACACTTCTGTTTCTTTTTTGCTTTTAATGAGAAACTATAGAGACTATACAAAGATATGGTGCTTAATGTATTTTATTTAATACATATCCATGCATATATTATGAATTCTGTAAATCATATATTATGAATTGAGATAATAAACGTCCTTGACTTGCTTAGTTTTCTGATGAGAACATTTTATTTTTTCATTGACTTATATATTTTCTATGTCACAAATCTGTCTGAGTAGAAGCTCATTGCCCTCAGCCTTGGGAACAAGGGCAATTGAACAGAACATGATAACCAGTTCTTCAGTTATTATGAGAATCATTTAAGGAAAGAGTTCCAAGTTGTTAAGGTGAGTTACTTTAAAAATAAGGACAACACTTAAACACTTAAAGGTTTTGTGAAACTCAGTTCTCTCAATTTTTTTAGGAAATGCAGTCTGATTTATGTACTTCATCTAAACAAGCCTCAAGAAAGGTTTAGCCTTTCTGAGATCCTTTTACATCTAGCAATTTGACTAAATGGAAGGGAACTTTTAGGGAGGGCTATATTAGGTGTGAGGAAGAAATGCATTTCTCATGCATGAGAGAAGTTTGTCAAATTACATTTCAATTTAGTTATAGGCAAATATTACAAGATATGGAAAGTTAAACATTCTTAGTAATTTTTTTTCTAATTTTCTTGGGGCAATGTTTAGCTGAATTATCCCTTGAGCACATAGCGCAATGTTTTTACAATGCTAAATTTGCATAGGTTTCTCTGACAACATCTTTAAAAGTTGAGAATTTACACACACACACACACACTCACATGGACTATAAGAATCTTAATTGAAAAATTTCACAGTTCAAATGATAATATGCTAGATCAAACAAACACATTTTCAACCAAAGGCTTATGAAGTCTCAACAGAGGCTTTGGGATGCTTAGAAGTCTAAATGTAGGATATTTTTTAAATTAAATGAATAAAAGTTTCATCTTGAGGGAAAAAGGGTAGGTAATTTTCAGAATTAACTGGATACTTAATAACTCTCAACTGAAAGTTCTTTAGAAGCTGTATACTTTATTATCAGCTAAAATTGTAAGACAATAAAATTGAAGATCAGAAATAAACTGAATATAGGTTTATGCATCTGCCTGTGTATGTGGCACATTTTTACACATGTACAAATTTGTGAATGGAGCTCTTAGAATTGTGAAGTTGTGGTATAACAGAATACATAAAGTATTCCAACAGCATTCTTAGTGATTGTCAATAAAATGATATTTGCTGTATAAGAGTTAAGCACTGAGAAATTTCGGCAAGGTTATTTTGTATTTTTTGTTGTTTTATTTTGTTCATATAGAACTCAGATTATGATAGACTAAAGCAACTCTCAAACATCTATATCTTTATTTAATCCTTTGAAAATTTTTCATTAATAAATGAAGTACATATATTTGATACATGGAGTGCAGAATGAATACCTGTAAATAAATAGTCAATGGTTAAGACTACCATTGAGCATGTTAGAAAATGATGTGTGATTTCCCAAGATTAGAAAAATTACTCATTTGCATAGATGATAAATAGACTGCTTTTGGGAAGAAATTAAGACTAATTTTCAAAAATATAAAACAAGAAGACACTCTCACTTCATATCATATGAATATATTATAAGAATAAACCCAAGTTCTCCAGGGAAATAAATCTTCTACATTTTATTAACCAGTTTCCTGAGCATTCAATATTTTGCCAATTATATCAATTTTCTTATTAAATTCTAACTTTGCAGATGTAGTTAATGTTTACATTATATTCTAAAATGAAACATTGTTTATTAACCTTTCAAAAATATATCCTTGATCCCTAACCTAAACAATACCAAGATAGCAGCAGCATGTAAGGAATTTGGCATTTTGTAATGGGTGATGCACTTTTATTGTACAGTAGTGACTCACTCCTTCATTGCTAATGGTGGCTTCTGAAATTGTTATATGGAAGCAAATTTGTGACATAAATACTCTAGAGAAGCATAAATGATAAGTCATCATGACTTGTTCATTCAGAAGCAAGAATGAACATAATGCATTGATATTCAATAACCATAAAGTTTATTAAAATGTTGTAGCTGTCCAATGTTGCTGATAAATGTATATTAAACATTATTTGACATATAAAAAAGTGGGGTGTCTAACTCAAAAGGTTAAAAAGTCATATAATATCAAACATAAAATAATGTAATATATGTTTAAGGGACTTACATGTAGTAAGCACACACTTGTGCACAGGCATGGTGGCAATTCCTAAGGCTGTATAGAACGGAGTTCTAATCTTAAATTGCTTATAAGAGATAGTCAAGGATGGCATAAAGTTCCTTAGGATTCAACCTGTCTTTCTTCATGTTGGAGAGAGAACTTTATGATGTCATTAGACAGGTGGTTCCTTTATAGAGATTGTTTTTTCTAGGCTTTCTGTGATTAAATATTGGGGAAAGGGATAATAACAGATAAAGTGTGTGACTTATTTTCCATTCCTTATTTCCCATTCCCTTAGGATACAGCATCAAAAAGCTGATGATCTGGATTCAACCATATACACAACAAAGTGTTAGGGGGCATGGGCACTGCATGAGGTGTAGCTGTTCAACCAGCCTCCTCCACTTACTTCTAGAGTACCACATAAAACAAAAATAAGTTTCTACTTGAGTAGAAAGAACTCATATCAGTAGCTCTTCCTTATTACAATTTAGTCTAGCCCCCAAAAAATAAATAATAAGATACTATCTGGTACTGTTATTTCTCATTAATCATCTAAATTTCTGCATAAAATATGATTCCATTATTCCAATTATTCAACCCAAAATCTGGAGTCCTTCACTCTTTACTTCCTCTCGCAAGCTAGTATCAATCAATCAATCCAATGAACTGCCAAAAACTACTGGCTGAGCTTTCAAAGTAGACTCTAAATTTGACATTTTTTATATCTTTATTCTTTTAATCCTTAATTCAAAACCAAGATCATTGTTATTTCAAAATTTTCTCATTAATATCACAGCTTCCTTCCTACCATTAAAAAAATATTACTTCCCAAACATAATACAGGCTTCTTATTAGTCATAATATAGAGAATTATAAACTATTTGAAAGACATTGGCATGGCCATCTGAGCTCTGCCATCTCACTGATTTCTTATGCTCCTCCACCCCATAATCACCAACTTATTCCGGGTACTCTGCTATTCAGGCTGTTATTTGAATATGTCAATCAAAACCTTGACTAGAACATAGCACACTTTTATTCTGTCTACAATGCCTCTACCCCCAAAAAACTCAATTATGTCTCAATGCTCAAACTACAAAGACATCCATCTTAACTGTCCCATGTAGCACATCTAGCCTCTCTTCTGCCTACTGTTCAATGTACCACCTCCACGCTTGGTATTCATAACATGCTGCACACACATGCTTCTCTGTTATGTATTACTTCTGTTGAAATATATGAAGCATACTATTCCAAATGTGTGTTGCTTTCCATGCTGTAACCATAATCCTTAGAATAGGGCCTAACCAAGCATATACAAAACTACTAGTTCCTGAATCAATAAGTTGTAGGAATAAAATTAATAAAACTCAACCAGGCTAAGGTGCTATAGGGAGGGCACAGTGGATGTTAGGTCATTCAAATAAAATAATCCTGCTCAATTGGGAGATAACAGACTTCTTAGGATAGATACATTAGTTGTCTCCAAAGAACAGCAGCATTTGATGGCATGCAATTGAAGTAGAGGAAATACATATTGTCGCAGATATAATGAACACAAAAAAATTATCCATAGTCATGGAGCAGGGAATGCAGAATTGGGGGGAAGCAGAGAAAGTGCTCCCTCCCACATGGCAGGCGCAAGACTAGACACTGACAAGAGAGGAGATGGAAAAATGTATCTAGAGCACTCCCCAAAGCTCACATAACTTCCTACATGGATCTGAATTCAGGTCCACGTCTGCCAAGTTGTAAACTGAGCTGACTTCACTTCATTGTAGGGTCTGCTATTCCAAGGGATTTGCACTTTTAACCACAGAAGGGCACTGGACATGTGAATCATGGGACATAAGAACACTAATACATTACAAAGATATAAAGTTCGTGATTATATGATTATGTAGAGAATGCAGCAAACCAGGATAAGCTTAAGTACAGAATGGCAGAGGTGAAATGTTAGGAAATTCAGGCAAGAAGTGATAGAGGCATGAATTAAAGCCAGGTCAGACAGGGACAGTTAAGAACAGAGGACGGACAGACAAGACAGAGCTTGTGATTGAATAGCCCCTGCTTTACAATCTGGGCAGAACTTTACAGAGAAAGGATGATGTCATCTGCAAAGTTGAGAAACAAAATAGACAAATCACAAAGAGGATTATTTCCATCATGTCTATCTGGGCACACAGCTGCTTAATGGGTGGATCTGGATTAAACCCCCAGGATTTATGGCTTTTAGAGCTTCGGCCATTTCTCTACCTGACATCTAAAACCAAATGACTAGAGCCCGTAACATGAGGCACAAAGAGACAGAGACCTAGTTCAGCGGTTTAGTTACGTCTAGGAAAGTTTATATTTTGAGCATGAGAGAAAATGTGCTGTTGCTGAGAACACTGAACTATGACATATACAAAATATACTATTACATGTATTTACTGTTAGAGTAGGTCTTTTATCTCTTACTGTGATAAACTGAATTAGAAGAAAAAGGGAGAATGCTATCTTTCAAAACCCAAAAATTAAAGAAGTCATAATTATTTCCAGCTTATTCCATGAAAATTGCTTAGTACTAGAGGGGTTAAATATCAAAAATGAGTAGATGTGTTAACAAATGAAAAAACACTTTGAAAAACATAGCATGAGAGAGAGGAGCTGAGATTCTAAGTCTTCAGTTAGCAACGAGAGTTTTAAGGAAGGCATCCATCCAACCAATAGATGACAGCTTACGATTATGTCTGGATGAAGGCTCCAAACTGTGCAAACTGCAGGTGGCTACATGTGAAACAATGCACTTTCTCATTTAATTTGAGACCTTTATGGTATTAGAAGAGTTATTGTACTGAGTAATCAAAAGACAAAATGTCAGCTCTAATGAAACTTTGAGTAATAGGTAAAGTATAAAACCACTTCCTTCAAGCAAAATGTTGAGTAGATTTTTAAAAATATTGGATTCTTTTATTCCTTCTGAACTAAGAGTCTAATTAACAGAAATTTCAGGATCCTGCTACACTAATTCAGGATAATTACTGGGGAACCCAATTCAATTCCCAATTCTTGAACATTAGAAAGTGTGAAACTGAACCCACAAAAATACATCAAGGATACTTGCAAGCTGTGAAATGGAATGTAATTAACACAATAATAAGAACTTCAATGGGAGTTATTGGCCCACTCATATCTACACAGGCGATTTGACCTTGATTTAAATGCCAGAATTACAAAAGTTTTCAACTTCTAGTCACCAAGCCTTTACTTCACACATGTTTGTTTGAAACATAGTCCTACTGATGCACAATTTAGGGGAGGGCCTCAATATCTGATGTTCTGAGCCCATAGCCAATGTTAATATGTTCTGTGAAGCAAACATCAGAGGCTTATGTTAGCCTTCAGGTTACACGGCTTAAGCAGCGCTTGAAACTTTGAGCCTCTGGGTGGCTTTACAGTACGAAAGGTATTGAAAATTCCACAAAGTTTTTGTTTGTGTGATTTGTCTTATTGATGCTTATACTATCAGAATTTAAGGTAAACTCAACAGGAAAGAAATCATGCCCAGTACTACAAACTTAGCCAGCTTTCCAGAGCCAGTGAGGTCATGGGACTTAGAAAAGAATCTACTACCACCGCCTTGCTAGACCAGCATAATTCCTAAAGATATTCTAAGTCTCACCTTTATACCCACACATAAATGCTGATGCCACCCCTCATTAAAGAGACTTCCCTATAAAGCAAATGGAGACCATGACAGAAAACCATGACTAAACACAAGATAGCAATCAATAAATTCTGGGGAGCCCAATACCAGTGGATATGTCTACATTACAGCTCCTGTACCTCTGGCTTGGGGAACATAGAATAGGAGGCAAGATCAGAGGCAGAATATAAGGAAGTCTGTGAGACTGTTGCACCTAGAAATAGCTGCCAAACCAAGACTGAAAGAAGAGAATTATCATCAAACGTGTTAACACAAAAAGTGGATAATCTTGAGGGGTTCCAGCCCTAGACAAAATAACAGAGCAACTGATGACTTGTAGAAAAGTGAGAATTAATCTCTTCCCAGGGGTGAACCTCCTTATTGGATATCCAGTGCAAAGTGGTCAATCCTGAAAGCCTACATACACAAACAGCAGAAACAGACCAAATGATTAATATTTCTATATTTGCATATAAGTATGTACATATATGTGTGTGCCTGTGTCTGTGTTTGTGTGTGTGCATACATATATGCAGATGTTACAATAATAATCAAAGAAAAGGATACTATCAATTTGAGAGTTGAAGGAAGGATATGGAAAGGATTGATGGGAGGAGACCTGAGAGGATCTGAGGGAAGGCAATGGAAGGGGTAAATTGATGTAGATATATTCTAATTTAAAATGTATAAAAATGTAAAAGTAAAAAAGGATAATAAATATAAAACAGTTTAAAGTATTTATTCACTTCAAATAATAATTTTATTCAATTAATTTACTTCAAATAATAATTTCATCAGATAATACTTTTAATATTTCAAATAATTTCAAATAATATTCACTTCAAATAATAAATACGTATTAAACAATATTTTAAAATTATAAATTAAATAGTTTTAAATAGTTAACAAGAAATATAGTTGTTTCAAACTTTGGAGAAATCAAGTTATTCTGACTTAGGAAGATATCTGGATTTTCTGTTTCTGCATTCAGTGTGCTATTAATACCACACTCTAGACTGTGGCCTCTGGAACAGTTCACTATATGCTATAGAGATAATCTCTTGTGCACTGTGTAAAAGCATTCACCTGTCAATAAAATGCTGGTTGATTAATGAGTTGAAGCAGGATTAGAAGGTAGGGCATCCATCAGTGAGAGAAAAATTATGGGTTTGAGTCAGGCATGGAAAGATTCACCTGGACACAGAGGTAGACGGTCGCATGAAACTGAGGACCAGGTAACCAGCCACATGGCATGACTTAGACTACTTTAAACAGGATAATTGAGTTATTAGCTAGTCAGGGAACAGGCCTCAGCTTATGGCCTACACATTCATTCATATATAAGAAGTCTCAGAGTTGTTACTTTGGGGGTGGATAAACCTTTGGTTACATATACTCACAAGAGAATGAAACAGAAATACAAAAAATAGCATGCTAGTGTAATGTGTTCTGATCTCAATGAACCCTTAGAAAGATCCCAACCCACACTTCAAGAGATTCTGCATTAAAAAAACCAGTTTTCAGAAAATAAGAATTTTCAGTTTAGTTTATGGATATCCTGTGGATAATCATTTTTAATTAGGAACATATGTAATTATGAAATTTATTCAAATACACAACTTCACCCGTTGAATCTGCTGCCCATAAAACAAGTACTTTAATTATAAGTGAACCGTGTTCATCAGTCTTTCCTTTATGCCTGGTTAGTCGACAGAACACTCTGACACCCCCCTTCTCACCTCCTCAGTGAGCTTTCTAACATGAACACTCACTGCCCTTTCAACAGCTTCAAGAGGTGCCTAGGGGCATCTTAACTTCCCATCATCAGGGCAATTCTCCCAGTTCACTGTCTTAAACATGACATCATCTCATTCATTTCCATATCAGAAATGAACACCGTTGTTTACTTCATTATTTGCATAAAAAACAAGGAAGTTATCCATAATTTCTCTTTATCACATGTACAGCTAATTGATATGTTGCCAAATTATACCACAACTTCAGTGTATTTCCATCCACCACCGTCATCGAAGCCACCATTGCACTTTGCTTTAATGTTGTCACCCCCCAGCTGGCACCATTGGTCTCCTCCTTGACTTCAGAATTCATTTATCACAGTCTGAGAGTGTGTGAAAAATCTACTTTTGTACTCACAAAGTAGAAGCCAAGCTTGTCTTGATACCTAAACACCCCCAATTCTTGTCTATACCTCTGAGGATGCAGAAGCAAAGAACAAGTGTCCTAGCCTCTGCCACCAGTACAACTCCATCTCATGCTTTCTAGCATGCCTAACATGTTTCTTGTGGTTTTCTTCATCTGGAGTCTTCTAGCCACACATTTGTTGATCTGGTTTTTTCTTGTCATTTGGCTTTCAGTTCCAGTTTTCCTTTCTGGGGGAAGCATTGTCATGCCACAGACTGACAGACTCACCAAGACTCCTTAGCTACCCTACTTAATTCCAATTATTTCTAATATTTATCACTACCTGAAAGCATTTTGCTTCTACCCATAGATGTTTTTTGCCTTTTTTCCCATTCATTCATTATCAAAATATATATCATATTCAGTTTTCTCTCTCCAATGTCTGTTAAAACAAAGTAATACTAAATGACTTAAATCTTACACTTCTTGAATATAGAAGGAATAATTAAATGAATACATAAGTTCATTTCAATAAAGAAACTACCTTGCAAAACAATCCACTAAGTGTTTTTTGTTGATATTTTCAATTGTTGAGGGTATAAACATTCAAACATTTTACACCATCCACTCAAAGGCACACTGTAACATGCCATGAAAAGGGGTCATCTGATCTTTGAGGTTTACTAATCTTTGCTATGTATATTTGTAATCTGAAAATCACTCCAAGGAGAATATTCCAAAAGAGTTTTCTAATTTTAGATTATTTGAACTCTATGATTTATAAAATAAACAATTATAACTCACAGGAATGAATTTGGATATTCAAAGCCATCTTAATTTTCTTCCAAGAAAACAAACAAAATGTCTGTTGAAAACCTACATATTGATTATTTCTTATCTGAGAACTAATTTTTACTTCAGCTGAAAGCTTTATCATCAACAATGATCGAGGAAGGCTCCTAGAGTATTTTATATGTTAGAGCAATTCACCTCAGCAAAGTTAATCAGATTAGGCCCCAGAATGGAACTAAATAAATCACCAATGTAAATGTACTCTGTAATAATTCCATGATATATTAAATATGCATGAAATATAAATTCCCAGGAATTTAGTTTAATACCCTTCTAAGTCATGTCTCTTATAATTCTAAATCTCTGTGTGATACTTATAGAGATTTAGGACAAAAAATATTTTATTGGTAAGGAGTTTATAGAATACACTAAGCATAAACATCATATGCAACTTTCCAGGCTATAATAGCTCAATTCAGAAAAAGTATGTACAATTATAAGCTGTATTTCTCAAGAGAGGCCATTGTAGAATTCCAAAAAGAACAACTGAGTCTTAATCCAATGGTCTCTATATTGGGGTCTGTATATTGGGGTGGGCCGTTGCCATGGTAGCCACAGTCTGAAGATTCTCTGTTCTCCCTTGGAGAGTATGGCAAAACCATTGCACACTATTCAAGGATGTCTCATCAGAAGAATGAACACTAAAAGCATTAGTCTAACTAGCCTCCCACAAAAATCATTGAAAATCTTGTTATAGCCTCCAAGGAAATACATGGGTGTGTTTTTAAAACTGAATCCACAGTCATGGGGTCTTCTTAAATGTTTAGAATGCACACCATCAAATGGTTTTATGTGATGATGGGTGGGGTGAGCTTGACCTCATTATCAAGAATCAGTGTGCTATTACAATCTGTCCCAGGAACTAATTACATTTTCTTCTATTTCAACTGTGCTATACTTACTCTTTTCACCCAAATAATACACATTTGAACTTCCAAAGTTGGCATTCCTTCAAAATGAAAACTGTGGAAAGACTGACGTTTGAACAAAGCAAATGAGGATAGAAGTAAAATCCAAGATCCATAATTATTTAGAGTGACAGTAAAATGGAAAAAGAAGACTTGCCCTTAAAATGTGTAACCATTTTAAGGGAACCACATCGCTGCAATCACCATGGCCCCTTTCTGAAATTAGTTACCTTCCCAGCTACCATCTCAAGATTCTATATGTGGCAAATTTCAAGTATTTACAACTTCTGAAATCTTTAAAACTGAGAAAAATGGAAATGCTACCTTTTTGTAATATAATAAATTTAGTTCAACTACTATGGCTTTGTTTTACAAATTCAGGCCAGGATTGATAGCTAAATCTGCCAGTCAAAGTCAGTCACAGCAGTACATGGCAATAATCCCAGCATTTGGGAGCCCAGGGCAGGAGGCTCTCAGGCTTGAGATCAGACCAAGGGACAGAGTCTCCCAGTGTCTAAAACACAAATCGACAACAGTAAAAATACCTTTGTTGTACATGTGGCACATTTCAGTAACAGTGCCTGTGGTCAAAACATTAGGTTAGTTCTGCTTGAATTATATAAGAAAATGTTTCCCTTTTTAATGATACAGACAGATATATCCTTTGTATATTGTTTTATTATCAAATACGTCACTAAATGACCTGTCATTGTTTCCAAATATATAACAGCTCTGACAGAAAAAATAAAAGAAAGAAAAGGAAAAATAAAGAAAGCACTGTGGAAGATTTAAAGGCATATCTACTGTCTCTCAGGATGATTTATATTCTAGAACATTCTGGAAAACAAGAGAAGATATAAATGAAATGTAAAATACTTTCCAGTTTTATACTTTGAGAAGGAAAGTGATTTTGAGATCATACAGAGATCCTTTTTCTACAGATAATTAATGCCTCACATACCTAACTCAAATGCACGCTTTTACCTTTACAGACACTCACTTATGCAGAAGAAATACTACCTTCCAGGATTTGTTAAGGAGACACAAAATCAAGAACATATAAAATATGAAGAGACACTTTATTGCACTCAAATTAATAACTGTTATCCCTCTGGTGTCAATAAGACATAAAAAATACTAGCTCTGAATAAGAAAATATTTACAATGCTGATAATTGTCAAGGGTAGGTTCTAAATATGTAAAGTTAACTCCCAACATAAAAATGAACAGACTAACAAAGACTCTTCAGAGGAAAAAACAATCTCCTAGTTATGGGAAAAGAAGTTTTACCTCATTAGAGAGAAGGAAGTTGAAATCACAGATTGCACTGTGCATCCATCCAATGGGTTTGTTCAATGGTAGCCCATAAAAATCCCCAGAAATAAAAGAAGCAAAATGGAAATGTACAGAAACCACAATCAGATATGACCAGCTTAATAAAAACACTTTAGAAAGGTATTTGGCATCATTTCACAAATATAAAGTGCTTTCTTGGAGGACAAAACAACAGAAACAATACAATTATGGGAAGTTAAGAAATAAATAGATGAAACATAGCACATATGATGAAACAAAATACTATACAAACCCATCAAATGTCCAAAGAACAGCTTAGAATTATTATAGTCATGGAAAGTTGGGGCTATTCAACACTATGCATGAGCTTTGCATGTTGGGGAGGTAAAGAGGAGCTCTTTTGACCTGTGGAATCTTACAAGAAAACTTGAATAATGCTCATTCACATACATCTGGGCTCAGAATTCTCAAGTTGGGGAAGAGAATAGATGTGAGGTGGTTTAGACACTCAGTTTCTTCTGGTGGGTTCTATGCATCCACCCCAAAAATGCCTGCAGAGATGGGTTCTGGCCATCACATCAAGTTGCCCGTTTCACTTTGGGAACATTTTAATTAGTAGACTATTGATTCTCCTGCGGACTCAACTTAAACTTTTTTGTAGCTTTCATTTCTTTGATCTGGTTATCTAGAGTCATGCAAAGTAATTCTATTCCCATATGAGAGTAGGTCAAGCATTTAAGAAATTATATTTTCTTCCTAAACTTCCCATATATAGGCAAAATATTGTCAGGTTTTTTAAATGCATAATTCCTGAATTTTCTCCAGTATATTAAAAACTCTTTGCACATTGTACCTGAAAGAATATGAATGCCTCAACTCCCTCTCTCTGACTTTGATATCCCATTTGAAATATTATTTTTCAAAATGTACATGTGGTACTTAAGATTCTCCTTAGTTATGAACTTTCATAAATACATGTTTTGTTTTGCTTTTAGATAGCTAGTTCACAAGTCTGGTCTTTTGCATAAATAATGCAAGTGCTTTTTTCTAAAGGAAATATAAAAATAATTCAGTGCACTTACATTTCAACTGTTTTAAAGAAAGCTTCTAGGTGAACATGAAATCTCCTGAAGTCAAAAGGCAACACCTGATGTTAGCAAATAAAATGGCCTGTCTCTCCTGTTACATTTACTGGAAACCATTTCATATAAAAATGTATACAAGTACCTCATATGCTCAGGCAGTATTTTGAATTCTAACACAGTGCCTTATCATTAATGTCTAGTTTTATATAAAAATCCCTTGTTGAATGCCAAGCATTCAGAATGTTATTTAATTTCATGAAGAAAATAAAAATTTTGGAGGGAACTAACAGTTACAGTTGGAAGTATGTAAGTTTACAATAGAGGCTGTCTATCAGGAAAATAATAATTCTGAGCATATGTAATGTATGCAGACCTGTATCCGTGAATTTCCCATGATGCATCAAACTAAATTCTGCCCAAAATCCATCAAACCAACTTGCTCAAATGTCCATCTTTCCACTCTTTGTTTTGAGAGCTGCTGTGGACAATCAGATACTACTTAAAGATGGTTGTGCAATGGTTCATTCCAACAGTATTTTCTCTCATAAGCCAAGAGGCAGCTCTTGAGAAGTTTTGTTTTGTTTTGTTTTAAATTTAAAGATGAGAAAATAAAATCAATGTTATTCATTTTAGGCAGAAAGAATAGCATTTCCAATGTTCAAAGAGTTTATTTCTCTACAGAAAGTACATACTGGTGAGCTAAGAGTTAAGACAAATCACAGATTTCTTCAATAAGAAAAGATGAAGTAAGAAGGGAACAAATTAATTCCAGATTGTCTGTAGTGAGTGTAGCACACAGCTGAGTGTGTGGGGCACGGCAGGAAACCCAAGTGCCAGATCTGAAGAGCAGAGTCCTGGATTGCTTTCATCATAAACTGTTCCTACTCAGCCTTGGCAGACATCTTTCCTTTGAAATAATATTTCTTATGTAGTTTGATAGTGTGCATCTTTTGTGAGTTCATGATTGGAATATTCATGATAAATATGTTCATGCTGTATTTCCAGTTCATCTTTGGAAAGTTAGCATTACTGAATATGTGGGTGTTGGAAGTCTAGGGCTCAGTTTCATATTTCAATATATTTGTGGAATAATCTTGTCAAAGGATCTAACTACTCTATATACTATATACTTCTCTATGTACTAACACATAGATAGTTAGATAGTCTCATGGAATAATTCATAATAAAGACAGAGGCTTTAATAATTAGCAAATCACTAAACAATGTGTAGCAATAAAGTACTTAAAGGAGTTATTGTACTTAGTAAAATATCTTATAAAAGAAATAGTAATGATGATTCCACTGAAAAAGTTAAATTAAATAGACAGTTCTCAGAATACTTTAACAGATTTGTGATAAAACAGAATGTGAAGTTTGCTTCCACAAACTTGTGCCCATTCATCATCTCTAAGCCAATCAAATACATCAGCATATTACAAACCAGCAATTCCCAGTACTCAAATATCAGGTGAGATTCCTGAACACTAGATTTTGGATTCAATTGCTAAATCAGAAATTTATTTTAAATGAGGGTAAACTGAGGTTTACCTTTCAAATAAAAAGAAGGCCATAATATGAGTATTAAGAAACAGTACAGCATAAAGCAAGCCAATGTCCATTTCTTAGTGAAAACAAACAATAAAATATATGGTAATCAATTTATATATTTGAGATGTCAAAGGATCTTTGGGAAGTTTTTTTTTAACTTATACTATAACCTTAGAAGCTAATCCTAAACAATTCTTGATAAAATTTGAAAGTGATAATTTCATTAGGTTGTAATTTTAAGTGTCTGAAAGGATCAGTTCACTATAAACTTGAAAACTGGGCTGATTTTCTTTGTCAACTCCTTGAGTGTTTTTCATGAACATCTTGACAGTAAGCTTGTAAAAGATCTTTCAGCGCCTATTCATTGATTGTACCATGCTATACTCTTTATAAATATTAATGTGCACAAATATAAAGAACCTTTCAATATCAAGAATGTTGTTGTGTAAGCTTTGAGAAGATTGAATGTGTTGAAAGAAGAATGTGTTGGAGAATGAAAAAAAACTAATTACACATAAAACATTTTCCCAAATTAAAAATTGTAAAAATTTAAAAACAAAGTTTTTATTTTAAATTATTTTTACATAAAGATAAAAGCAGAAGATCTGCAAAAGTTATATTGAGCTGATTTTAATTTCTGTTTGGAGAAAGTCTGCCATCAGTTTATAGAATTATGGATACTTATTGGGTTTATCAAAGACAATCAATAGCATAAACACAACGTGACTATGAATATTAATATATTATTTAAAGTCTTATTTTAAAAGGACAATTAAAGCAGAGGTTGTAATGGGCAATTATGATGGTATTTTCTTAGTTAATCTAACAATGAAAAGATAAATACAATTTATTCAAATTACACAGAGGCAATCACTACTGAGGCAATAGTAGAAGTTGTGTATTTATCTTTACTATAGGAAGCAATATAGTCTCTGAAATTATTTTTATATATTTTGTAATGAATATATATAGAAATATTTGTTTTTTAAATTTCCTTAAACTATAAAAAATTAATTAACTTTGCATGATAGTATTTAAATATTGTTAATTTTATGTCATATATAAGGGAACATCACACAGGGATTTTAATAATTTTCTGAGGAAAGAGTTCATGTATTTTCAGTTGTACAGTTTAGCTCCTTATGGTAAAATATGAGCTGCTGCTCATTGTCTTTAAAGATTAAGTATGGTTATGTATTAGATATACCAAGTGAGTATAAGGTAGACTTGATATGCTGTATCCAAGGATAGCAGACACTTACTTAATTGTTACTCTAGACACTTCTTTGAAGGTATGCTATAGATGAGAGTAATATTTAAGAATAAACTTTGAGTGAAGCTTACTGTCATAGAAAAGGTGAGTGAAAGACCTTCCATCTGCTGATGACTTCAATACACAGAAGGCTGACCTCTCACCTCAGAAGAGCGAATTCTACAGTAGACAACCTTCAGTAATTGCAGCCTTGAGGATTTTGGACAGCCTCCACAGTCACATGATCCCATTTCAAGATAAACCTCTTTCTCACTGAATATTCATAAGTGTATTTGTGTGTGTGTGTGTGTGTGTGTGTGTGTGTAATTTGTTTTGTATCTCTATACAACCATACTCACCCCCATAATTAAAACCTTAAGCTATGAATCAAGATTGCCTGAGGATCAACTCTAATTAGCATGATTGACTTGGAAAGTAGCATATCCTTATTGATCCTCAGTCTCCCCTTGTATAAAATGAAATAATACATTTAGTCTTTATGTATGACTACTTTGTATATTAGATAAAGTCCATATATGGAAAGTGTTTAAAAACCATGCTCACTATGGTGGATGCTCTAGACATTCAGTTAGTCATGTAGCAAAAAGTGAACAACTCTTCCATTTTGAAAGGTAGGGGATGATAAATGCAGATTTTTATATTTATAAGGTTTTATGTTAACCTATTTTAATAAATATTCAAGATGGAGGAAAACTTAAGAAATGAGTTTTGAATATTGATTGCTACAGTAGAAAATCAATGGTTACAATTTTAAGACAACCAAGCCAGAAGTTCATCTTGCTTTATACAATAGCTGTGTCCTACGTAGTTACCCTACGAGCATAATGTCGAACAAATCAAATTATGTGAGATATTGGCATATATAATGCTATGCATAATTTTAATCATTCCTAGGGCAATGCCTCTAGTTTCACAGTCTATACTTGTCTCCTATTTATGTCTTTCAGATTTTCCTACCCTGTCTCACAGTATACCTACACTGTGAATTCATTCCTATATTTACAATTCTCTTCTGAGTGCATAATATTTATATTTGTGCCTACTGTGTATTGGTTTTATCAGAAGAAATCTTAGCTTATATTTGCAGAAGCTTATGGTGTAGAAGCAAAATATGAAAATATTAAAGGAAAAGATGAAAGACATTATAATGCAAAAACAATATTCCAGAAGACTATGAAGAAAAACTTAAAGCAAGTAATAAATGCACATAACTTTAACTATATTTTCAAACACTTAAGTAGAAATAAATAAGACATTATGATCTTATAATGTGTTATTCTTTACATCAAATATTCATAAAAATCAAAGGTTCTTAACCTTCCTAATGCTGCAATCCTTTAATACAGTTCCTTGTGTCATGGTGACCCCCAACCATAAAATTACTTTCATTGTTCCTTCTTAACTGTAATTTTGCTACTGTTATGAATTGTAATGTAAATGTGTGCTATTTTCAATGGTCTTAGGTTACTCCTATAAAAGAATTGTTTAACTCCCAAATGGGTTGCAACCTACAAGTTGAGAACCACTGATATAAATTACCTTATTAACCTCCGAATAATCACATAAAAAGACAGAAACAAAAAAGACATTATCAATATTGGTAATAATGATGCTTCAGGCTACAAAAACTTCTTTAGTTTTTTTATTGATGAGAAACATTCCTAACCGTTACCTACAAGAAGCTTTCTCAAACTTTGGCAGTTATACCAACCAATCATATTTCCAGATGCTATCATGAGGATCTCCCATTTTATAATTAGGGTTGCTGAAACCCAGAGAAACTAGAACTTGTCCCAGTATGCCCTTTCTCTTAGTGACCCATAAACTTGAAGGAGACTATGGAAGTCACGAATAACTCAACATGAAAGCTCTGGGCTGAACACTGGTCATGCCTAATAAACTCAACAGCTTATAGTGCATGCATTTCTGGACTTGCTTTCTTCTCAGCTAGTTTAGAAATCATCTCAGGTTCTCTGTCCAAAGGTAAAATATGATTTAATAAATTCCAAATTCGAAACAATCAATATTAAAATCTACCTAAGTGTAAACCATATTTACATAGTAAATGACTAAGTTATTCATTAAAACATTTCTTAATTTTATTTAATCTACTACATCAGTTTCTGAAGGGTTTTGGGAAACACACAATCCCTCTTATTAATTAGATGGCTAATATGCCATGAGGGTTTCATACTGTGATATATATGCAAGTGACAGAAAGCATCACCTTTATCTGGAAGAATCAAAACAGGAAACCTGGTCATGTACTAAGTGTTAAGGCTAGAGTTGAATGGGCGAACTGATGTAAATGACTTGAATTACCATCAAAGCGCCATCAGCATGCTCAGCAGTGTAACTGTGTGCAGTCCCATGCAGTTAGCAAACAGTATTCATTTCACACCATCGGTGTTCTCCAGGTGTGAAAACACATGAATCCTTATATTAATATTCTACACACCAACACTTCATAAATTACACAATCATGGTAACTAGTAGTATTTTAGCTCTTCATTCAAATGGTTTCCCAATAAAAGAAGGGAGACGGGAACTGTTCCACAGAGTACATTGCCAACGATCCTTGGGAAACTCGGAAGATGGGAAGGGAATGGGTGGAAGAGGAACAAGTTACTGACCATACCTTCCATGACATACACCAGTGACCCCACATCGCCTTCCTTGATGATGCAGCTGTCCTTGCCATATTCCACAGGGTACATACAATCCACAATCTCCTGGATCTGTGACAGCTCCAAGTTCTTCATGAAGTCATTGTCGAGGATGGCCTCCTTTATGAGATCCTTAGACCTAGAGGATGAGAGGGAAAAGTTACTGACATATCTGACCAGACTTCCATAGTTCTCAAGGCTCGGTGGAGCCATGCAGCATGCTGGCACTGAACAAAAGAGTCTTCTTGAAAGACCTGACAGCAAAGCATCACGACAGCAGAAAGAGAAGAGAGAAAATTTCCATTAAGCAAACTATTATTTGCTAAGTGGCCAACACACCAAAATCAGGCATATAGTTTCAAATTGTTTTATGATGTTTAATCCACAAAGATTGTGGGGAAAAAATCAATGGATTGATATTAAATTAAAAATTATACTTTGGTCCAAAAATAAACACAATTAAATTTTTAAAATCATAAAAGAAATAATTTTCACTCTAGATATTATAGGTAAAAAATCACAATTTTTGCATGCATCATTTACTTTATATTTTTAATTTGCTCTCTTCTGTACAATATATTTTTAGTATTAATGCCAGTTGTGATATGGGCACTCAAGAAATAGTCTAGCTGAAGATTTTTAGGGAGTGGATTCCTAATTAGCTGGTTGAAACCACTAGCAGAAAGGTGACAAACTTTCATCTCAGTGTCTTGCTTCTGTCGAAAACATTATTCCTTTGAGCATCTTCATGTAGAGTAACTAGACAGAACTACATTGAACAAGATATTCAGAAAAACACAGGAGTCAGAACTGGAATTAAATAAGACAGTCAGTAGGAAAGAGATAAACAAATTTTGCAATAGGGATTCTATGGTAAGCAGGAAAGATCTGCAGAACTTCAAAAATGTGATAATTTTATTCACTGAAGAATAATAAGTTCTGCAGGACTCACTCTGAGTATAAAAATCAAAGAGGAGACACTGCTAAGAAATATCTTGTCAAGAAGGAAATAATCAGAGTATGTGCAGTGGCTATTCCTGTTTGTCAACTTGACTATATCTGGAATGAACTACAATCCAGAATTGGAAGGCCCACATGTGATCCTAATCTGGAGGCTCAGTTTCTGACCTGGATTTTTGCATGGAGATCTTAAGGCATAGTGGTTATGAATTCCAGAAGATTAAATCAGGGAGATCTCTGAGTTCAAGGTCATCTGGGATTAAAGGCATGGTGGCACACACCTTTAATCTGGGCTACACTTTCTTTATTTTTTTTAAGCAAAATTTTATTTTTATTTTTTTTTAAATTTAGGTTTTTTTAATGGGGTCATGGGTGGAAGTAATATGCAACATATGTAACTGTCATACCACTTATCCCTTTAAAAAGCATGCCATTTTACATACAGTGTGAGTACCTTAACTGTAGTGTGCTTTTCTTTTTTTCTTTTTTTCTAAGTTTTTTTTCTGTTTGGAGACCTATATAAGGACCTTGGAAGAAGGAAGATTCAGTTTCTCTCTTCTTTGCCTGCTTGCCTTGTGGGACTGAGCAACTGCTAGATCCTTGGACTTCCAACAACAGTTGCTACTGACCATTGTTGGGGAGTTGGACTAAAGACTGTAAGTCATCAATAAATTCCCTTACTGTGTAGAGACTACTCATATGTTCTGTGACTCTAGAGAAACCTGACTAATATACAGTACATGACAGAAAATGAGTTTAATGAAAGCAGAGACCTTAGTAATATAGATAAAGCAGCAGATTTGGAACTTTATATTGAAAGATGAATTTATTTTAAATATAAACACAAGCTGGCCTTTGTTTGCACTGACTCACGAAATGGTAATCAGAGAAGCAACCTGGATTATGGGATGGCAGACTAAAACATCCTTTCTCTCCTCCACTCCTCTCTGACTTCTCATCTAGGCTAAGTCAAACTGACTTGATCGTCACACACTGTAATTCACAACCATTTTGTTTTAAATTTGAAAGAGACACTGAATCTAACAGAAGAGAAAGTTGGGAAGAGCCTCAAACACATGGGCACAGGAGAAAATTTCCTGAATAAAACACCAGTGGCTTATGCTCTAAGATCAACAATTGACAAATGGGACCTCATAATATTAAAAAGCTTCTGAAAGGCACAGGACACTGTCAATGGGACAAAACGGCAACCAAAAGATTGGGAAAAGATCTTTACCAATCCTACATCTGATAGAGGGATAACATCCAAAATATACAAAGAACTCAAGAAGTTAGAATCCAGAGAACCAAATAACTCTATTAAAATTGGAGTACAGAGCTGAACAGAGAATTCTCAACTGAGGAGTCTTGAATGGCTGAGAAGCCATTAAGGAAAATTTCAACAACCTTAGTCATCAAGGAAATACAAATCAAAACAACTCTTGAGATTCTGCCTCATACCAGTCAGATGGCTAAGATCAAAAATTCAGGTGACAGTAGATAATGGTGAGGAAAGGACTTCATGAAATTTACAGGCAAATGAATGGAACTAGAAATATCATCCCCCACCCAGGGATCCATCCTATATACAAAACCCAGACACTATTGTGGAAGCCCACAAGTGCTGGCTGACCAGAGCCAGATATAGCTATCACCTGGGAAGTTCTCCTAGTGCATGATAAATACAGAGGGGGGCACTGTCAGACAGCCATTTAACTGAGCACAGGGTCCCCAATGGGGAAGGGTTTGCAGCACCACACAGGAACAACAATATGAGTCACCCAGTACTCCCAGAGTTCCCAGGGACAAAACCATCGACCAAAGAGTACACATGGAGTCACCCATGGCTCCAGACTCATAGGCAGCAGAAGATGGTATTGTTAGACACCAAAGGGATGAGAGATCCTTGGTCCTGGAAAGACTTGATGCTGTAGTGTAGAGGAATACCAGAACAGGGAAGTGGGGGAGGGTTGATTGGGGAAGGGGAGATGCCTTATGGGATTTTGCGGGGAGGGGGAACCAG
Source organism: Tokudaia tokunoshimensis (assembly GCA_036184795.1). Taxonomy (NCBI): domain Eukaryota; kingdom Metazoa; phylum Chordata; class Mammalia; order Rodentia; family Muridae; genus Tokudaia; species Tokudaia tokunoshimensis. The sequence continues at coordinate 150,621,159 of BTHU01000001.1, forward strand.
GAAAGGGGACAACATTTGAAATGTAAATAAAGAATATATATAGTAAAAAAATTAAAAAAAAATCATCCAAAGTGAGGTAACCCAGACACATAAGAACACACTTGGTATGTACTTACTGATAAGTGGATATTAGCCCAGAAGCTCACAATGCCCACTATATAACCCACAGACCATATGGAGCTTAGGAGCAAGGAAGACTAGGGTGTGGATGCTTCAGTCCTGCATTGAGGGAAAGCAGGATAATTATGGGAGGTGGAAGGAGGGGGGACCTGGGAGGGAGAGAGGAGGGGGGAAATAAGGAGGGCAGTATCAGTTACTGGGGGGGGAGGAATGGGAGAGTGGTATAGGGGGTCAAGAAATCGAATAAAAATATGTAGCAGTGGAGGATGAGGAACTGGGGATAGCCACTGGAGGGTCCCAGACATCAGGGAAGAGAGAGGCTCCCAGATAGACATGCATGGATCAAGGGATGGAGCCATCCATCCATCTCAAAGTTTTTAACTAAGAAATTTTCCTGTCTAGAGGAAAGACAGAGACAAAAAATGAAACAGAGACTAAAGGGAAGGCTATCCAGGGACTGCCCCACCTGGGGATCCATCCTGACTGCAGACGCCAAACCCCAACACTGTTACTGTTGCCAAGAGGCGCTTACTGACAGGAACCTGGTGTGACTGGTCCTTTGGAGGTTTATCCAGCAACTGATCAATGCAGATTTGGATAAATATGGTAGTGGCACTGACTGCAGAAGCAGGAATACAAGGAATGTCTCAATATATCCAAACCAGAGTGGAAACAAGATCAAGAGGAAATAAAGAAAAAATTTGACTTCATGATCTTTAGGAGATAATTACATTTTTTCTATTTTTCTACATTTATAAAGTTTTCTTGTTTCTGAAGTTTAGAATGGACGTGCATTTTATGTACAAATTTCAAAAGTAAATCATGACTGGTAAACTAGTGTGAGAAAAATAAAACTAATCTATTTCCTACTTAATTAATGATCATCAGCCATAATTGGCAACTGGGAAATGGCTCTTCAGGAGGATTTATATTCTCGACAACCTCGGAGGAGCACTAATGACAGGAGATGTCACTTCAGGAAGCAATGGTGATGGCTGGAATGGCATTAAGAATCTCAGGATGTCTTTATTTTTAAAGTCCTTTTTTTCCGAGGGCAGAGTGTTCTGCGGCTACATAATTTCTGGTATTCTGACTTATTTTTAAATTCTCATGTGCCAAAAACTTTGTTTTCAGGCCAAAAGTTGCATTGTTTCTTTTTAGAGTTTAAAATGTGACGCACAGTTGTCTTCATGAAGCTAGCATGGCTAACGATCTTCCTCACCATGACCTTACGAAGGCTAGAGGCACCTTCATATTGACTCCCATGTTTTAATTTATAAGTATTTTCCCAAATATAGGAGTTTTGTCTTTAATTTTATCAAATTTCATGATTTTATTCTAAAATTTTATCAAATTTTATGAAATTCATTTTATCAAATCCTATCATATTTTTATTTACTAAGTTTTTTTTCCTATTTTATTTGGTCCAAGAAACAAGACTGTCCATTGGATTCATAGGTCCTGATGTAACAGAAACTAGATTTATCTACCCCAAATCCCAACTGTTTTGGGTGAGATCCTATTCTTCAGAAAATACTAATAGTATTCTATAAATATCTAAGTTTTAATTGCATAGAAAGATTGGAAGTAAAGCCCTCTTCAGAGAAAATAATTCACTCCATTTAAGATGGATGTGATTTAAAGATGATGTGAGAAAGTCATTTCCTCACAAAGGGTGCTACTGACCTGTATACAGAAATGAAAAACCAAATGCTGAGACCCTTCTTAGCAATCATCCAAGTTTCTCAGGATGCCAGAGCATCCCCAGGGCACACACTTCTCACATTTCATTTTCGATGAAGATCACTTAATCTTAGGTCTCTGAAGCAAAACACCCCAGGCTTCATATGTGCACCAGCATGAGCTTCAAGAAAATTTAGTAGGCTTTAGATGAATTCCAAAGCTAGAGTGACAGCATTCATGAAACCTTGGCTTTATTCTCCAGTGCTGCCGAAATACATACACACACATACTAGGTAAAATATTGATTGATAGAACACCTGTGATCTATCATTTATCTCTCCATACAGATTCTGTCAAGTGACACTCTTTGTCAATGAAATATCACAGATAATGTATCTCTGACATCATAGCAAGATGGAAACTTTATTCCTCTGTGTGATCTAGTTTGTTCTGGATAATTTTATGTCAACTAGACTCAAGCTAGAGACACTGAAGAAGCCTCAATTGAGAAAATGCCTCCATAAAATCTGGTTATAGGAAAGTCGCATGGCATTTTCTTGGTAATTGATTTGCAAAGGCCTAACCCATTGTGGGTTCAGCCACCCCTGGGCTGGTGGCCCTGGATTCTCTAAGAAAGCAAACTGAGCACGTCACAGGGAGCAAGAGAATAAGCAATACTTCTCCATGGCCTCTGCATCAGCTCCTGCATCCAGATTCCTTCCCTGCTTGAGTTCCTGTCCTGACTTTCCTTGGTGATGAACAGTGAAATGGAAGTATAAGCCAAATAAACTATTTCCTCCCTGAGTTGCTTTGGTGCTTCTTCACAGCAATACTCACCCTAAGACAGAATTCAAAGTTGACCTTGTCAGGAAGTAACACACAAAGTCCAATCCCTCCTTTTAACTGACATTTTAGGCCTTTCCCACAGGAACAAAGACCCTTAGGTCAATCTTCATTAACCTTTCTAAGCCCCAATACCCCAATACCCCAAGCCTATAATCAATCAGTACCTGCAATTAACCCTTCTTGGACTGTTTTTGTTCCCCTGAAGACTTTATCACTGAGACAAAAGTGGACAAGAAATCAACCGAACTGATAACCCAGCTAAGGGTCTAGAGGAAAGTGACATTACAACTACTCGATGTTAGCTAGCTCTCTATCCTAACCCAGCATGCATGTACTCATGTTTTTCAAGAATTCAGTAGCATGATCTAGTCTGAGAGGCATCAGAAGTATACACAAGATCTTGGCTTTCGCATTCTTCTTATGTCTTATAAAACTCTTTGTGTTTCATATTCCAAATTTGTAAATTTAATCCAAACAGTATAACATTAACTAGCTTCCTTTGGACCAGTGTCTAGTGCTTTGTAAATCATCCAGCTGTCGACCTCTGAAATTTCAGCAACACAGAACAAAGCAGAGCATCCTGAATCACTTTGGGTGTGGAAAGCCCTGGTGTTTAGCAGTGTTGATATCTATGGTGTAAATATTCACACCATGGGCAACTTCAAATTAAGAGAAAGACAACCCGCTTTTAAAGTAGCTTAAAAACCAACAAATTGATTTTTCATGAGCTGTAAGTTATTCCCAGATATCCCAAGAATTCAATCGGGTTTATGAAGTTCAACCTAAAGAGATAATCTCGTCTTTAAAAATCTCAACAGGTATCACAATATCCTTGAATAAGTGTATGTTAGTATGAGCGATAGGCAAGTAAATTAAAATGTCAATTTTCCTTTTTCTTCAATAAAGAGAAAGCTTCTGAAAAGGAAGCAAAACTAGACAATTCTAGAGCAAATATAAGAAAATATACAGCAATTTTCTGAAACAAAGGATCCAACATTATCTACAGTTAAACATAACCACATTAATTTGCTTGACCTAATAAGAGGGTTTTTATATTGTGGACAGTATATAGACAGTCAGCAATGCCTGAGTTGTCTGTTGAGTTGTTTCAAGGATGAGGAATGAAAGACTCGGTAGATGACAAAAAGACTCCCAAAGGCCTTGCTTGGCTGAGGAATGCATGTAAGTCAAAGCAATCATTACCCCCTCCATTGCAGAAACAGCAGAGAATAACAATCTAATCAGATTGAGAAGAAAAAAAATAGGTGGAAGCTACGTAGTTTGGGATGAGAGTAATTTGTTCAGTGTCAAACCAGAGACCCACCTGACTGAAGCTCTAAGTGTTCAAGAGAAAAGGATGCAGGCATGGATCCTTGAGGAAGGTAAAGGCCAGGCCTTAGAGCAGTAGTTGCAATCTTCCTAGTTCTGCAGCCCAATACTACAGTTCCTTATACTGTGGTGACCCCCTAACCAGAAAATTATTTGTTGCTACTTCATAACTGTAATTTTGCTATTCTTATCAATCATAATATAAACATCTGATACTTTCTGATGGTCTTACATGACTTCTGTGGAAGGGTCATTTAACACCACCCCCTCAAGTGTAGAAATTAGAGAAATTGGGAGACCATAAAAAAGTTAAATTTTATTCCCCAAATCACAGAAATCCAGTGAAAATTTACAATAGTGGATATGTTCCATATATATTGGTATATTTGGCATAATATATTGGCTCACAATATCGGGCATAAAGAGTAAGCATTTAGGTCGAAAGACTACTGAGTTCTTACAGAGGAGAGGGCTCATCATGTATTTTATCAACCAATGGATATAAAACCAAAACTTTTTATTGGACTCAAGAAAGGATCTAATTGATTCACTAAGGAATGACTGTCTAGAAAAGCTGCATTTATTTCGATCTTGAATCAAGGACTCTCAGACAATTCACATATGCCAAGAATAAAATAAAGTGTTCTCTATAGTTTTCAGAATTATCTCCAGAGAGAGGCCTGAAATCTTCACAATTGGTTTTAGGACACAGTCCCTCAATTAGATCCCAGGCAATGATAATGATGCCATATGTAGCCTTCCCCAGCACAGTATGAATTACATCTAATTCTTTAGTACAGAAAGAACTTCCAGGCACTGAAATAGTCACAGTCATTAAGTCCTCTCTAAGCATGGGAACCAGCCAAAACAATCTAATAACTGAACGCAAAACTTCTATTAATCAACTGTTTAAATAAAATAAGAAATCAATCCCTTTAGTTCTCTGTGGTCAGCATTGCACTCAGATATAAGGAGACACAATAGAGACAAATTAAGTTTGCCATAGCCTAGAGTATGGTGTCTGCAAGGCCTATCCCAGATGATAGTTAGCACCCTTTCGCCAAGATGTAGTCCGCAGAAGACCTCCTGACAGTCCTAATTCTGGGAGTCACTTCAGAAAGATAACTCCATTTATACACTATGAAATATTTGATCAATCGCCTATCAGAGAATAAATAAATAAATAAATAAATAAATAAATAAATAAATAAATAAGACCTCTTGAAATAGTTATCTGGCTGCCACTCAGATAAGAACTTGCTTAGAATGTTTCTTCCCTCAGACAGCAGTCTTCCTGAGTCAACTCAACAGGTTAATGGTGGGTGAGGACTCATGGGAGCCGCTGACAGTTTTTAAAGGTGAACTTTGATTGGCTAATCATATTGACCAATCTTGGTCTTTCTCCAAAACCTGTCTATACTGAATTTAAGTCTGGATGTTCATATCTACCAACTCAATATTTTTCCAATCTTACAGCAAGAATGTGCATGAGGAATTATAAAGTACATAGAGACATAAAATATAAAGTGCTCACAGACATAATGACTATTTAATACAAAATACTGGCATTACCAGGCCAAAACTTATCACCGTTATTCATAGGTAACTAATGACAATAATCATTTTGGTATGTATATGTTATAATATTTTGGAATGTATATGTTCATCTAAGATTTTTCAAGCTCTAAAATAAAAATTTGAGTTCCAGGGCCATAAATTATGAAATCACAGTAAATTGATTCTAGAAATCATAATTGATAATAGGGAAAGCTGGTTAGCCAAACAGCTCTTGAAATCACAAGTTAGCTATTGACAAGAAAGACTTATATTAATGAGAGATAAATTACCATTTTTGTATGTGTTCATCAATTTCTATAAGAGTCAACATTAAAACTCTCCATTCAACTATTCACATCATGCATCTGTGCAGATATGAACACACATAGCCGGTCATTCATGGAACTGACCTAATGTGAAACACACCAGTCTCCAAAAGAGCCCAGATGAGACTCTTGTTCTCTATGCTCCCTCTTTGATATCGGAGAAGTGCAGCTGTTAGGTGTCATAGAAGTGCTATAAAGTGCTTTACCTGAGAACAAATAAAAGCATACTCGTTGCACTGCAGAGTATAAGAAATGTGCAGTTTCATTTATTAAGAATTAACTCTTGACACTGATATCCAGATGCCCACAAAACAAAACTGGGCAGTGATTAAAGAGAAAACATGCTCTGAGGCCTAAGTTTATGTGCCTAGTCGCAATTCAGCATCACACAGCATTTTTGAACCTTTCAATGACCTAAATAATTGGCCTCTTAGAAGTCACTTGCTTCCAGGAAAGTCAACATAATTAAATTAGGAACACTCATTAAGTTAGTCACCATCTTGGGCAACCCCAACTTCAGAACAGAGTTGGATACCATGATGTCTATCCCAAGAGCCTCATACTTTCTTCATGTTATATTGTCATATTGATTGTTGTAAAGCCTTGATTTATAATCAGCAAGTAAATGAATCACTTTAAAACAATTATAGTGTTTCTTAAACATAATCTCTGGTATAATTATCATACCTTTTAAATAAGCTTGCATTCAACTTCACAAAAATAATATGATCTTCTACTAGCCCTGACTACCTGCCGCACACCCCAGTGTGTAGATTTTCCCTTGTCTGAAAATAATGATTTGGCTAATTCATCCAAATCATCTAATTTCCGGATACTGGAGCCAAATTAGACCTCTGTTATATACTCTCTGACATGTCTTGGGAAGCAAAACCAAATCTGATAAACCTGGTTGTTTTCTCTACAAACATTATCTTATATCATAATTTAGTACAGGAGGGACCCTGTATCTTCCTGAAGAGAAATTGAAAACAGAAGTAAAAAGTTAATTCTTAGTCCTAGTTGTAAAAGCTCTGTGTGTTCTCAGCTTCTAAAAATAGGTGGGAAAACTTAGCCCCAAACTGACAACCCAAATCATCATCACGGCGGCAGTAGCTGGATGACTATTGATAATAATTAAATAGTTACTTTGTGTTCTGCAATATGCAAAACCCTTTGCCTCATTTATGCCTCATTGTGATTCTCTGAGTTCATTATAGTGGAATTCAGAGCCATTTTCAAAATGTTCAATGATGCTTGCTTAGTAAGTGATGGACGGAGTCAGGATTTAAAGATTAATCTGTTTGACTTCTGAAACCACACTTTTCCTAAAGGCTTCTATTTCTGCTTCTGAAACTAAATTTTATTTCCCACTTTCAAATAATTATCCTAATTAGAAAATCTGAAAGCAAATATTATGCTAAAAAATCTGCAAAAGTAACAATTGTGTTTGGCTAATATTCTCTTTCATCTGAAAAGACCATTTCATGCTTTCTAAACAGTCCTACATAGAACCTTCCACTCTGCGATACCCTAACCTGAGCAGGAGGTAGAACAGATATGGCTATTACGCTTGTTCGGTGTGTAAGAGGTGCGAATCCTAGGGAGCTCATGGTCAAGATCACACTGACTTCCAACCTAAAATACAAACCTTTGTGTTTTCATGTGCACATTTATAGACCTTCATTCACATTCTCTGTTGCTCTGCTCTTTTTTCTCTGTCTCTCTGTCTATGCCACTCCTTCACAAGCTTCAACCTTTTAATGTTCAAACTCACATGAAAAAGGGCAATAAATTCACTACAACAGGAAGGCCGGGGAAAATATTCCCACTTGATGAGAATTACAAAATTTGATGTGGCTATTTTCTCCCAGATAAAACCTTCCATCTTGGAGGGAAGCTCTTTAGGACATGGGAATCTTCCAAGTGGGGGAGGGGCTGTTAATGCATTCCACCCTTCAGAGAAATTTCTTAAGCACAGAAAGTAAACAACTCAGACACATCAGGAAGTCTCTAAAACTGACCAAATATTAGACCCCCTTACTCCCAAACGTATGTACACAGTGAGGATTTCTAAGAAACACCCTGACAAACTAAGCTGAATAAAAGTGGCTCAGATCAGATGATGCCTGGAAAAAGCAGAGGCCAGGAAAGCACCCTAGAAAACACATAGACTGGCCAAGCTGCCTAAAAGATGCTCAGACACTCTCCCACCTGTTGAGCTGCCAAGTGGTTGAGCAGAGCTCTCCAGGGTTCCCCTTTCATGAGCTGGTTCCCAGGCTGGACTGGGCTTTTGATGACATCTTGCCTTTAAGACATTTCTGGTCCATTGAGATATCCCTCGCCCATATTCTTATACATTTGCCCAATAAAACTTAAAGTTTCACCTAGCTGGACTCTGGGGATTTTTCCATCCTAATCTGTCATCATTTCTCTATCTGAGGTAAGGAGAAGTGTTCATATCTCCCTAGGAATAACGTCACACACCATGGAGCTGAAGAAGTGGCTCCTCAAGCATGGAGATTAGAGTTTAGGTCCTGGTACCCACATACAGAGCCAGGTCGACGGCATATGTCAGCCATGCCGGTGCTGAAGGAGCAAAGACAGGAGGAGTCCTGGGACATGCTCAACTAGCCAGCCAGTCTAGGTGAAATAGTGAGCGCTAGGGTCAGTGAGAGACCCTGTCTCCAAATCAAGAGAGAGCTGTAAAGACACCTGACACAACTTCTGAGCTGCACATTCATACAGCACACACACACACACACACACATAAACACACACACACACATAAACACACACACACACATAAACACACACACACAGCGATGCACACGCACACGCATGCATGCACGAGCACGTGTATGCGCACACGCATGCGTGAGCATAAATAAAATAAAAATAAATAAAAATAATTTAAACATTCATTTTGGTTCATTTGAAGAGAGCCATCTCTTCTATGGGCAACACCTCCTGAGCTTAGCAATAGAGCTCAACTCATGTTGACTCTAGTATGCTTACACTTCCTCTCTTTCTTTCTTCCCATCCTACACCATCTCACCCAGCTGGCCTCTGTATGCACACATGGAAGAGTGAGAAAATCGATGGAAATGTAACCATCAATTAAGATGGATGTTTGTATTTAAATTCAACAGAAAAGGCAAGCACCTTTGGAGCTGGGAGAAAAGCTCAGTGGTAGAGCTCTTGCTTTTATATAGGAGGCCCTGGGTTCTCTCCACAAAACTTCATCAAAGAAATAGAAGTTTTCATTGTGTCTACAGGTTAAAAATCTAAGAAAAAAATAATAAAACTCATCATTGTGTATTGTTGTAGAACCTAATATGTTGATTTTATAATATTAGATAAATGTCTTTAGGCAATGGTTTAGACACTCTAATCTGAATTAAGTACCTTAAGTTTTCACTGAAGATGATGGAGAGGCTTAGGAAGGCAGAGAAATGGGAAGATAAATAAATGTGATTTTATATCTTTCATTCCTACCTGTATATCATGTAGCATGCTGTCCTCTGAAGGTTTGTCCCTTTCAGGAGCAAATAGTTAATATTTATGATCTTTTCAATACAGCACTTCTAGGCTTAAAACTCAACCAGTGCAGGCAGTATGATTGACGGATTTAAAATACAGCCACAATCTCCTACAAAGTGATTTAAAGACTGAGCTAAGGTCGCTATCAATAAAAATGCATTTTGGGGGGAATAAACTCTAATCATAATTCTGGAAGATTATTACATAGCGAGGTCAGTAGAGTGTTTATTTCCAAACAGTTAAAAGAGTGTTTTAATGTTCTCATGGTGCAGCAATGGTAACTATTTAAGGGATGCATATACTGATTGTTCTTATATAACCATTATCTCATAGACTGTTCGTATATTGCAATGTCCCCTTGTATACCACACAATTAATATTTGTCAATTAAAAGAAAGCAAAGATGCAGAAATTACTAGATGGTACTCTGTACAGCTACTTTGCTGTCACCTTCTAGAATGGGGGAGACCAGGGACAGGTTGAAGGGATATGAACGGGATGGGGAGCCCATGGAAACCCCCACACTTCCCTTGTGGTTAGTCCAGATCTAAGTGGGAATAATGTGTAGGAAAAAAGAATTTTGTGTGTTTCTATATTTAACATTTTGCATTCTTTATGATATTTTACTTAAACCATCTCCAATCCCCCTCCTCCTATCAATTCCTCTATGTCTCCTACCACTTCCTCTACAATTTATGACCTCTTCTTCTATAACTGTAACAGGTTAGGAGTTGGATAACCTATCAGGAGTTTTAGTACCTACGTGATTTTACTTTTTCCTCCCATCTTACCCCACCTCTCCACACACATAAAAGCTGCATGTAGAAACCAATCAGTCTTAGCAGTTAGGAAAAAAACATAGACAACTTTAGATTCTCATCGCACAATGTCTTTTTATTAAGAAATGCTGCCCAGTGATCAGTGAATCATAGGAATGTGGATCTACAAGAATTAAACCGAGGTCATAAGTGATATGCTAGCATTGACTGATCACTTAGTGATCTGCTCAATCAGAACCTTCTGCTCTTCATCCATTCACTCAATCAGTAAAGCATTCCTTGGATGCCTCATCTATGGCCCAGCACTAGGCACCATCCATACGCACAGGAACAAGTGGAAGGAGACACTGCTTTCTTGGGCCCAAAATGACAGTAGTGAAGGAAGATAATACAACGTTAACACCAAAGACCTAAGTTAAGGAGAGAACCTGTCTGGAAACTTAAAAAAATAAAGGGGTATTGGGCAGAAGATTGGAAGGAGATATATTTTATGCCAGTATGAAAATAAAACATTTAGGTAGAAGTTTAAGGATAAGAAGAATCATGATGTAGAAGATCTCAAAAATGTATATACACCAAATGGTGCTGATTATTTCTGGGTCAAGATTAGGGTTTCAAAAAAAAAAAGGCCTTCATGTTTGAGCCAGAACCCTTTGGGCAAGACAACGTGAAGAGTAGTGGCAGAATCTGTAGCTGGAGAAGAAGCTGGTTGACACAGGGACCTGCAAGCTCTTTGGAAAGAATCAAACTCTTGAAGGAATGTGAATCTATGAGAACAAAGATAGTAAGTGATATGCTGTGAATTATGTTTTCAAAAGAGCACTAGGATTCCAGATAATAAACTAGGACAACTTCCTGCAAAAGGAGAGGGAAATGAAGGCTAAGAAAGGACATTGCACTAGTTCAAGCAAGATATGATGGGGACCTAGATCTTAAACTTTTTTCCCTAGTACTCTCTCTGTAGCCAAGAGTGGCTTTTTCAGATTTCTTTTACAATCCAGGAAGTTCTACCCAGAGAAGGTACCATCCACAGTGGGCTGGACCTTCTGACATCAATCATTAATCAAGAAAATGTCCTCCCAGAAGTGGACCCCTGGCCAATCTGATAGAGGCAATTCATCAATTGATGTTTCTTCTTTTCTTCTTCCCAATTAACTCTGGTTTGTGCGAAGCTGTCGTAATTTAACCAGCACAACATATAGTCTAAGGAACACTAATGTAATATCTTGCTAAGGATAATAATTATTAGGTTATTATGTTGCTACAAACACAGAGAAACTTATACGCTAAGAAGATTCTACAATTCACGCATTCTTTTTTCTCAAATGCAAGCTGGAACATTTCCAGCAGTCTCGGTTGGATTTGCAGAGCAAGAGGGATTTTGCAGAGTGGAGTATACATCTGTGTGCCCCTAATCAAGGCCGCAGTGAAGTCAAATGAAGCAACATGGCCGAGTGCTGCCAGAAACATCTCACTGTCAGTAAGCATTTGATTTTTTTTTTAATTTTATTTTCTAAGTTTTTTTTATTTACATTCCAAATCATTTCCCTTTTCCCGTTTCCTCTCTCCCCGAAAGTCCCATAAGCCCCCTTCCCTCCCTCTTTTCCCCATTCAACCCCCTCTCGATTCTCTGTCCTGGCATTCCCCTACATCCAGTCTTTCCAGGACCAGGGGTCTCTCCTTCCATCTTCTTAGAAATCTATTGATATGCGAATTGTGTCTAGGGTATTCTGAGATTCTGGGTTAATATCCCCTTATCAGTGACTGCATACCATGTGTGTTCTTTTGTGATTGGGTTACCTCACTAAGGATGATATTTTCAAGTTCTGACCATTTGCCTAGGAATTTCGTGAATTCATTGTTTTTAATTGCAGAGTAGTATTCCATTGTGTAAATATACCACATCTTCTGAATCCATTCCTCCGTTGAGGGACATCTGGGTTCTTTTCAGCTTCTGGCTATTATAAAGAAGGCTGCTATGAACATAGTGGAGCATGTGTCCTTATTGCATGCAGGTAAAGCCTCTGGGTATATGCCCAGGAGTGGTATAGCCGGATTCTCCAGGAGTGTCATGCCCAGTTTTCTGAGGAACCGCCAGACTGCTTTCCAGAGTGGTTGTACCAGCTTGCAATTCCACCAGCAGTGGAGGAGTGTTCCTCTTTCTCCACATCCTTGCCAACAACTGCTGTCTCCTGTGTTTTTGATCTTAGCCATTCTGACTGGTGTGAGATGGAATCTCAGGGATGTTTTGATTTGCATTTCCCTAATGACTAAGGATGATGAACATCTCTTTAGGTGCTTCTCAGCCATTAGATATTCTTCAGGTGAGAACTCTTTGTTTAGCTCTGTACCCCATTTGTTAATAGGGTTACTTGCCTCTCTGGAGTTTAACTTCTTGAGTTCTTTGTATATATTGGATATTAGCCCTCTGTCGGATGTAAGGTTGGTAAAGATCATTTCCCAGTTAGTTGGTTGCCGCTTTGTCTTTTTGACAGTGTCTTTTGCCTTGCAAAAACTTTGTAATTTAATGAGGTCCCATTTGTCTATTCTTGATCTTAGAGCATAAGCTATTGGAGTTCTGTTCAGGAAATTCTCCCCCGTGCCCATATGTTCAAGGTTCTTCCCTAGTTTCCTTTCTATTAGTTTCAGTGTGTCTGGTTTTATGTGGAGGTCCTTGATCCACTTGGAATTGAGCTTAGTGCAAGGAGATAAGAACGGGTCAATTTGCATTCTTCTGCATGTTGACCTCCAGTTTGCTTATTGTCCATTTACTGACTTTTTTCTATTGCTTAATTTTTCATGACTTGAAAATTCAGTTACATTACCCCATCTAGGGATATGCCCAAAGTTAAGCTTGTGACCTATATTAGAAGAGTGACAGGAGAGGTGTGAGCATCTTCAAACCATCACTTTGCAAGCAAACACTACAGGACTGACAGGATGGACAGGAGAACAAGAGAAAGGACAGTATCCTAAATATTTAGTTGGATTGAACACACATGCATTGGTGCTGTTTCCCAAGATAGCTTAGGCTTGAAGAAGTAACAGGTTACCAGGGATCAAATTAACCCAGAAGTAGGGCCAAGGGAAAGAAGACAGATTTCTAATCTACATAAGATTAGAACTAACAAAAATATGAAAGTAGGCCTAGGGCAATACATGTCAGGAAAGACAGATTTCACAGACATACAATGTTTGACTTTCTTTTTCGATTCCCACCAGAGCCAAATTTTTAAATATTTATTTTTAATACTTTTAATTATGTGTAGAGAGGGTACCATATGAATACAGTATACTTCAATAGTCTGAGGTATCAAATGTCCCTGGAGTTTGAGTTACAGGTGGTTGTGAATTACCTGACATGGGTTATGTTATCCTAGGTCAGGTCCTCCGAAAGAGCAGTGCAGGCTTTTAACCACTGAGTCATCTCTCCAGCCCCCACAGCCATAATTTTTAATACGAACAACTTTATATCATTGGTCTGGCTAGCCCTGACATCAACCATTCATTACAGATGAGCTCTGTCTTTTTAGTCTAGCAATAATTAACACTGCTTTCCCCAGGCTTATCCTTGAGGGGTTTATTCCTTAGATTTCTTTAAGCATACAAGTTTCAGAGCAACTGAAATTTCATTGGGAACAGAATTACTCAAAAAGAAAGATAGTGAGACTCACTGTCTTCCTCATGTCTTATGCGCACACACAGACATACACACAAATGCATAACTAAATAGATATATAAGGAAAGCTGTAACATCTAATGGGTAATAGTAGTGTCTAAATAGCCTGGTTTCCTCCTCATTTATCGGCGTAAGATGTCCATCAACCAGAATTAAATCAAAATGAGACCTCCAACTTGGCAGTGAGAACTCTCCCGTAATGTTGAGGAAATATACTTGTTAGCAGCCTGACAGAATAATCCATGCAAGAAACTGGCTTAACAGATTTGGTTTTCATGCCAACTTATTGCAGATAAAGAAAAAAAAAGCATCAGGCAGAGAGGCAGGCAATCGAGAACATCAAAGTGACTCAATATTAATCATACTTTGACTCATTCCGCACCATATAAGCCTCATTACCCACCCCTCCATTTATTTCCTAAGCTGAGAATTGTGTTGTAAATGACACTATTCAGAGGAATGACTTTGTCATGGGGATCATTAAGAGTTCTATGCCAAATATAGTATTTCAGAGTTCTAAATGTCAGTACTGCGAAGCTTTGCACACAATAAAATGAATGTCACCTCTCACTTTGGACTCTAGCTCCCTAGGTTCCCATCATGCATCCTTATTCCTTGTGTTCTGAGGACATCAGCCATTAAGTAGTCAACTCTTTCGCTACTTATTTTAAAAGCATGATGGGTAGAAATTGTATAAGTGAAAGATAAATAATTTTAATAATTCAGACCACAAAAGACAAATGTTGTATGTTTTTCCTTATATGTGGATTAAGCTTTTGATATGTGGGTTTCAATACAAATAAATACAGAGGTTAGTTAAACAAAGGAGAAGCTAGAATGGGAGGATTGAATGAGGAGGGGGAGGGAAGTGCCAAAGCTTCCTAAAACATGTACAAGAAAGGTAAGGAATTTAAATACAGTCACCATATAATGGGAATTACAATGCCTCAAATAGACATCTTGTGTCATTAATTAAAACCCCGATGTCAGGAATGGGTTATGTCTTATTGGTTCACTTGCTAAAGGGGGTCTCAGAACACCCCAACATCCCAAGCTATTGATAAAGCTATTGGTTACCTTCCACCCTCTGACAGTAAAAATGTATTGCTGAAGAAACTTCTTTTGTTTGTCATCAAGCATGAACAATTGAGCTGGTGCCCAACTAGGAGTTTTACCTGAACTAATATTCATGCTACTAGAAGGTATTCTATATGCTACAAGAGGAGAGAAGTAATCACTTTTTATTTCAATATTACTCAGTTCAAATCCCACAACCTACAATAGTGACCTACCTATAAGACAAACAGTGCAATAGTGGTACAAGTGCTATCAGAGCAAGCAACCACTTTTTGACTGAATGTAAGACCTACTGCATGAGATAGAACCCATACTTGACACTGTTAAAGCAACCAATAACCTGAGAATAGCAAGTCATAGGCCTTTTCTACTAAAAGAATATTGCAATAAAACAACTCTTAATGACACATCACTATACCCATAGATTAGTGCACTACTCAAAGCTCATCAGAGATGCTTCTTGCAATAGATGGGAATTAACACAGAGATCCACAACTGGAAGATATGCAGAGAGAAACTTTGAAGCACTCAGGTCTAAATGTGATGCCTTTATTAAACCCTTCAGGGATCTATGCAGAAGAGGAGGTAGAAAGCTCATAAGAGCCAGACATGATGGATGACGTCAAGGAAAAAGTGTCTCCCAGACACTACAGAGCTGACGCACACAGGAGCCTACAGAGACTGTGATAGCATTCACAAGATTGGCATACATTCAAACCAGACAAAACCAAGCACAGAAAAGGGGAAGTGAATACAAGCTCCCACACCTAACCAAGAAGCTTGTTGCAACTGATACTTCTTAAAAGGGAAAATCAGTTCTCTCAAATGGACTATCACTGCCATATCAACCACAATCTAAAACAGGCACCATGCCCAGGATTTATTGGCCAACACAAAATGAACTCTGTGTGTGTGTGCGCGTGCGTGCGTACGTGCGTGCGTGCGTGCGTGCATGTGTGTGTGTGTGCACACATTTGTATGCTTTTGAATTGTTATGTTATTTTTCTTTTATTGTTTTTTGTTTGTTTTGATTTTCATTTTTTGTTTTTTTTTTTTTTTGTTTGAAAGAGAAAGTCCCAGGGAGTGAACATGAAGTTGCCTGAGTAGGGTAGGAAGGACCTAGAGGGAAAACATTGTATAATTTTTTTAATTAAAAATCCATATTTTGAAAACTATCATCCTTTTTAATGCTTGATTCTTCATCCTCAGTTCAGGCTCATTTGGAATTATGGGTTATTAGTATGGAGCTGCATACCCAGTTTGTAATTACACCAAATCTGGTCCATCTTATCCTTTCCCATTCAACCACCAGCTTCCTTAATAGACTGTAGGAACACTGCTGCCTCTCTTCCTGACAAAAGTTCCCGAAGTGAGTTTCAATTCATGCTTATCTTGTGTGGTGTCTACAATCTGGATGTGTTTCTTTTTCCAATGGCAATGATTAACCTTCCCTTGCGTCATCCCTTAAGTATGCTTTCTGTCACCTCCTACACCAGAGTGTCTTCTTCTCTGTGTTTTAGTATCAGTTGATCTAGATGTGTCATTTGAATTTGTTAATCCCCATTTACCACACAGATCGACAGAGCAAAAATACTATAAACCACGCTCCTGTGCTCCTGTCCTAGTAACTCAAATGTGCAATCCCCTTGGATGACTTCCCAATTTAGCGGATGCCTTTGATCCCACAACAGCCTGCCTAGCACCTTCAGACACTTCCTGGTTACATCCAGCCAGGAAGAGGAAGATTCCAGCTCAGTTCCTGCTTGATTCCTCTGTATCTTACACCAAGCTGTTTGTCAGTATTAGGGTTTACTAGCTACCTATGATGGGCAATCAGTAGGAATGCTAAGAACCTGTACTGTTGAAAGGTCCCTGGAGCTTCCCTGGCCAACAATTCAGTGGGTCAAATGAAACTTATCATTCTTTTTAAACCTTCTTAATCGTTTCACCCAGGAAAAATCATTTAGCATTCATTCCTACGTTAATATTTTAAAGGTCTCCAGTTGATAATATTTTTTTCTCTAAGAGATTCTATGAAACACTTTCATTGCTTCTAATATTAGAGTATGTTATGAACATTTTCTATCTATACTATCATGGGACAATTTCCAAAAACATAGATATCCCATAAAAATACCAAATATTTTTGTTTCAGTTAACCTGAATTGTGGTCCATATACTGGTACATTCACTATCATGTAGTTATGACATGAAAAATATCCTTTCATTATAAGATCATGTGTTAAGATAATTTTGGTTTTATTAAACTTGTACACATAGTTCATTACTTTTCTACCTTGACACACACAAGTTTTCAAGTTTCTGATTATGTTTAAGAGGAAATAAAAAGCATATTAAATAAAAAAATGGCATATTTGTCCTAGTTTACTTTGTATTGATATGAAAAACCATGACCAAAAGCAACTTGAGGAGGAGAGGATTTGTTTGACTTATGGATTGCCTTCCACCATGAAGAGAAGCAGAGCAGGAACTCCCAGCAGACCTAAAGGTAGGAACTGATGCAGGGAGCATGTGAAGAGGAGTTGGAGGAACACTGGGAGTCAGAGAAAGGGAAGACAGGGTTTTGAGATACAGCTTCTTATTTCCAGTAGACTCTTGGAGGAGATACTGCAGGAAGGCATGGTGGCATAATGCTCTAGCCAGGACACTAGGGGAAAAGGGAAGTCCAGGTAGCCCTATAAAAACCCCAGTCTTCATCCACTTAACTGATTCCAAGCCTTAGGTTTCTCACAGTTGGAATGTATTAATTTTTTCTTTTTTTTCCCTCCGAGTTGTTCAGTTTTATTTTTGTTTGTTTCTTTGTTTTGTTCATGCCAGGGAGCAAACTCAGAAATCTCCTGGACAACTGTCATCAGCCCTGACACACATGGAGGGTTGCTGCTTCTGCTTGCTCCCCAGATGGCTTCACTGAGATGGCTTCCTTATATAACCCAGGGCCACCTTTCCAGGGGCGCCACAGCCATAGTGGGCTGGGACCTTCCACATCAATCATCCATCAAGAAACCTCATCCACAGACTTGTCTATAGGCCAATCTGATGGAGGCAGCTTCTCAGTTGAGTTTCCTCCTTCCCAGATTAGTGTATCTTGTGCTAAATTGAGAAAAAAACTAGCCAGTGCACTGTTTAAGTATTCCCAGTGCAAAGTAACATTCTGGAGTAATGTTAGAGAAAACACCACACTTATGAGTTCGGTTTACATTAATATAAATACTAAGCTTTAAAAAACAAAAGGATAGCAAAACACAAGAAACCACAGGAAACCATTGAATCATAACTTTACGTGGAGTCTTTCTTCCTTTCTTTCTTCCTTTCTTTCTTCCTTCTTCCTTCCTTTCTTCCTTCTTCCTTCCTTCCTTCCTTCCTTTCTTCCTTTCTTCCTTTCTTTCTTCCTTCCTTTCTTTCTTTTCTTTCCTTCCATCCTTCTTTCGTTCTTTCTTTTTCATTGGTTTTAGCTAATATAGCACATATTTCCTCAATTTCCATCTCTCTATTTATCTCTTCATCTCTCTCATCTCTCTCCCTTTCCCACTCTGTTTCTCCCTCACCTCTGCTTCTCTCTGCCTCTCACCAGGCAGATTCTATCTCTGTTACTTCCTTCATGGCTATTTAATCTCCATAGTTCTTGACAAACTACTCTATACATTCTTTTCTATTCATTTCACATTCTCCTTAGACAATCTTATTAAAGCTATTCCCTATACATTTAGGATGCCTAAACCTTTAACCCTCCCAACTCCAGCCACCATCTTTCTAGGGTTTCAGGCAGTAAGAACATCCCCTACACCAGTATCTGAGGTTCACTGTGATCACAGTTACTGTATATTTTGGTTTTTCAGAAATCTACTTCTCTTCTAGTTCTCAATTGAAAGCATCTACACTGACTGGCCCAGAAGGTGAATACAGCAAATGTTAGGTCCCCTTTGAGTATGCAATCACTTAGACATATAGAACATTTCTACCCCTAAATACTTCTAGTTATTTAGATTTTATTTGTGTGTGTATAATGTATGTGTGCATACACATGTGTGTCTGTGAGAGACAGAGATAGATAGATAGATAGATAGATAGATAGATAGATAGATAGATAGATAGATAGATAGATGAGAGAGAGAGAAAGACAGAGAGAGAGAACAAACTGTATGCCTGATTGGGTATCCTTCTCTGTCACTCTCCACTTTATAATTTTAGACAGAGTCTCTTATTGAACTTGGGGCTCAACAATTTAGGATTGGATAGCTAGTGAGTTCTGAGGGTCCTCCTGTCTCCACTTCCCTAGACCTAGAATTACAGGCGCACACCAGCATGTCCCCCTTTCTATGTGAGTGATGGGAATCCAGACTTGGGTCTTCCTGCTTGCATGGCAAACACTTTACCAACTGAGCCATCATTTTAGCCTCATCAGGCTATCTCAGCAAACAATCATTCATCTACCAATTGGACTTTGCTCCTTAATCTCCAACTATTATTGTGAATTTATACATCCAGCCATGGCTTCAGCTCTTTATCCACATGGTTCTGAACTTTTAAACTAAAATAAACTATAAAATTGAAATACATCTACATCTTAGTCAATGACACTCAGCAACATAAGTGAATTTTCAACACTATATTATGATTGTATAAGATTCTCTCACTGGGAAAAACAGGGTGAATGCACATAATACCCTTTATACTATATTTGCAAGTTCTTATGAATTTTATTTGGTTTCACAGTCAAACATTACACAACCTTGATTACATTCTCTGCTTTCTTCCCCCACTTTACTTTAAAACCCTTAAATAAAATCCCCATGTCCTTAAATAAGGACACCCTTCTCACAAGAGACTTTCCAGTCCATTCAAGGTCTAGTCTACAGCATGCTCCATTTTCTATTTCCCTTTTTGGACTTGTATGACAACTGTATCAGTCTTCTTTTAGTCTCTCTAAAAGGACTCTCTCATGTCTTAAGAACTTCAAATAAGCTATCCCATCTTCCTAAGACAGTTTCCTCAAATCTTCCATTGGCTTGTTGGCTGCCTATTTTTCAGATTTCTGCTAATTATCCCTTCCTGGTGGAAGTTTTGCCAACTTTCCTCTAGTGATTTATCTCCTGAATCTAGAGCAATTAACTCCATTTGTAGTGACATCCATAATATCCTTTATCTCTTCTCATAAATCCCTTTAATGTGTTGGTAAGATATCTCAGTGGGTAAAGGCACTTGACCCACAAGTCTGGAGACCTGAGTTTAACTCCCAGAACCCACATAAAAGGTTGAAGGAGAGAACTGGCTCCACAACGCTGTCCTCAGACCTGTGCATGTACTCTGTGGCATGTATGCACTAACCCCATCAACATACACACACACACACACACACACACACACACACACACACACACACACACTCAAATATATTCACAATAATATTTTTTAAATAATGAAAAAAGTGATGGAACATGGTCAAAAGAATGACACACAGGGTGGGAATACCACCTTGGGGAAGCTGTGAGTGAAGAGAAGAGGCAAGGGGTCTTTGCGTTAGGTGCACTTTGTTTTATGAATTCCATGCTTCCTGTGACAAACATGTACATTCAATTGATAAGACACATTTGTTCTTGATGGATGTCAGAACAGAGCTGGAGAACCCAATCTAGTCAGTATGCCCTTCATCAGGATATCACTGTCTGCCTTACTCTTTTGCTTTCCCAGATATAAGCTACAGTGCTTGCCAGGCAATTTTGTTTAAATTGGTTTGTCCTGAGAAAGTTCTGGGAAGTGGCTGCCCTGTTAAAATTTAGTATGCACTTCCTGGCATTTATTTACATGCTTTTCTGAACTCAAACTTCCTTGGATCATTACTTTCTTTGTTCGGTGTGAAAACACACTGAAACTGAAGTAAGGTTGTCTATAGCACCGAATAGAAGTCTGCCCCTTTTTTAAAGATCCTCAGTTTCCAGGCCCAGCAGACAAGATTTGAACAGGTCATTTGAAAAGCTGATAAAAAGGATGTCTTTTGAGAGGCAAGTAACCCTATTAAAAAATGGGGTACAGAGCTACACAAAGAGTTCTCACCTGAAGAATATATAATGGCTGAGAAGCACCTAAAGAGATGTTCATCATCCTTAGTCATTAGGGAAATGCAAATCAAAACAACCCTGAGATTCCATCTCACACCAGTCAGGATGGCTAAGATCAAAAACACAGGAGACAGCAGTTGTTGGCGAGGATGTGGAGAAAGAGGAACACTCCTCCACTGCTGGTGGAATTGCAGGCTGGTACAACCACTCTGGAAAGCAGTCTGGCGGTTCCTCAGAAAACTGGGCATGACACTCCCGGAGGATCCGGCTATACCACTCCTGGGCATGTTTCAAAAATCTTGTCCGCTATCAACCATTAAGTGAGTATTCTAAAAGCCCACTATGGTAAGGGGACTCAGTTTGGTAAGAATATTTGAATGAATGAAAGAGATTTTCCACTTGTAACTAAAATCTCATTTTTCCCTCTCAAAAGTGCCTCTTTACTGTGCGCACGTGTGTGTGTGTGTGTGTGTGTGTGTGTGTGTGTGTGTGTGTGTCTGTATACATATGTATGCACACACAAGTATCAGGGGGAGAAAGGAGTATGTTTAATGTTTAGCCAAATTCTGCTTTTTTACATTTAGTAGTACATTTATGATGGTTTATTAACCAGGATTTTGAAATGGAGTTATACCAACTACTGCAGACACTGTGGGAAATGGTATGTTATTCCAGATGCTAAATTAGATATAAATATGGTTAACAGAAATACGATTATGGTGTTATTTAAATATCTACTAAAATGGGAAAGCATGCAAATATATGTTTCTCTTTAAAAATAGCTCCTTAGGAAGCCCGTAGCTCACAACCCATTAGGAATACAGTAGCAGAGGGCCAGCGATGGCTAAGCAGCTAAGAGCAGCTGTTGCTCTTGCAGAAGACCGAGGTTGAGTTCCCAGCACCCACATGTTGACTCAGAAGAGCCTATAAGGTTGATTCCAGGGAATCTGATAACTTTTTGGCTTCCAGTGCACCAGCATATATATGACGCAGGTACATTTGTGCAGACAAAATACGTCATTCAATACAATAAAATGAAACCCTTAAAAAATGAGCATAATAGAATAAAGCCCACAGAAAGTGGATATGCTATTCTGTAGTGTTGTCCTGCCATAGGTGCTCACGATTGCCGTCTCGTGCAATTTACGGTAACACAGAACGTTTGGCATCCTTCTTGAGCATTTTCTAGGCTGTTCATGAACGTCAGAATTCTGACTACACTATCCCAGGAATCAGAAGATACCTAAGCTACAAGAAATCACTAGGGGACCAACCCCAGGTTCTAAAAACAAAGAACTCAGCAGAGGCAGTGTTCATTGGTGTTCTACCTGAGGTATGAACATGGGTCATTTGAAGTCTAGTGAGTCAGCTATCTACCGATGCATACAGATTTCCATAACTGCAAAAAGTGTAAGTTTACACAGATTCCTAACATCTAAGTAAAAATAGTGGTTTGACTTCTACATTTGGAAGCAATAAGAATTCAAGTTAGCATTATGATAAAGGAAAATGGAAAGCCAACTACTTAAATCCTGAATTTGGATATTTAAGGCCTTTTAAGGTTGAGTTCTTAAATTTCGCTTCCTTGCAAGCGCACTGTAAATCTGATTCCAAATGAGAAGGTTTGGAAGGTAAAAGCCATGCAAAGCTTTGTGCCAAACATGACCTGGAAAGAATTTCAGTACAAAGAGCCGTGATTGCAATGATTTGAAGAAACAAGAAAGGTGAATTTGAGTTAATGTTTTAACAATGTACTATGAGTTGTTTGGGCCTATACTGTTTGTCTTTTTCCACAAAAGGCACACCACACATATCTTATCTATTCATTCATGCAGCAGATATTTTTTTTAGTTTGTAAATTAGTGTTCATTATAATTCACTTGAGTGAAGTTTAATATCCTTTCTTTGATATTAAAATCACATTTAAAAGCTTGAAAGGGACATGAAAATAAAGAACTAAACCATATTGTTTCATATTAGCTGTGCCAAGGTTTTAGAAATCAAAGCCCTCCGCATTCTTGTTCAGAATACCAAACAGAGAATGTTTGTACCAGAGCAGCCCCGCAGAGTGGCTGCAGATGGACAGCTGAGTCCTATCTCCATCTCCTTCCGGCTCCGTCTGCACTGATTGTTCATGAGGCTGGACTTGACCCCAGTCCTATCACCTGCAAAACTAAAAATGAAGACCGTGCCTGCATCTAAGACTATGCTCGTTGTGCCCAACAAGAATGGTAATAATTAAGTTCTCAGGCTAATAAGAGCAAAATCAATAATAGTTATTCTCAACATACAGGATTAACAAAGGCCAATGAGAGGCATGACGTGCTGTTTTGTAAGACTAGCACAGGTGTGATGTAAGAGAGACTCCAGGAGGCCCAGCTACTTTGAGGACACGCAAGACTGGACTCCCAGTAGGACTGCAGAGAAGTTGCTTTCCAAGTCCACAGGCACACCATTTGTTAGATAACTGAGAACATTAACAAGCTATCACTTACCATTACAAACAATAAACAGTCAAAGGTTTGTTGCTTTTTGGTGGTGAACAATGTTCCTGGTAGTCTTTTGTATCTTAAATACCTGAATTGTACTGTTTTTGGTTGTTGTTGTTCTATATCCACTTATCAGAATTCTAACTTCCTTTGGAAGTTAGTCCGTCTTCAGTGTAGTGTGTGTAGTATGTCTTCAAGCAAAATTAAAAGTGTCAAGGGTCGGGGCTGGAAATATGGCTCAGCGGTTAAGAGCACTACCTGCTCTTCCAAAGGTCCTGAGTTCAAATCCCAGCAACCACATGGTGGCTCGCAACCATCCATAATGAGATCTGACTCCCTCTTCTGGAGTGTCTGAAGACAGCTGCAGTGTACTTAATATAATAAATAAATGCATGTTTAAAAAAAAAGTGTCAAGGGTCACTCCCCATGACTCTGCATACAACTTTTAAACAAATTTAAAGACACATGACATGTTGTAAAGTTCCTTATAATTTGAGGAAGGTACGAAATACTCTTCTCCAATAAAAATCTCTTAGGTTACTCTAGGATAACAAAGAAATGACTTTTCTTTCCCATCAAGAATAAAGGGGCAAGAGCATTTGTATGAAGGAGAGAAATCATGTAAGCAAGCTATCAAGGGATAAGGTTGACTATCTTTATCTGCTTTTCCTTGAGAAATCTCCACAGAAGCCTACAGAAGTCCATTTTTTCTGAGGAGGGTCACTGTAAGGGAGGAGCATTTAACTTCTCCCATACCCACCAAGTGCAAGTACAAGCAAGAGAAAGATGCTCTCTTCTCTACGTGCCAGAGATCATGGAGGTTGGAAGTCAATACTCTCCTGTAATGTTGCCAGTGACTATAAAACACCAGTTCTGTCTATGTCGTTTGACTTACAGATATATTCCACGTGACCCACAGTGGCATGTTAAAAGAATAATAATTAAAAAAAGGATAGAGAACTGTTAATGTCTTAGACCATGCTTTAAAACTCAGCTAACTTCACACTTAAAAAATTAAAACTGTATTTCTGTCTTTTCTTGGCACACCAGAACATTTGGCATCACTGGGCCCATTTTCTAGCAGGTCAAGAGTGGGGAGGAGACAATGGAGTTATCCTATTTCCAGAGGAAGGGGCTAGTACTCAGGGTGCAGCCCAGCTGTTACCTGGCATATCTGATTCAGGCAGCTCCTGTCTGATACCTGTGGACATTGGAGTCCATCTAACCACGTCTCTGATTGTGTGGACAGTGGGAAATCACCACTTGAAAATTTTCTAAGCGTTTGATTTGGTAACTGACAATGTATCTGCAGATACTGTTGCGGTACATGACAAATCTATACATAATACAATGTGTAGTGGTAATATCAGGAGAATTCCCTTTTCCACCTCGAATATCATTCTGTGTTGGGATATGTCAGCTTCTTCTGGTGATTTGGAAATATATCATCATGCTGTAAGAATTCCACAACCAATCCCTCTGAGCTAGCTGTAACATTTATTGAAGGAACAGCACCTGCCTTCTTAGCTACCATTAACTGGTAATGGCTCCTTCTGAGAATTAGGGCGTCATCCAAGATGCAGTGCTAATGGGCTCACTCTCATGGAGTCATCCACAGCTGCTGTGAGCTCATGAGTCCACTCATTATGTCACCTCCAGAAGATGGAGCTTTATAGGGCTCTTTCCCACACTCCAGCTACGGCATGTGTTAAAGACTTATTTTATTCTTTATCTATATCTATGTGCATGTATGCCACCTATATATGAGTACATGAATAAGTCAGAAGAGGGTGTCATATCACCTGGATCATGAATCACAGGATGTAAGTTCTGGGAACATAGCCCTGGTCCCTCTGGAAGAGCATATGCACTCTTGGCTACCAAGCCATATCTTCAGCCCCCTGGATCTTACCCTCTTTCAGCATCCTCTTCCCCAATGTGCCCTGGCTTTATTTCATTTAAGAGTTGGCACCTGACAATCATTCTTGCTGACCAGTTAAAGGCATGTTCATTAACCACCTTGTTACAGAAAACCTCTTCAGACCTTCCCAACATTAGCCATGATACATTTGAAAGTCACAAAGATCTCCAGATTTTGCTCACATTTCTCAAAAATGTAAAAAAATGCATAATTCAAAATTGACATTTTAAGATTAAACTATTATATCAGGAGACTCTCTCTTGAGAAGCCCACACCTACACTTGGGTGTATAATGTTATTTTCTTAAGCACCTCTCTTTCCCATAATACTAATGCTCAACTCTATATTAAAACCTTTTCTTAGCAAACTTTGTTTCATATGAAACTATTGTATACTTCTTTTATCATCCACCATCATCCATTTTTTTAATACGAAAATAAGTTTCTTTGATTTCATCTCCTTCCCTTCTTCCTTCTCTGCCCTTCCCTTCCTGTCCCCCCTCTTCATGTTCGTTTTCCTCCCCTCCCCCCTTTTCTGACCTACATGGCACCCTGGCTTCCCTCCAAATGTACCAGCCATTCAATTCCACCTTTAATAAACTCCACTTTTAATGTAGTTTACCTATAGAACACAGAATAGTTTTGATTCCTTAAAGTTTTTGTTGATTCAATCACTCCTTTAAACATGCTCCCCAGGAACTCAGTTTTAGAAAGAGAATGTATGGGGTTGTGGAAATCCACGAAGTATTTTCTTTGAATAAATGTATGTTCTACTATCTTCTCTGTTGTAGTTTGGGTTCATTCAAATTTAAACTGGAAAAAGGGGCTATGTGTGGGCAGTTTCTTTAAGAAGTTGTCCCAATAAGCACAAGAGTCATGAGAATTTATATCTGTGAATTCATATAAAATTAGTAATACTATCTCCAGGTAGGGTCTAAAAGACCCTATACAAAACCTTATAAAGAACATCCTAGAATTTTCTTTGGAAGACACCAAAAAGGAGAGTTCATACTGGCACCCATCTTATCTTATCTTGGTTTCCCTGTGAGGTCTGACTCTAATGCACTTGTAGATGCACACATATACTAGAGTCACAGCAGCAGAGTCAGCTGCAGGAGAGAGGTGAGAGAGCTGTGGTGTGGTGCTACTAGGTTACACATGTACACACTTGGCTGTTACCAGAGCTAAAACAAATAGGTAGGATGAGAAACTATGAAATTGAGCATCAATGGTATTTCCCCCCACTGCCCCCATTTGAATGCCATGACCTAGCAGAACCATGGGAAGCTTATTACAGAAGTAGTAAGGGATGTGAGCCTTATAGGAAAAAAAAAAGAAAAAGAACCTCATTAATAGCTGCAAATTTTGAAAATTTTCCAACAAAGGATACAGCTAACTGCATGAGGTATACACAGAATGTTATGTTCAGAAAACTATAAACTGTTGGGTAGTGTGTGAACCAAGAAACAAATGTGAAGAACTATGAAAGACATAAGACAAGCTAGGCTAAGGAAGTTTCTCTTAAGCTTGAAGGTTATAGCATGTTGGGAGGCTCTTAGGAAAAATGTCACCTGGAAGACAGGAAAGATTATTTGAGATAAAAAGATAAAGTCCATATTCACACATGGTATATGGATGGAGAAAGGACAGGAAATTGGGAAAATATTTGGAAAGGGAAATCAGAGGAGTTTCAACCAGCTAACAGGGTGCAGAAGAAGCTCGCAATGACTCATAGGTTTTTGACATTCTTCTACAACAATTGAGGTGGTGAATAAGTTACATGAATACAAGTTCTGATCTACTCAGTTTGAAACAAACCAGGTCTCCAATTTTCCAGTGGTTTTCTCTGAGTCACGGAATTGGAGAAAAGCTGTCAGAATGAGGCTGATTTGAACATGTGCTTTGGAACTCATTCCCTTCTTGAAGCCTTGCCTCCATGCCAAATATAAGAAAAACATGTGGCTGTAGAAAGGTTTCAACATCCTTAATCATCAGGAAAATGCAAATCAAAACAACCCTGAGATTCCACCTGACACCAGTCAGAATGGCCAAGATCAAAAGCTCAGGGGACAGCAAATGCTGGAGAGGATGTGGAGAAAGAACAATACTCCTCTGTTGCTGGTGGGATTGCAAGTTGGTAAAACCACTCCGGAAATCAGTTTGGCGGTTCATCAAAAATTGGACATAGCACTACCTGAGGACCCAGCTATACCACTCCTGGGCATATACCCAGAAGATGCTCCAACATGTAATAAGGACACATGCTCCACTATGTTCATAGCAGCCTTCTTTATAATAGCCAGAAGCTGGAAAGAACCCAGATGTCCCTCAACAGAGGAATGGTTACAGAAAATGTAGTACATTTACACAATAGAGTACTACTCAGTGATTAAAAACAATGAATTCATGAAATTCTTAGGCAAATGGATGGAGCTAGAAAATATCATCCTGAGTGAGGTAACCCAATCACACAAAGAACACATACAATATGCACTTGCTGATAAGTGGATATTAGCCCAAAAACTCGGAATACCCAAGATACAACTCACAGACCACATGAAGCTCAAGATGAAGGGAGACCAAATTGTGGATACTTTGATCCTTATTGGAAAGTGGATCAAAACACCCATGACTTACAGCCAACCAATAGAATGAACATAGGATCCTCAATGGAGCAGCTAGAGAAAGGACCCAAGGAGCTGAAGAGGTTTGCAGCCCTGCAGGAGGAACAATAATGTGTACCAACCAGTACCCCCAGAGCTCCCAGGGACTAAACCACCAACCAAAGAGTACACATGGAGGGACCCATGGCTCCAGCTACATATGTAGCAGAAAATGACCATTTCATACATCAGTGAGAGGAGAGGCCATTGGTCCTGTGAAAGCTTGATTGCCCAGAGTAGGGGAATGCAAGTCACAAAATTGGAAGCGGGGGAGGGGAGCAGGGGGAGGGAGAGGGGATAGGGGGTTTTCAGAGGGGGTAACACAGAAAGGGGATACCATTTGAAATGTAAATAAGGTAATAATAATAATAATAATAATAATAATAATAATGATGATGATGATGAAAGGTTTATACTCTGATGTTCTCCTGGAAGGTCTTTGCACATAAAACACAATGGGATTGAAGCCTGAAGCTACTGACCAAGGTGATAGAGAGATAATCATAAAACGGGTGAACATACACTAGGGCAAAAAATGGCAACTTGGCTACTAGGAGACATTAAAAAAAAAACTACCTGGAAAAATAAAGTATATGTATTGTTCTTATCTGACCTAACAACCTTCCCTTTACAATTATAAATTTCCAGACTCCCGGGGAGGTTCTCTCCTTACCAATGTACCTCTCTCATGGACCCTTCTTCACACTGCAACTTTAAGTGAAAGAGATGTACCCACAACCCAACTTTACAGACACAGAGTTGAAGAGTACAGTTCGTATCTTTTACTGTGTCCTCTGCCTTTTAAACATGGAGGCAGTGGTAACGACAAGGAAAAGATGCTGCCTAGGAAAGCTCATTGGAAGCCACAAAGAGCTCATAGACATGCTCCATCAGCATCAGTGGCTGCAGCTGCAGCAGGAAAGCCCCTGTAACATTCACAGACACTCTCCAGACAGCCAGCCGCAGGACAGAAGTCACTTAGAGTGGGAAATCAGGCTTCCCGATTGCAGACCATTACCAGGAACTATAGGAGGCTGTCATTAAAATATATGCATTTTCATCAACTTGGCATACACTTTCATCAAATTAAAGTCTTTGCTGCTAAATCAATACCCATTAGGATTAAGCTTGAGACATAAATATTGAATGTTTGCTGTATTATTTTTTTAAAAAAAACCTCTATCTTATTTTTTCTTTTAAAAAAAAAACAATGAAATGTATAATTATCAAGTATTTAATTCAATTATGGAGAATGTATAATATATTTTCATAGTAATTTCAACACTTTACACATAGCTATTTATCAAACACCAGGAACCCTGGCCCATGTGACATATAATCTATGTCCCCTCCTGTAAATGTGGGCACACAAGAGGAGCTTCAGCTCACCATGTATTCAGTCTAATGGTCCTGTTTCTGGCATAAATTTTCTGTATGTTTCCTCTTACTTTGAAAATTACGAGGTAAATGCTTATCAGTGTGCCAAAACCAAGATACAGCTGTGAAATAAACAAATTTAGTTGTAGGGAAGTCTTCCCACAACCGCAACCATTTGAACCAGAGAGCTGGGCAGTTCCAGAGCCTTCTGTGCACAGCCTGCCAGGAGAGAGTGATCTCCCAGCAGCTCTTTCACTTCTGAGCGTGCAGGTGAGATCTCTACCTCCTCTCTGGAGTGGAACAGCTAGGGGTGCACAGGACATAAGATCAGTGGAACAGCTGGGATAAAGGTCTTCAGACTGCCGTTTGTACCAGGAAGCCAGATGGTGCACAGACCCTGACAGAGAGTTACTCTCCCAGTAGTAAGGACACAGGCTTACAGGCCCACAGGAGGAACAGCTCCAGCCAGAGACAGCAAGACCAACTGGCAACAGAGATAACCAGATGGTGAAAGGCAAGCACAAGAACCCTACCAATAGAAACCAAGGTCAATTGGCAACATCAGAACCCAGTTCTCCCACCACAGCAAGTCTCAGATACCCCAACACACTGGAAAAGCAAGAGTTGGATTTAAAATCGTATCTCATGATGCTGATAGAGGGCTTCAAGAAAGACTTAAATAGCTCTCTTAGAGAAATACAGGAGAACATCAGTCAACAGGTAAAAGCCCTTAAAGAGGAAACACAAAAATCTCTTAAAGAAATTCAGGAGATCATGGGTCAACAGGCAGAAGCCCTTAGAGAGGAAACAAAAAAATCCATTAAAGAATTACAGGAAAACACAAACAATCAAATGAAGGAATTGAACAAAACCATCCAGGATCTAAAAGTGGAAGTAGAAACAATAAAGAAATCACAAAGTGAGACATCTCTGGAGATAGAAAACCTTAGAAAGAATTTAGGAGTCATAGATGCAAGCATCAACAACAGAATACAAGAGATAGAAGAAAGAATCTTGGGTGCTGAAGATACCAAAGAAAACATTGACACAACAGTCAAAGAAAATGCAAAATGCATAAAGTTTGTAACCCAAAACATCCAGGAATTCCAGGACAAAATGAGAAGACCAAACCTAAGAATTATAGGTATAGAAGAGAGCGAAGATTTACATCTTAAAGGGCCAGTAAATATCTTCAGCAAAATTATAGAAGAAAACTTCCCTAACCTGAAGAAAAAGATGCCCATGAACATACAAGAAGCCTTCAGAACTCCAAACAGACTGGACCAGACCAGAAAGTCCTCCCGGCACATAATAATCAAATGCACTAAACAAAGAAAGAATATTAAAAGCAGTAAGGGAAAAAGGGCAAGTAACTTATAAAGGCAGACCTATCAGAATTACACCAGACTTCTCACCAGAGACCATGAAAGCTAGAAGATCCTGGGCAGATGTAATACAAACCCTAAGAGAACACAAATGCCAGCCCAGGCTACTATACCCAGCAAAACTCTCAATCACCATAGATGGAGAAACCAAGATATTCCATGATAAAACCAAATTTACACAAAATCCAGCACTACAAAGGATAATAGATGGAAAATATCTACACCTTAGAAAAAGCAAGAAAGTAATCTTCCAACAAACCCAAAAGAAGATACCCACACAAACATAAAAATAACATCAAAAATAACAGGAAGCAACAATCACTATTCCTTAATATCTCTTAACATCGATGGACTCCATTCCCCAATAAAAAGACATAGACTACAAATATTTTTCATGTAAACCATCAATTTTATCAGAAAATGTTTGTAATTCCTCTTTCAATTAATTTAGCAATGTTTTTTTTTATGTCTATCAGTTTATCTGCATTATTTTTCATGATAATCTTCAATTTTAATATGTTTTTCTATATATTTCTTCAATTTTATCAGAAATGCTTTCAATGTAAATCTCTGATTTTATCACAAAATGTTTTTAATTCCATCTTCAAGTAATTTAGAAAGGTTTATTATATCTACCATTTTATCTGTATAATTTTCCATGAAATAGTCAATTTTAATGTGTTTGTCTATATATTTATTGAATTTTATCAGAAATATTTTCCATATAAATCTTCAATTTTACCTGAAAATGTTCATAATTCCACAATCAATTTAGAATTATTTTATACCTATCATTTTATCTGTATAATTACCATGATAATCTTCAATTTTAACATGTTTTTCTATATATTTCTTCAATTTTATGAGAAATATTTTCCATGTAAATCTTCAACTTTATCAGAAAATGTTTATAATTCCACTTTCAATCAACTTAGGAATACTTTTATCTCTACCATTATTATATCTATATAAAATTTTCCATGATAATCTTCAATTTTAAAATGTTTTTCTGAATTTTTCTACAATTTTATCAGAAATATTTTCCATGTAAATCTTCAATTCTATAATAAAATGTTTCTATTTCATTTTTCAATTAATTTAGCAATGTTTTTTATGTCTACCACTTTACTCTTTAATTTTCCATAAACATTGTCAATTTTAACATGTTTTTCTATATATTTCTTCTATTTTATCAGAAATATTTTCCATGTAAATCGTCAATTTTATCATAAAATGTTTTTACTTCCTTTTTCAATAAAAAAAGAAAGAAAGAAAGAAAGAAAGAAAGAAAGAAAGAAAGAAAGAAAGAAAGAAAGAAAGAAAGACCAAAGTTAGTTATGGCAGAAGTAAACATAAGGTTCAGAATTTTTAAGACCAAAAGAGGCAAACTATTTTTAAAATATTAAGATAACTTGACAAGTACTTTGGTTTCTGAACATAGTAGCCTTATGTTCCAACACACAAATAAAAAAAAAAAGCTGCTATAAAAAAATAAAATTTAAACAAAATTAAGACAGGGATTTATTTATTTATTTATGCACAGTTCTAACTAGCAGGGTTTTTTTTTTTGTTGTTTTTGTTTTTTGTTTTGTTTCATGTAATATCTATTGTTAAAGGAAAAATGAGACCCAAAATTTAAAGGCTGAACAGAAAATGTATCTTTCATTCATATGGTTGATGCACTGAACATGAACCTAGGACAGCCCTGGTCAGATATCACATCAAGGCTTCGCTGTGACAGAGCTGGGAAAGAGTTCAGGTGGAAAGAAGGTGACTGGGAGCCTGTTCACCAAACAAGTCAGAGAACCTGATGAAAGCAATCTACAATAACCCTGAAGAACATCTTAGCCACAGTTCCTCCATTTATTTATATAGACAAACTAACAGACTTTTGGGCAATCAGAGTTGATTTCCTACTGTCTATACAAATTGAAGCTATCCTATCATTCATTGAAAACTGAATTTTACATTTAGAATCATTTCTACATAAAATCATTTTACACAATTCTATTCTGGAATTATAAATTGTTTAACACTTTCAAATGTTGGCATTTATGGGAGAAAAACAAAACAACTGTCTTTCTTCCTATGAGATCAAGCCCCAACTGACAAATGGGTGAATTTTCCTGAAAATGGCCAGGCAATCAAATATCATATCTATGAATTGAAAGAGAAAGTATAAGAAACATACAAAAGAGATGAGAACAATGCTTCAAATAATGTTAATGTCTAAATTCATCCACAGAAAAGGGAGTTAGGAAAGCAGTGTATTGGAACAGCCTGAGAGAACACATGGGGAAAAGGGAGCACCAGAGAGCAGGGGCTTTTCATAGAAATTAACATGCAGCCAAGCTTCAGAATAAAATGAACAGAATGACCTCCGTATTGTATCTCCTCTTGGGATTAAGGATAGAGAAAGAAAAAAAAAAAGAAATGCTCTTCCTTGTAAGTCCTTTTAACAAAATGAAATGTTCTTCATTGTAAGTCCTTTTATTCTCACTGATTTTGAGCCCATATGTGCAGATAAAAGCATGTTCTTAAAGAACAAAGCTACATAATCTTGTTCCAGAACTTTGTGATTTTATGTAATTATCTCAGCTCAGTCAGTGATAGTAGTTTTCTGAATAGACAATGCCTACTAGTTAGGTTTATTAGTTATTACCAGAAGCAAATATAATATGTTTTAGAAAAAATTAGGGTAAAAGACATATCATAGGACATAAACTATTATTGGATAATTTTGAGTAGGTTCTAAGACAGTCAAGGATTACTCTAGATTGATGTCAGAAAGTAGGGAGATGATGCTGGGGTCTGAGTAGCTATCACGAGAGCAGGCCAAAACAAGCCCGAAGTCACAGTTGGTTTTAAAAAGAAAGAAAGAAAAAGACATCACATCTTTGGAAATAGAGATAACTACCTAGTACCTTCTTAAGCCACAGTCTCTGTGACTTTTCATTCCTAGCGTGAAAGCAGACGGTGAGAGTTTTGAGATCTGGCTGAATAACAAATCAGATTCCACATGTCAATGGCTGTTCACTTATTCTTTTTTCCCTCTTCTGTGATCATTTCCTTCCTTCCTTTTTTGTCTTATTCCTTCCTTCCTTCTTCCTTCCTTCCTTCCTTCCTTCTTTCTTGCTTTCTCAGAAGCAAAAGATATTTAATAAGGAACCGTATATAATGAGCCTTAATTTACATGAATCAAGTGCTTATTTTGTGGGATTTCCCCCTTAAAAATTGCAGTATCCTTAACCCCATACATTCAAAACCATACATGATCATACTTGTATCCTGAAACAATAAACTCTCACCAAGAAGTCAAGGATTCTGCCCAGTATCACTCAGTTCTGACCTGCCAGCGTCAGGGCTAGGACTGGTGTTTAAATAAAAACCCCTTGGGGTCAGGTAAAATCACCCGAACGTGACACTGCAGTACAGGGTGCTTTGTTGGTGTCCAGGAGAGAGTCAAACTGCTCTCCACTTACAATATGCCTTTCACAATGGCTTTGCCCTTTGCTATCTATGTGACATAGTGGAGCTCAAAGAATCCAGCCCTCTGATCTTAGCTCAAAGTGACTATGGAAGAAGGTTAAGGCATGAGCTGCAAAGTACTAGCCCTCATCAGAGAAGGAGAGCTGGCCTCTTCTTCAGCTAAAAGAACAGATGTTTCCAAGCTTTCTGCCAAATGTTTAGTGTGGAGATGATGCTGGAGGTACGGCAGACGGCAGAGCAGATGTATGTAACACAGGAAGCAGAGTGCTGGCAAGAGTGAGGACCTGCTCTGAAGACAACTGCCAACACTCATCACCACGAAGAATACTAAGTACATCAGCATAGTAGAGTTTCTCAGTCCTAGGATAGTAGGACCTTAGTATCACACACAGTAACGTACCATAAGCTGGGAGACTGATTGAGTGTATCCCAGTGCCATTTCTGAATCCAGTGCGTGTTTAATGATCTCCAGAAGTTGCTCATGGATAACGACATTTGTAAGTAAATATGCCAGTCCTCTAAGACTTTTGTCACCCAGCTTTGGGCCAGATCTTACCTGCCATTGCTTATGGCTGTCATTTACAAGCTAGCTTGTCTCAGGATCTTTCTTCAGATTTTCAAATTCTTAATACCTTTTATTTATAAAATGGGAAAAATAGCAACTTCTGTAGAGTTAAATGAGAACATAAAGTGGGATACGGCCTTAAAAGTGATCATCTCTGAATATAAGTGCTAATATTATTTATTATTATTTTTTAACTAACTTCACACTACAGTTCTCTAATTATAGGCAGCTTTCCTATCTCCTTTATAATACAAAGTATTTAGAAAGAAAAATAAAGCACGAGCCCTAAATTAGAATGAAATTCAACAGCAAAAATGTATATAATCATTTCTTCCATCCGAACATCTTTTCAGAAATTAATAAAAACTCTCCTTGCCTGGGAAAGGAAGAATCATGGCTCCCTAAGGTGTCTAGCACATCGTCTTTAGCTATGAGCATATATTCCCTTATATGGAAAAAGAAGTTGGGGGTGTAATTAAAGGAATAGACCTCACATTGAGCAGATTGCTTCAGACATTCATATGGGCTCACTCTCCTGTCATCAGTGGAGGGCAGACCACCAGACTCTAAATCAAGCAATGTGAGAAAAAAAAAACCAGTGGGTGCCAGTGGCTTCAGAGACAGGAAAGGGTGAGCTGAAGAATGTTGGCAGACTACAAATTAGAGATGATAAAAAAACAGATCCTCCCCCATCCAACTTCTAGAAAGGAAGGCAATCCTACTAGCACCCTAATTTTACCATAATGAGACCATTAGCAGAGTTCTGACTTACAAAACTAAACAAAAAAAAAAATCCTGCTATGAGATACTAAACTTGAGGTATTTGTGACAGCAGCCACAGGAAGTTAATATGGTGCCTTTTGGACTTGTTAAATCATCTTTGTAAAATAACTAAAGGACATTCAGCATATATGTAGGATATGTGCTAATAGAAATGAATAGGAGCACTTTACTGAAGAGTTCACCTGCCTAAGTTCACTGCAGAAGTCTAAATCACATACTACCTAATGGGAAGTGCAAGCCATTCAATGCTAGAACCTCTGTGGATGCTCAGCAAATTCCTGAAGAGGAAAGAGAGGGCAAGCTTCTTTCAAACAGGGACCTAGGAAGCCTGTGAGAGTAATTTGAGTGTGTATATACTAGACTTATAGTTGTCTATAAAAATTCACACTGGAATTTTAAGCAATACTTAATATTTCCCCCTCTAAATAGGGGATGTTAATATTTGGTGTGACTTTAGCAATATCATAAAATCCTGACATCCCTCACCGCTGCCTTACCCTGACAACAACATTATCCTTAACACTTATATAGGTCATCAATACTCAGATCAAGGTCATTTTCTCTAGAGAAGAAGATATAAGATGAGGAATGGGCCCTTTGACACCCAGGCTGAGCTAAAGCTCAAATTCTCCCACCCTGTAAACAAACACTAGTCTATTCTTTTCCAAAATAAACTTTCATGAGATGGCCTTTTTTCTTCTAAGGCTCAAAAAGTCTTCTGATAAGCTTCCCAAATGGTTATAAATATGGAAGGGCAATTTTAAGAGGAAAGTCATAGTGCATCCTCTATAAAGATCCTGCTGTCATCTGAGACTGCCCATGCTCATGGAGACTGCTTCCTCTCATTAGAGCATTAATTTTCTACTTGCAAATGGAAGCCAACATCCTAATGGAAGAACATGATTTTCTAGAGTATTAATGAAAAATTAACTATTGTTTTTATAACTCAAAAAAATCATATTTAAGATTTTAAAGACATCTAAATGTGATTCTAAATGCCATTATATTTTGAAATGTATCAACATAATCTTACTGTAAAGTGAAAAGGTTCGCTTGGTGATGAGATTAAAATTGTTGTATTTTTTAAGCTGTGAATGTTAATTATCCTCTAGAGAGATCATCTTGAATAACATCCAGAATCAAAACAGGAAATGGGCTGGATCATTTAGAGAGTGCCCATATATACTTTTGCTTTGTGAAGATGTTCCTTATGAAAATATGATGTTTCTGAGATGGAGGAATAGCTCACCGTCCTGGGTGTTCACATTTAATTGTCTACATGTCTGTCTCATAAGCCTGAGATATGTTTTTATACTACGGTTTCTTCTTAAAACTCAATTGCTGATTCTAGATGATGAGAAAGATTTCTCTAAGTATTAAAAGAAGTAAAATGTATAAAATGTTTTAATAGGGCCTAGGCCAAAGGGGTGAGAGATTACAAGATTACTAATTAACAATTATAGATATCTCCTTTTGTTTGTCCCCCACTCACTAAAAATTTAATTTCAGTTTGAATGAGGGAGAGAGGGGTAAATGTGAAACGTGCTGATGACTACAGATGGCATGATCAACGTGTTAAAACTAAGACAGGTTTTATAATCTGCATGAACATCTGGGAGGTACTTTTCAAACAGAAACATGTGAAGATGTGAGTGCGTCATACAGAGAGGGGCAAGGGAGGGAGGATGAGAATGAATATTTGGGGTGTGGTGGTTTGAATAGGAATGGCTCCCATAGGCTCAATTATTTTGCATGCTTTGTCATTGGGGAGTGGCGCTACTTGAGAAAGATTAGGAGGCGTGGCCTTGTTGGAGTAGGTGTGGCCTTGTTGGAGTAGGTGTGGCCTTGTTGGAAGAAGTCTGCCACTGGGGGTGGGCTTTGGGATGGATGTCAGAAGCCCAAGCTATGCCCAGTGTTTCTTGCTCTTCCTGCTGTATGTGGATCCAGATGTAGAGCTCTTCAGCCACTTCTCCAACACAACATCTACCTACCACGCTTGCTGCCATGACAATAACAGACTAAGCATCTGGAATTACAAGCAAGCCCCAACTAAACACTTTCCTTTATATGAGTTGCCATGTTCTTCCCAGCAAGAGAACACTGACTAAGACATGGGAGGAGGAAGAAACAATGAAAACGTCTTCTAAGGTCTATTATTACAGGCCAGTGCAGTCCATGCTTGCAATTCCACATGCTTTTCTTTTTTGTGAATCTATTCCTGTAAGAGATCAGTGCATAAAATAAGAAACCTTAAAATCCAGAACAGAAGTGCTGATTCTCCTCCCTTCAATTCACTTCATTTACTCAAGCAAGGACATATGAGCAGTGCTAAGGCAAGCTCAACCCCCTAAGCAAGCACAATGAACACGTCCCCTCCAACAGATGAAACCGAAGATTCTGCAGGGACAAGGATAACAGTCATAGGCTGCATGGAACAGATGCAGAAGTTAGATCAACGTTCCAGCAAAGATACCACCTTCAAGGAATGTTCCTTACCTGGTTCTGCCTTCAAATACTCATTTGAAAACTGAGGAGACAATAATACTTACCTCCTGGGGTTAGGGTCAAAGCTATGGAGAAAACCTTGTGGTAAACACTCAGTACTGTTAGTACAAAAGCATGCATTGTAAGCTTGCTGCAATAACAATAAAGGTAT
Source organism: Tokudaia tokunoshimensis (assembly GCA_036184795.1). Lineage (NCBI taxonomy): Eukaryota > Metazoa > Chordata > Mammalia > Rodentia > Muridae > Tokudaia > Tokudaia tokunoshimensis. The sequence continues at coordinate 150,659,499 of BTHU01000001.1, forward strand.
TATTATCATTCAATGCTTCTTTGAGAATTCATGTTACTATAGAAACTAACTTAATCCAAGTATCACTTAATAGAAGCCATTCTGAGTGTGTGTGTGTGTGTGTGTGTGTGTGTGTTAAACTAAAGACTGATTTTTCTCATATTCTATAATTAAAATAGCATGGCACAGTCATGATCTGAGAATTGTCTTCTCTGGGATTTACCCTTCACAGTTACTACTGTCACACTGTTTACCCAAATTTTTCCTGCGTTAATTTTTTTTAATACCATTTTTTCTACTTCCCTTTGCTCTGCTAACCTCTGAATGGCCTTTAGCCAAAATCTACAAAACACTGACCTAAAAATTGCTGCTCTAATCTTAACTGTGTCCTGAAATAGTTTTAATGGAACTTGGACTCTCAAAGAATCTTCAGGCTGGGAAGAAACACAAATGCCATTTAGTATAACTTTCCCTCCTCTGACATTCCCCAACCATTGTGGAAAAAGCCATCATGGCGCCTTCAGGCAATGCTTGCTGGAGATGAAGGCATTGTTAACTCTAGGCAGCTTCCCATCTGACACAGGAGTTAGAGCAGAGGTGAAGAAACTACCAAGTATTGCCATAGAAACAGGCAGATGTTCTTGCCTCAGGTTCCTATGTAGGACTACAACCTGACCAATAATGTAAAGCAAAACCTCAGCCAGCTCTCCCCTTGACTCTGTTGGGAGCTGGTCCACAATGCAGCTTCCAGTGTCATAGTGACACAGCTTCTGATCTCATGGGTACATGAACCTTGCTCATCCCACACTTACTGCAATGTCCATTCAGAATGAGCTGACTTCATCTTATATCAAGCTGTGCCATGAAGGACCACGAGGAAAGTACAGGCTGTTGAAGGGCTTGACATCACACGATACTCTTCAAAGGGAGGCAGGAATCATGGCTGGGACCTCTGTTCCATGTCTCAAGTGTGAGGAATTCAGAGAACATTGGGACCAGCCCTACCAGTCACCAAGGATGTTGACACATGTCAAAACCAGCGATCTACTGTCACTCACTGAACTTAAATTCATTATTGGAGCAGGAATGGTAGGGCCACTTCTATGTAAATGCGGGGGGCCACACAGCCACAAAAGCATCTCCTGCAGGAGGACCTAATTGAGGACTGACTGAGAAACCAAGGATTGCTGGTACAGAGAATGCCAGCCAATCAGGAACTGCTATTTAGAAGAGATGCTTTCTTGGGACCAATGGGGTGTGGGTGGAGGGTATCACAGGAGCTTGCAGCAGCGTTCAGAAGAGTTTGCTGCAGCGTTTCTCACCTGCTCCAGGAGTCTGTGTCATTGATTCTGTGCCAGCTCACCTCCAACCCCCAAGGCAGGTAGGGTCGGGCGGTGAGTAGCCCAGGGCACAGGCATCACATTATTTCATCTTATTCTCAAAGATATTTAAGCAAATAGGCAACCCCTTGGTTATAATTATTGAATGTTTCATGTAAAATGATGTTTTCCTTGAAACGGAAAGAAGCAGTAATGGCCCAAATGTAGACCATGGGACAAGAAGAGAAAACAAAAACAATGGAAACCCTCCTGCTTCTGCTGCATGAAGGCATCCAAGGCCTCGGCTGTCCTCTGCCTGCTGTTTTCTTCTCAACCCCAGTGTACATGGGGCCTCTGTGGCCTCATGCACAGCGCCCTCCTCCAAGCCTTCTTTGCTATCCTTTCCCTGGTACTCCTCATAAATTTCCATCCTTGCTGCTTTTTAAAGACAGGTTTTGTGCTTTTTCATTATTATTTAAAGTTACCTCTCACATGAAATTCATTAGGCTCTAACCCCTTTACCCATCCCTCCCAAATTTGCCTCTCATTCTTTCTCTGTGCCTCTCTCCCTCCTCCCTCCCTCCTTTACTTTTTCTCTTCTCTCCTGTAGGTTCTTTTCTTCTATCATGTGGGTCCCAGGAATTAAACTCAAGTCATTAAGCTTGGAATCAAGTGCTTTTAACCACTGAGCTATTAAGAGACACCTAGCACATGTCTGTCCATTACTTCCAACAATTAGAAATGCTTTCCAGCCACTAAGAATAGGAGGAACAGTTCCATTCTTCTCATTCTCCTTCCTTCTTTCTCTTCCTTCCTCCTCTCAGATCACACACACACACACACACACACACACACACACACACACACATACACACACACAGTCACACACATACACAGTCACACACATACACACACACACACACACACACACACATGCTCATGGGCAACAGGCAACCGAACAATACAGCTGACACACTGTCAATTGCTTTTCTGTAGGAAATCATTAAATTGGAGGCTTTATCAACAAAATTCAGTGAGGCTATTTGTAGTCTTGACCATAGAGGGTGGGGAAGTCAGTCTCTGAGATTGGGATACAGAAAGGGAAAGGAGAGAAATGGTGAGACAAGGAGGGGGAAGGATAGAGGGATAGAGACAGAGGCAGAGAGAGAAACAGAAACAGAGAGATTTGCCCATGATCTCTCCAGCATTCCAGTCCTTTTACAGATCTAACCTAATGTGCTTGCAGGAGCAAGGCAGTGTTCAAAGTAGTTTGACAAGCACACAAACTTAATGATGAGAAACAGCAGTGTGTAGAGGTGTGTAAGGAGGTCTGAAACTTGGTCAATATTAAAGGATGCTAAATTCAAGATTAATATGGGCCAAGAAAGTCAAGGAACTAAATTGTAAATATGAGGCAAGGAGGAGACAGTATTTTCCTAAAAATGATGAAGCATTTTCATAGGTTTTATGTGTGTGTGTGTGTGTGTGTGTGTGTGTGTGTGTGTGTGTGTGTGTACCATATATTGGTATATTTTATATGCATTCTGACTTTCTGGAGGGCTCACTGGAAATCCCCTTCCTGAAATGCATCTTGTGCTCTGAGTGTGAAGCCCATAGGTGCAACACCAACTGCTACTACCAAAATAGCTACTTTCAATGGAATCAAGTTATGTTTGGGGGGAAAAAATGGGACTTTTTAGTGAAGCTTTCAGTTTTTCCTCCTTTTTTTTTTTAAACTTTTTTGAAATAGAATGTGAAAAATATCCCCACTGCTGTGGCTGGCTTGTGCTTAAAACATTCTCCTTCTAACATGCTAATGTAATTTGGTTTTGCGAACTACACATTTTAATTGTTTTGCATTATAAACAACCTGCCTTTTGAAAGGTATGTATGAACATGAATAAAAGCAATCAACTAATTAAATATTTCTGTGACAATGTTCTTCTCTTAAAGGACTAGCATCCTGAGGGAGCACTAAAGATACAGAGGGGATGAGGAGGGAGCACTGAGAATGCAGAGGGGGCAGGTAGGGAGAGTGCTCCCAATGATTGCATTGCACTGCACAATCACTCTGTATGCCTAAAGCCCTGAAGAATCTGATGCCAGTCTTCTGCTTAGCTTTAAAGTTTTGAAGGGACTGGAGGGCATCAAAATGTACCTGGAATTTAGTACCTAAAGGGTTGTGAGACCTTGTGTCACCAACTAGTTGTGCCTCTATGAGATAGTATCTTGCCTTCTCTGAACCTCACTACTGACTGAAATCAGTCTCTACGTTTATGTTCCTTAAAGCAGCATGTTCATTCTATTACACTGCCCTGTGCATCATAATCCAACTTTTGAAGACCAAAGCTTGTCAGCACCTACTGACTTAACAAGAAAAATGGAAAGCCAGAAGAGAGGTCTGAAATCATTGCTCCAAGTCATCAAATTAATGAAAGATTTTGGTAACCAGACAAATCAAATTTAAGCTCTCCTGCTGCCAAGTTGAAGCCTGTAGAACTTGTGCAATGCTCTATTCTACTTCTTCCTGAACACAACCTGGAAGATAATGAATAAAATCATGATAAGCTGATGGCATTAAAAAATAAACAAACAAACAAAAACAGCTGAGAGTGGTAGTGCAACCCTTTAATCACAGCACTCTGGAGGCAGATGGAGGTGGCTCTCTGGGAGTTCAAGGCTAGACTGTTCTACAAAGCGAGGTCAGGACTGTTACACAGAGAAACTCTGTTCTTCTCTTAAAGGACCATAGCATCCTGAGGGAACAACAAACTGAAAACAAACAACAAACAAAAACTATACATATATGTACACACACACACACACACACACACACACACATATATATATATACATTTTAATGTAGGAGAGCTTCATTTGAATTTAGGAGAAATGGAAATCACTTGCCTGACATCAAATTCTCAATTGTAGACATCACTACATTTATAGGTGACTTAACTGGAGCTGCAATGTTAAGACATTCCCTAGAGTTCATTAATTCTAGCCCATCCCCCATTTCTCTAACAGGCAATGATAGATGTACAAACAAGCCAGCATGGTACTTTAATCATTACCTGTTTCCACAATACAGGCTGCTCTGATTCAGGCCTTGTATGTCACACGGTTTGTAAATTTTAGTTGCCACGTACCTGGCAGATTTGCTTAGAAATCTAACAAAAAGCAAATGTGGTGATCAAGACTCATCAACACATGACAAGGACAAAACCTGGCAAGATCTTTATTATGTTTCATTTTAATTTTTATTTTTAGTGGAACGTTCTATTTTGGGGCTGTGGATTGTTTTTATTTCTTTCAACTTTGTTGACTAGATAAGGCAGCACATACTATTCAACCAGCCTACTTTTCAAAAATATTTCTGTTTTAAAACTCAAATTTTTTTCTTTTGCTGTGAAATTGTATGACTTCTTATGTCTATGGCAAAATTTGGTTAGACAGCACTTGAGACAGTGTCTCCTAGGAAACCAGTACAGGGTTGAAAGATAATCAGTGTACTCACCCCATGGTAGAGCGACTGGTGATGGGGGAGCTCTCCTGCCAAAACCACCAGTGTGGGAATGGCCTCTTACACCTGAGCATCCCTGTGTGGAGCCTCCCTGCGCTTCAGAGAGAGCACTACCACTCTGCACCAAACCCAGCACCTACCTCCCAGGCCTTCTGCAATGCAGTGACTTCAGCCTTGAAGACAAGGTCAAGGGTTGCTTTGCCTCTGAAGTGTTCTACACCAGAAAGAAAGGGGAAGAGAAAACCCTGCTGCCCAAGCGCAGTAAGACAGTGGCTGGAGCTGAAAAAGCTTCATTCAGAGCGGAAGCAAAGAAGTCCACCTGCTCCTGGCTCTGAAGTTTTCTGTGATCTCTTTGAACTTTAGTATTTTTAAGCTCTACCTAAATCGGAAAGCTTTGAAAAGGTCTGTTTAAAAAGTACACCAAGACTGGCTGGGGAGATGGTTCCGTTAGTAATGTACTTGCTGAGCAAGCATGAAGACCTGACTTTGGGTCCCCAGCACACACACTAAAAAACCAGTGATGCTAGTGTGCACTGGGATCCTGGGGCTAGGAGGGAAGCTCTGGGATCTCCAGGGTTTGCCGGCCAGTCAGCCGAGGTGAACTGAGAAAACTCCAGGTTCCATGAAAGATTCTGTTTCAAATATGAGGTAAGAAGGGTTAGGCAGGTGGGTCTGTGGTTAAAAGCACTGCTTTCTCTTGCAGGGGACCTGGGTTCAGATCCCAGCACCTGCATAGCACCTCACATTATCTGGTACCACAGTTCTAGAGCAACTGATGTCCTCTTGTGACCTCTACAGGCACCAAGTGCATATATGGTACACACACATACATGCAGGCAAAGCATTTGCACATGTAAAATGAATACATTTCAAAACCAGAGTGAGAGCTATTGAGGAGGATGCCCAATGTCAACCTCTGGCCTCCATATGTATGTGTGCACACACAGGCATGTATAGCATCCATAAAAAGTACTTAAAGAAAGTAAACAAATACATAAAGTACTTAAAGAAAGTAAACATGCTTAATGCTTTGAATCAAACAAATAAATCAGAAACAGATCAGAGTCTCTTGGAAAAACCCAATACCATTTGTGAGACATGAGGGATGCCTGCTTGTGCCCAACTTGGAAGCTTCTTCTCATTCCCTCTGACACCATAACCTTCCACCTCTACTTCTCTAGTTCCAACCTAAGACATCATACTTTCTTTATCCCATCCCTACCTAACACTTCTCTCAAACTTTAGACTACTCTACCCAGTTCCAACCTAATCTCCAAAATGTATCAGTACAACTTCCTAAGTCATCATATTATATGATTCTCCCCTCCATCCCTGTTGGATAAAACCATAAATTTTTTGGTGGCATTCAATGTTCTCCACAGCAGGGCTCAGTTCTACATCCCCAAATGTTTGGAGCTCACCAGCTTGGTACTTCTCCAAAGCACCTATGGTGTCCTATGCCCCAAACTTTTCCTTAGAAGGAACTGAGGCATGCTTTAAAATCCAACACAGAGACACCAGAAGTTCTCCCTTCTTTACAGATACTGTCAAAATTGCAGAGAGGGATCTCCCTGGAGATAGAGTGACATCACATACAGTTAACTATGGCAGCCCATTCTTTATTCATGCTAACACCATCTCAGTCAAAGTAATTTTCCACTCTTTTTCTATTGTTTTTATTGTTTTTTCTGTTCTGCTGAATTTCTTTTCAAAGCTGAGTTTTATTGTTCCTTCTCTTCTACCTACTTTGGCTTTAATTTGCACTTTTCTAGTTCCTTGAAATGGAAATTCATACTTTCTTTTTTGTTTCTTTTATTAGATATTTTCTGTATTTACATTTCAAATTTTATCCCCTCTCCACATTTCCCCTCTGAAAACCTCCTATCCCATCTCCCCTGCCCCTGCTCACTAACCTACCAACTCCCACTTCCCTGTCCTGGCATTCTCCTACATCGGGGCAATGAGCCTTCACAAGTCCAAGGGCCTCTCCTCTCACTGATGTCCAACCAGGCCATCCTCTGCTACCCATATGGCAGGAGCCATGGGTCCTTGCATGTGTGCTCTTTGGTTGGTGGTTAAGTCCATGGGAGCTCTGAGGGTACTGGTTGGTTCATATTGTGGTTCTTCTTATGGGACTGCAAACACCTTCAGCAACTTGGGTCCTTTCTCTAGCTCCTCCATTGGGGACCCTGTGCTCAGTTCAATGGTTGGCTGAGATCATTTACTTCTGTATTTGTCAGGCACTGGCAAAGCCTCTCAGGAAACAGCTATATCAGGGTCCTGTTAGAAAGCACTTGTTGGCATCCACAATAGTGTCTGGGTTTGGTAACTGTATAGGGCATGGATTCCTAGGTGGAACAATCTCTGGATGGCCTTTCCTTCATTCTCTACTCCAAATTTTGTCTCTGTATCTCTGCCCATGGGTATTTTGTTCCCCCTTCTAAGAAGGACTGAAGTATCCACTTTGTTCTTCCTTCTTGAGCTTCATGTGGTCTGTGACTTGTATCATGGATATTCCAAGTTTTTCAGCTAATATCTACTTATCAGTATCATGTGTGTTCTTTTGTGATTAGGTTACCTCACTCAGGATGATATTTTCTAGTTCCATCCAATTCTTAGTTGCCTAAGAATTTCATGAATTCATTGTTTTTTATAGCTGAGTAGTACTCCATTGTATAAATGTACCACATTTTCCGTATCCATTCCTCTGTTGAGGGACATCTGGGTTCTTTCCAGCTTCTGACTATTATAAAGAAGGCTGTTATGAACACAGTGGTGCATGTGCCCTTATTACATGTTAGAGCATCTTCTGGGTATAAGCCCAGGAGTGGTATAGCTAGGTCCTCCAGTAGTTCTATGTCCAATTTTCTGAGAACCAATATCCAATATATACAAAGAACTCAAGAAGTTAGACTCCAGAGAACAAAATAACTCTATTAAAAATGGGGTACAGAGCTAAACAAAGAATTCTCAATTGAGGAATACCAAATGGCTAAGAAGCACCTAAAGAAATGTTCAATGCCTTTAGTCAGGGAAATGCAAATCAAAACAACCTTGAGATTCTACCTCACACCAATCAGAATGGCTAAGATAAAAAACTCAGGTAACAGCAAATGCTGGTGAGGATGTGGAGAAAGAGATATACTTCTTGATTGCTGGTGGGATTTCAAGCTGGTAAAACCACTCTGAAAATCAGTTTGGCGGTTCCTCAGAAAATTGGACATAATAATACCTGAGGACCCAACTCTACCTGGGAATATACCCAGAAATTTATACTTTCAAGCTTATGAGTAAGATAACTTCTGCCTTATCGACTTTTCTATTGTCGTGACTAATGCTAAGCCCACGACCATCATGGTAGAGTTCATGGCAGCAAGCCTGGTCCTGGAGCAGTTGCTGAGAGTTTAAATCTCATCTTCAAGCATGAGGCTGAGAGAGTGCCAGCTACTAGAAATTTTGAACCTTCAATGCCTATCCCCAGTGATATTCCTTTTCCAACAAATCCTAATCCTTCCCAAACAGGTCCAACTACAGGCCAAATTTTCAAATGTATGAGCCTCTGGGGGCCACTCTCATTCAAACCACTATAATATCATACTTATAACAAACCTCCTAAAGCTGGTTATCCAGTTGAGATGCCACTGCTGCATAAATAGAGACACATTCTCATCTTGAGAGGCTCACTCCATTGCATATGCTAGTTGCAGGGTTTATACACGTGTCTTTCATCCAGTTAAGGAAGAAATCTTACACTTCTGCTTTGAGGTTTTGATAAGGAACTGATATTGTTTGGAAGCCCATGCCTTTACTTTATCTCTTGAGATGGCTTCAGAGTACCTTATGTCTCTCACAAGATTCTGACCAGTGTTTTCTGAACCCCTAATCCATTCTTTAAATCTACTGGCTCTTCTACTCACATCTTCCTAACTTGCAACTTTCCTCAAAGATCTTTTCCTGACAACTTCCTTTTCATCACCATGATCTCAAATGAAGGAAGAGCTCCTCCCAGATGCTGACCGGTGTTAGGTCACCAGTTCCATCAGCAGGTCAGTAGCCTGCTCCTTCAAAGCCCCTGCTACTGCCTGCACTTTATTTTGTGTCTGCTCTCGATCTGTGACTATCTCTTTGACTAACCAGCTTTTTAAAGAATAAGAACCTCTAACTTGTTCAGTCTTGTGTCTCCAACACATCACCCATGTGAAGTATAGAGTAGGTGTTCGATAAACATTTAGTAAGTGACTCAATAAATAGCCAGACACTATGAAATTTCTCTTATCTGATGTCTTCATCAGTTTGGTATCCCAGAGACATTTTTAAACTGTAACTTCCACCTTTTGGCTGTTTCCAGGTTTCACTCAGACATTCTGGCTAAAGGGAACAAAGCTTTATCTTATCTGTGGTGTCTAGGTTGGTTTTATAGTGTGCCTGGAGTGAACCTGGTTTCTGCTGCTGGGGAGTGCAGATACCTGTGCAAGCTGCAGCGCGACTACCATAGATTTCTTCTTTTCATGCAAAAGCACCGATTTCTTGAAAATTAGTCCATGAAGCTGGGCTAAGTTGTAATTGTAAGATGAGACTTCATGAGGGAGTTTCTCAGACTTCTTTATCCCAGTAAAACAATAATCAGGCTTGTAAGCTGTGTGCATCTATGTCTCTAGCTGTTCCAGCCTGTCTCCAGTGATGGATTCTCCTGAGCTATAGTTCTAATCTTTTCAAAAGTTTCAGGCATACTACCATTTACTTCCTCTATGTGCCAGATACAATCTGACATATGTTTTAGCTGGGATGACTAATTTAATTGTATCGGTCCTGTCAAGTATACTGCACTGTTGTAGTTTAAAGAAACTGAAATCCAGAATTCAATAGTATTTAACCCTGATGGATTGGGGCTCCACACTCTTACCTGATGCCAGGGTTGCAACCTAACCATGACCGTGAACCAAGTCCTTTCCTCAGAGGAAACTGTTAGAACAAGAAGGTGGCTGTTCACTGCTGTCCTGATTCTTCATATTCCTATGTTGCCTAAAAAGTCAAGTCAGTAATATGTTGGAATCGACTCTTATACTAGATCAGATGTTCATCAGCTTTGCTGTCCCGTGTTTCAAATAAAAAGCATGCAGTGCTAAGTCTCGTATGTCTTACAAGTAATCTCTTTTAGGTGTGTGTTATTATGCAAGTACGTGTGTGGGTGCATGCACATACACTTCCACAGATGAAAGTCAGAGGAGGACACTTTTAATCTCATTCCATTGCAACAAAGTTTCCCATTGAAACTGGAGCTTACAAGGTTTTGGTACAGTTGACTGGCTAGCAAGTTCCCATGATCCTCCTGTATCTACTTCCTGAAATACTGGGGGCTACAGGGACTCATAGATGTGCCTGACTCTGATACTGGAGATGCAAACTCAGGTTCTCATGCTTGAGTAGTAAGCTCTCCTATAGATAGAACAATGTCCCAGCTCACTATCCAGAACTCTCAATGGATCTGCACAGAAACAGTAAGACAAAATTGAGTAATATTTTCATGAACACTAACTGGCTTAATAATCATGTGCTGTCAAATCCAGAATGGAGTTTTAAGTTATTTCCTATATAAAAGGAAAATAAACTTAGAACATTAGTTTGTTCTCATCTCCAGATTTAGGGTGACAGTTTGTTAAATATCAGTACTCATTCAACTTTTCAGTCGTGAAACATTTCAAATTTTTTTAGAAAATTACATAAAATATTATAATAGACTCCCATGGTAGATCTTAATGTCTTACACAACTGTGTACTTGTGCACACACACACACACACACACACACACACACACACACACACACCCCACAACTACTACTACCACCAACACCACATCACACTTTCCATTTCTGAAATTCTTTCTCCTAATGCCATAAACTGTTCCTTTGGCCAGGTAGTTTCTTAATGCTTAAGCTGTGGTAACTAAATTCCTACTTTTAATCATAGATACATGCAGTATAAAAACTGTGTCGCATCTTGTTTTTCTAAAACACATCTTTGTTTCTTCCAATTAATTGTTATTTTAACATTTATTTCATTTTCTTCTGGAAGGAGTGGGTTCTGAGACAAGAGTTTCACATAGCCCAGGCTGGCCCAAAACTCACTATGTGGCCAAGACAGTAAACTCCTGATCTTCCCTTTCTCCACCTTCCAAGCACAGACATGCAGCACCACCCCCAACTTCCATGGTGCTGGAGATCAAATCCAGGCCCTCTGTTTGCAAGGCAAGCACTGTACCAATGAGTTACAAATCCAGCCCTAAGTGGCCAATCAAACTCATAATTCCTGCTTTGTTCTCTGCAGCATTTGCCTTGCATTGTATGGCATGGGGGCTGGCTTTCACCTTTGGGATTGACACATTGTACAACTGCATCCTTCCACAACTGACACCATTGTAAGTAATTACTGCAGAGTGGGAGGAGGAAACGCTAATCAAATGGCACGGAATTTCTGGAAGGAGTAAACTCGGAGAGATCATTTACGAAATGGTGACTACAGCTACTAATTTAGTGGATTCTTCTCTCCTCTTCCTTTTAATCCTGGGAACAGAGCTCATGGTTTAGTGCAGGCTGGACAAGCCCTGTATCACTCAGCTATTCCCCGTGTTCTGTAGTTCTTTTAAAAAAAAAAATTAGTGAGAATCCATGTGAAGAGTTCTCACCACAGTAATGATAACTATGTCAGGTAATTCATATGCTAATTAGCCACAATTAGTCATGCTACACTATATCTGCAATTGTCCTTTGCAGAAAAGTCACCCCCCCCTTTTTATTTGACTTTTACCAGCTGTTGTTTTTGTGCCTGGTCTCCCTGTTTTACGTACTTACATCAGATTTTCCTGAAGGTATGTAAATGTCCTCTACTTACATTATACATGTTCTACGTTCTGGGGTAATCAAGTCCACCTACAGGAAGGCCCTCCCAGAGGAATTAGCCTTCCACAGTGGGGACCTGGAGCTCTGGGGGCTGCATCCTCAGCTGCAGTCATGAGGTGTCTGTCCCCTTCCACTTGGGAATTCTCCTCACATCAGTCTCTGCTACCTCTTCTGCATCACATGCAAATTCATCATTACCACACCCAGAAAAGAGGTATAAAAGGTTCAAGTCCTGACACCCTGACTATCTGAAATGTTTTCTAGCTATGATCTCCATCTCTGGTAATTTTACAATTTTACTATGTCCAGACTACTCTTAGGGAGCCATTTTTCCTCTCTCTCTCTCTCTCTCTCTCTCTCTGTGTGTGTGTGTGTGTGTGTGTGTGTGTGTGTGTGTGCGTGAGAGAGAGAGAGAGAGAGAGAGAGAAAGGCCCTGTGGGTGTGTCTGTCATCTATGAGTCTGAGTGTGTGTGTCTGTTTGTGTGTCTATGTATATTTGTGTGTGTCAAGGCCCTGAGTGTGTGTTTGAGTGTGTGTGCTTGTGTGTATATGTTTGTGTGTTTATGTTTGTGTGTGTGTTTGTGTGTGTGTATCTGTGTGACTGTGTAGGCCAGAGCACAATCTTAGGTGTTATTTCATAGGAACAATCTACTTTGTTTTTCATTTTGGTAGGGTCATTTTTATTGTTATTGTTTGTTTTTTGAGACAAGTTCTCTCTACATAGTTCTTGCTGTCCTGAAACTCACAACACAGACCAAGCTGGCTTCAATATCAGAAATCCACCTGTCTCTAGAGTGTGGTGGTTTTAAAGGGGTATGTCACCATGCCCAGCTACCTACTTTGTTTCTTGAGACAGGGTGATCTCTTAATGGCCTATTGAATACCCATTTCAGCTCAACTGGACAGCCAGTGAATCCCAGGAATTTACTCACCTCTCTGTGCCTCTCCAGTGTTGGGCTTAAAAGAGCAAGCTACAGCATCAGCTTTTAAGTGTGTTTGGGGAATCAAACCTGCTTCTTCATGCTTGTGCATCAAGCACTTTACCAACTAAGATAGCTCTCATGGTTTTACAATTTGAAAGCACTATAAAATATTTTAACAGAAATGGAAAACAACCATGCTGCTTAGTCCCTTGAATAGAAATCTTTGCCCTTATGGCATGTCCAGTATCCTAAAATGTCAAAATAAACACCTTTATTACTCGGTCTAATTCTTCATGGTGATGGGTTCCTATTGAGTACTTTGAACCAACCAAAAAGTCTCCCCAATTCAGAAAATTTGGTTGAACTGGTCTTTACTGATGCCCTTCCATAGACATTTTCTTTTCCTATTTTCAACTCGCAGATCAGCCCTGTGATCTTCTAATTTAAAAACTTCCAATTCCCTGCCATTTGTTTAAGTTTTCTCTATTTTCTCCACTCTATATCTATTGGAAAGTCCATTCTGCTACAGTGTTCTTCATTCCTACCCAGGAGCTGGCTCTGAACTCTGCAAACATCTCCTCCTCTTTGGCAAAATCCTCTCTGTGTTTCATGCATATAATGTTTCCTCTTCCTCCTCCTCCTCCTCCTCCTCCTCCTCCTCCTCCTCCTCTTCTTCTTCTTCTTCTTCTTCTTCTTCCTCTTCTTCCTCTTCCTCCCTCCCTCCCTCCCTCCCTCCCTCTCTCTCTCTCTCTCTCTCTCTCTCACATTTAAGATAAATGATTCGTTTCCAAAATTCCTTTCCCTGTCTTTTTTCTATCTCTCCATAAAGTATGTGCCTACTCTCTGTGTCTGTGTTTACTTTTTACATTGATTAAAGTCACTCAGAAGTTGGCCCATCCCAGTACACAGTGGCAGAACGTGAGTTCATGGAGGCTGCCATGCTAGTTGCTAAACACAATAATGAGAAAAGTAAAACCTAAAAATATACAATCAGTGGTTAAAATACAGGTAACAGCAGCAAAATGCTTCACTTACTACTGCACAGAGATGTGTTTGAGGTTACATACACACTATGTCAGCAGTGGGCAAGACTAAAGAGAGGTGTCTCACACATGTGTCTGACCAGCTCTGTACTATACCACCATGCTAATGGCCGGATGTTGTCATGTGATTGTGTCTATACCATAACCATAGCAAAGTCTATCACAAGAGTAACCTTGACTTTTTCTGATTGTGAAGCAAATGTCAATTTCTCAAAATCAAAAAGGGTCTTAATGTGTCTCAAATATTAAAACAGTCAATCTTTTTTTTAGTTCACATGTACTCCAGACTGTGAGGCAGAAAGTGTGCAAAGACCCCTTGGCTTCTGAAATTCAATAACAAAAACCCACTTGCTTGTCAGCTTTCCCCTGTGTTCAGTTTCCTTCAGTCTGATATGTGTCAGAAGTCCCTCTCTCACGTCCTTCTTCAGCTTCTAAAATATTTTCACTATGATCTTCTATTCTGTTTTCTTTGCCCTTGTGGAATTGAATTTTTTCTAAAAAAAAAAAAAAAGGCGGTTTCATTGACATTTGGGGAGTAACGAAAATATATGTATCTGTTTTATCTCTCATCCTTAACAATCTGCCATTGTGAGCTAGGATAAGTTGACTCTGGTTAGGCACTGTGAGGGCACTTTCCTTCTCCTGAGAGACCACTGAATGCTTACTGTCTGCAACTGTAGAATAAAATGATGTAGTATGCTAAAATGACAGATTTCCACTTCAGAAAGCAGAACACCAAGTATTTGAATCATAAAAAAGTAATCTGGAGCCAATTGCAGGGGAGTGTCCAAGTTGTTATCATACAATCCGTCAATGAGTGGTTCAAAAAACGTAACATTTGTATGTATTATTCTGAAGGTGAGATGTCCAAGATAAATTTAGTAGCTAAATCAGTTTCTGATGGGAGTCCTTCGGTAGGTTTATACCCGAATGGACACCTTCCTATCCTGATTTCATCAAGTGGGAGGCAGGGAGACAGACTCTTATTGTATAAGAAAGCTAATTCTATTGCATTAGAGCACCACTCTGATAATCTTTATGTGTGTGTGTGTGTGTGTGTGTGTGTGTGTGTGTGTGTGTGTGTGTGTGTGTGTGTGTTTGTACACATGGATGTGGCCATGGCTATGCCACTGCACATGTATAAAGATCAGGGAACAATCGCAGGAGTCAGTTCTTCCATCATGTCAGTTCTGAGGGGCAAGTTAGGTTATCAGGTTTAGAAGCACATGACTTTACCTGCTGAGACATCACATCTAATCTTATTTACCTTCTTCAAAGCCCTATCTTCAAATACAACCACATAGGGTATGTCAAGGGTCTGAGTGTCAACACAGAAATTATGAGAGACAAAAACATTTAGTTCATAACAAGAAGAGAATTTCTCATAGTTCCTTTGGGCCTCAGGGAGTAGATCAGACTATGAGCAGTCAGAAACTTCCCTATGGCTAAAACTTCTCCATCTTCATGTTAGGATGAAAAACATTTTGTATCTGTGAAAATGATCACAAAAGCAAAAGCAAATGAACTCAGAACTAGTTGTGTGCAGCCCCAGTACAGTGGGTGTTTGGGTTTCACCAGAGGGTATTTTCTTGACTTACTGGATCAATCTTCCTTTAGGAATTCCATTCCCTTCTTGTCAACACAATCAAATCTACCCTATCTTCCTCTGTTGGTTACTCCGTTACTTACCCACAAAGAACTGAAAGTCTTCTGACCCACTAGTAGTCAGAATATGTCATAAAGAACGTATTTTTCTGTAGAAGAACATGCCTAATCTAAGAGTCAGATTACATTACCTATAGCCCAAGAGAAAATTTGCACGTCATTGGATATCACATTTTTAGTGGGGAAATGGTAGAATCTGACAGGAGTGAGAGACCTGCTGTAGTATTCAGAACCAGCAGGGAGTAGCTCCAAGAGCCTTTATTTGGGTAGCTGAGCAAAGTTTCTTAAAGCACTCTCATGTCTGATCCGTTAGATCTTTGAAATTTTTCCAAAGTGCTATGTGACAAATGCCAAGGGGTTTAGAGGATCTACTTCTTCCAAGGCTTGACATCAGTCTTTAACCTCTCATGCCTCCCTATCTTATCCAATCTTATCCAATCAAATATGGTAAAATTTCTTTTCACTCCAAGAAGTTTCCTTACTGAAAGGACTCATGGTGGGGAAAAAAAAATAAAGCATATGTGTGGAATTACTCTTCCAGGAAGTGTATCATCAACACTGTCAGGAAGACTATCAACATGATCTTTTTATTGGAGAACTGGAATGGGAAGGTACTGAAATCATCTACTATTACTATGTTGATGTTAATGTGTGTCTTAAAATCCACTAGCACCTCAACTAATGCATTTGTAATATATTTTTCCCTACACATAAGACTTGGGGAAAATCATGGAGGGGGGGCTGGGGTGGTGATTGAGTGATTCTAAGAGCCACAGGTCCAGGATGTCTATTGTTAGTCATGCCTATTGCTTGTCCAAGTCATGACAAGATAGACACATATATAAAGTCTCAAAACTGTGATTACCTCAACAAAATCAGCATGAAGACACCACCAGCTGGCAGGTCAACGTGCGCAGGAAAAATTCTACATTGTTCTATCTGAGATAAAGCTCAATGGCTGCTGAGAGATGGAGATTGGTTAGCTTGAGGCTTGAGCTATGCACATGATACCCAATCTACTGGACAAATGATGAATGGACTCATTAGGGTATGTGTGTGTATACACACACACACACACACACACACACACACACACACAAAACAATAAGAAAGAATAAACCATAAATTCCGAGGGAATTGGAAGAGTTGAGTGGGGAGATGGGGTAGTCATGAAGATACAGAGCTCATGTACAAAGTTTTCAAAACAAATGTTTTGTTTTGTTTTGTTTTTTGCCAGCACACTAGAAACAAGGAAGATATCCTGCCAGACGTCCAGAGAAAAGAACATATTCTAATAACCTCATTTTGAGCATTATCTCCCAGAGAGTCTCATACATAGTGAGCACATATATTTTTGCAATATAAATGAATTCCTCGGTAACTTTCTGCCACACAGCACTGGGTTAAAAATACCTCAATATAGGTCATCTAAATCCACTTCTGTACTAAGCTGTTTCCCTCAGGGTGAGTGTTTGGAGCTACGAACACTATTTTCCCAGAGGCTGAAGAGAATAGATTGTAGTCAGCATCCCAAGAGAGTCTACATGTACTTCCTTGGTTTAGTAGTTTAAACATTCTATGAGGGGCTGGGAAGAGAGTATAAGAACCATTGCGTAGAGTTTTAGTATAGCCTAATTAATTTATTTATTTAAACTACCAGATCTAAGGAAGTACAACAACACTACTGCTATTTATTAAAATTATGTGTCTGCAATAAATGGTTACAGATGTCTGATATCTAAGGCAAAGAGAATTCACTGCCAGTTCTTGAATCATGTCAAGTTGTAAGAAAGATATTTTTTCCCAATGAATTACCCCTAACTGACCTTCATTAACCTTTGAAATATAAAGTTGTGTTATCAGGAAGTTCAGATAGGGAGAACGTCTCAGCAAAGACCCATTTTAGGTCAAAATGGATGGCAGAAGTACCAGAGATAAGTACCACTGTACAGCAAACATCTTAAGGAAGTGGTCTCCATTAAAAAGTAGCCAAGCAGCACAGAGTTGCAGGCAACACCAAGCTAATGGGGCCTCACAGCAGGTAGGAGGGAACTTTAGAAAATAAAGGACACCTCTATGTGGTCCTAAGCCAGACCACCTGCTCCCTTACCTGTCAGTAAAGCTTTGTTCTGGAAGAATAGAAATGTCTACACTCTTCCAATGGTCTCCTGGCATTATTACAAAACAGCCAATAAACCAAGGGAAATTCAGCAGAACAGGTACTAGAAGCAAAGGAGTAAGGGAGAGTGTTCGGAGAAAAGTAGAGGTACCCAAGGAGAGCACAGGGCTGCTCTTTAAATGTGTTTGTGGATTGACTTGATGATTTCAAACAGCTAAGAACATAGAGCTGAGTTTCAATTGTTTGGTTTGGTTTCCTAAAATTCTCAAAAGTGAAGTCCCAACCTTAGTATAATGATGACTTCCTTTCCCCAAACATGTCTGCCTCTGGAAGAGGCTGCTAAATGCTATTTTGCCTTCTCACCCTATGTCCCCCCATCATGTACAGGAAACCACACTAGGCAGAATGTATTCCCAGCACATAGGTTCATTCATGTCTGGATCTTAATATTAAGAGTGATGAAGGATAAGAAACTGAGACCCTATTACCCAAATCCCTGAATCTATTTAAAATCCAATTCACCTGGTTGCAATAGGCATGGTTTTTGTATTTTGCTACTCACTCACAGTTCCAGGCTCTCACCCTCTCAGTAACTCAGCGATACAGGGAAAGTGTAAGAATGAGTCATTGGAAGGGCCATTCTGAGGAAATTAGAGGAAGGGCATCATTTAACACAACCATCTTATGAGAAAGGTTCAAGGAGTCACATATTTTTCAGAGCTAGATCTGAGACTCTTGGTAGTTTGTCTGCAAACACACACAAAGCAGAAAGTGTCTGAGCTGCATTCAAACACAGCCTGGCCACAGAGAAGCATATGGCCTCTCCTAATCATTTGAGCCACATACTGTGAATGATGTTTCACAGTTGAAGAAGCTCATATCAGAAAGATAGAAACTCATCCAAGTTTGGCAAGAAGTATCGTGAGAACTTAGTGTAGACCAAAAGACCTGAAAGTTCCTGTTCATGTCATAAACAGAAAGCTGACCTCATCCTAGCTCACTTGGGAAGGAGATGAAGAGGAGTTGACTCAAGGCAAACCGCTCAAGATGTATGCCAGCATTGAACAGAGAATCAAAGCATTGAAAGCTAAGAGACAAATAGCCTTCAGGAAGCAGACAGTAGCCTCTGTCCCTTCAAGCCTGTGAACTTTCCCAACGATTAGTGCAGAACTCAAGACAAATTCTGCTTCCACCAGAGGGATAAGCTGGATCAAAATTTCCTGAGAGATAAGCTGCTCTATGGGAGGTAGGCAGTGCTGGTCTGAGAGCAAGCAAGCAAGCTTTGAACAGAAAGGAAAACCCTATAGAAGGGACATAAAAGATGAGTCAACAGAAGTAGAGTTGAGAACTAGTCTGTCGGATGGGTTTCAAACTCTCAGATGCCACCAGTCCTAAGATACTAGGGAAAAAAAACCTCAGGCTACAGCTGTGGTTTTCAACCTCTGGGTTGTGACTCCTTATAGGGTCAAATAACTCTTTTCAGGAGTCACATGTGAGATATCCTGCATATCAGAGATTTACAATTCATAAGAGTTGCAAAATTACAGTTATGAAGTAGCAACAAAAATAATTTATCGTTGGAGGTCACCACAACATGAGAAACTGTATTAAAGGGTTGCAGTATTAGGAAGGTTGAGAAGCACTGGGCTACAGTCTCCATGGATCCCTCCAGTATAAACCCTGGTCCCTGGTATGCCATAACTACGATGGATAGCCAGCATTACATACCATTCATTATAGTATGTAAACCAACCAAAGTGGCTACCCAAGAAGAGACCACTCAGAACTTAGCAACAATGACACTCCATTCAGAATGAAAACTGCCAAGAGAGATAAGCCCAGGATAAGTACCAGGAACTTACAGAATCCAGGGTGGAGACAAGCAGACGGAGCAGACTCCTAGTCCTGAGGGAATTATGACACTGACATCTTGAGACAGACAAGTCTTTGCTGTGGTTACCTTTGCATGGTAACTAACATCCATGGCGTTTATCATCGCTTCAATTGGGACAAACCAAATACTTCCAAACATGGGTGAATGCCCCCTGTGGGCAGCACCACTTGTAATTAGTAGCTCCTAGGCTAATGGAATGATAAAGAGGTGTAACATCAGTCACATGATTTTTACATGCCAAACATTGGTTCTAGGTGCTTCATTCCCCTAATATTACCTGTTTTACAGAAGGGAAGACAAAAGTATAAAGACGTAATGCAATTTGCCTAAACAGCACATAATGGTACAACGTGAGATTTCAAATAAGAGGCTGCCTTCCAGAAAGCAGGTTCTTGCCCAGTGTTGTCCTTTGCTCTTGTCCTTCAACTCCACCTTATAGGTAAGAAATGAAACTCATACCTGAATTCAGGTTTCTCTGACTCCAAAGCTCCAACACTTAAGCACCACGCTTTACTGACTAGCCCAACTACCATCAGAATAAGAGCAACAACTTCATCTTTGATGATGATGATGATGGAGCAATGCTATGTCTTAGCAGAGCTGCAGACAGAAGCCCAGGGACAAAGGAGAATAAGAGTTCATTTCTGTACCCTCAAGATTAGAGGCCTGGGGACTGCACTGTGTACTGGATCTTTTTATGTCTACATCATTTCTTCTGTCACTATTCTCCTTTTCCCTTATAGCTCTACCTCTCTAAAGCTGTGGTATTTTCCTTTCTAAGAATGTCATACTGAAGCAGAAGAGATGGCTCAGGAGTTAACTTTTCTAGAGGACCATGTTCAGTTTCCAGCACCCATAAGAGGCAGCTCTCAACCACCTTTAACCCCAGTTCCAATAGATTTGATGCTTTCTTTTATATCTCCCACCACTCAACACACACTCACAAACACTCACACACGTGTGGCCACACATTTTAAATGGTCTACTAAAGAGGGATTACTGGGGACTGGGGAAGGTAGAGAGGGAGGTGAGCATGGACAGGTACATGATCAATATATCTACGGCTACACCACAGCAGAGCCGAGTCATGTGTACAATGCATTTAGTTTGGGGGTGAACATGTGTATATGTGTTCTCTATCTTGATTTCTCTCACCAAATCCAGAGCTTGCCAATTTAACTATATTGTCTAGCCAATCAGTTTCAGAGATCTGCCTATTTGCTGTCTTCTCTGTGCCAGGATCACAGAACCATGCTACTACGCCTGGGTTGCACGTGGATACTGGGGATCCAAACTCATGTTCTCATGCTTGCATGGCATAGTTGTCTGAATGAGAAATGCCCTCTATAAGTTCAGGGATGTGAACACTTGGTCCCAAGTTAGTGTGCTGCATGGAAAAGTATGGAACCTTCAGGAGGTAAATCTTGCTGGAGGAAGTATTCACCAGTGGTGAGCTGTGAAGGTTTATAGCCTTACCCCACTTCCAATTCCTTTTTTGCTTCTTGACTGTGGATGGAGATGCGATCTCTCAGCTTCCGGCTTTAGCCGCCTGCTGCCCTGCCATTAGGAACTCTCCCTAAGGAACTATAAGCCCAAATAAAATCTTCCTTCTACACATTGCCTTTGGTCCTGGTGTTTTATCAGAGCAACAGAAAGGTGACTAACACACATTGAGCCTTACGGAGCCATCTTCCCTGGACCCAATGTCCAGGTGATGTTATGGTGATGAGTGAGAAAATTAAAATAATCTATTAATAGTTTGACTAAATGAGACATTGTGTTATCTGTTTCCAATTATTATAATCACACATATAAATCCCTTAGAGAAGGTAGCATGAAAAACCAGGGGAAAGCAAATTGTAAAACCCACTGTGGCTAATAACATGGCATTTCTATTGCTGAAATAAAGGTGAAAATAATACACTTAAATGTAACAAATGCATCCTTGGGCTCTGCCAAAATCCTCAATTTCTTTTTCTCTGAATCACTTGCCTTTAGTAAAACAAAGGATCCAGTTTCTACTTCAAATATAAAATTTCCTTTGGTTTTGATTTCTTAAAATATATCTGACACCTGTGTGTATTGTTGGACACAGGTATAAACCTGCAAATTGCTAAGGCACAGAGGAAAGTAACTCTCTTTGACTGGAAATGTGCTCCCTCAGGTTTCTTATAGTTGTGACACAGGAGTTAGACCAAAAGCAACAAAGCCAAGTATGTTTGGCTGCTGTCTAAGAATTCCCTTGTAGTTGTACTGAAAATAACTTGGAATTGCAGTTACCTGTAAGGCTCCCCTCAGTGAATAAGACAGATGTAAAACTGGAACTATTAATTTTAAATCAAATTGCTTATTTTATTGCTGAAAGTGACTAAAGAAATGGGGAATCAACGTCTATTCTACCTGTGCCCAAGTAAATAGAGCCCCTGGCTTGAACCCAAGGAAACATGCATTACAGGCACTTAGGTATTTGATAACAAAAACACGAGAGTTGAACCAGTGCATCAAAACATCTTAGGACCTGGAAAAGGAAAACAGAAACTATTAGGAAACTGTCTTTACAACTACAACAAAAGGGATTTCCAAGAAAAAAAAATGGTTGCAAAACATTAGAGACCAGGCAGGTACAAAACACAAGAGAACTGTTCAAAGGAGGCTGTAAAGGGCTAGAGAGACAACTCGGTGGGCAAGCTTCTGCTGCCCGAATAAAAGAACCAGAGGATGTGTGGGGAAGTGGCAGGGCAGAGAGAGAAGCTGAGTACCACCATATGCCCATATGCAGGTGTGCCTGTAATACCAATGTGCAGAATCAGAGATGAGAAGATTCCGGGGGCTTGATGACCCAGTACAGCTAGCCAATCAATCAGCTCCTTCAGTAAAAGGCCCTGTCTAAAAAAACAATGCCAAAATCCACTTAGGAGAAAAGCTGATATTGGCCTCTGTTACACACACACACACACACACACACACACACACACACACAGTGGGGTTTGGGAGGGAGGGACATGAAGACAGACACAGAGAGAGCCACAGAGAAACAGAAACAGACAGAGACAAAGAAAAAGAGTCTTAGATATTAAAAGACCTATTACTGTCAAGAAACTCTTAGTTCCTCTTTGTCATACATCATTTGAATCAAAAATGACTTAACTACAGTTGCAGTAATGTGCAAATGTGCAAGGAAGAGAAATTTAGCTAGGCCTGGGTTTTGAGTTTAGATTTGATTTGCTTTGACCAAGTTATTTAATACCCCAAAGCTTCAGGAGCTTTTTGAATTAGTTATACATAATAACTTGAGACATGGAAAAGAACCTAAAATGTAAATACTAATTGTTCTTAGAGACGATAACTAGTCTATAAAGCACTGTGTGTGTGTGTGAATTCAGAATAAAAGCCTCTAAAAACTGAAATCCGAAAAGTTTGCAGAAAATTCACTAACCTAACACAAACTGATCACACACTTTTTGTTACTTTTATTCTCACTACTTAGGTAAATGTCCTCTTTATTCCTGGAGCAATAGAGTAATGTCTTTTATGGAGGACTATATTAAACAGCCAGAAGGTGTCATAAGGATCTATTCTTTTATGCTACCCTTCAAGATCTGAGGAATGAGAAGAACTAGTTTCTAAATCACATAGGATCTAAATGTTTCAGGAAGGGTGTTAAACCCACATTCTGCTACAAATTTCAATTGTTCATAGTTCACAACCAAGCATTACCCACAAAATAAATGATCCATGCAAAATCAAAATACAGAGACCACTGCCATTCTGTTTTGTTCAGATTGTTAATATCAAAGACTTATATTCTGTTGCAATTGCCATGCTCAGATTCAGGAGAAAGAATTAGGAACTGGGAGCCACGAAAATGGGAAATAAAAAAAAACTGTGGAAAAGAAGTGAATGCTTTCTGTGACTGCAGGTGCCTTTTGGTGTCTTTGCATGTGTCTGTTATGTGATATTGGCAGGAAGCCTTATCCCTTTGCACTTAAGAGTACCTATCAGGAAGAAAATTATCAGTTAGCACACCTCTACTGTGTGTCAGACAATGTTCTGGAGCCATCATAATCAACACAGGAGCACTTACTGGAAACTTTCAAAATCTCAGGAAACTAATTAGTCATCTCAACTAATAAAGTGTAGAGAAAAAATATTGTTTATTGTATAGATGCATCACCTACCAATCAAAAATCCTATGACCTAAAAGGCAGGGTAGAACAGAAGGTGGGACATGTAGGAGGCAGAAAGAATTCTGGGATAGAGGCAGGTGCAGGAGATTCTCCCAGGAAGATGTGACCAGACCTGAGCACAGGTAACTAGCATGTGGGCAAATGTAGAACAGAATACATGGGTAATGTCAAGTTATGATCTAGTCAGGTAAGAGCCTAGCTTTATGGCCAAAGTATTTGTAAATATATTTTGAGTCTGAGTCTTATTTCTGGGAACATGAGGCTGGGAGGAAGAACCAGAAGTAACTTCTACAATGAAGGCGTGTGAAGAAACCAAAGTACAACGGTACCATAGTAAGTGGAGAACAGATGACCCGGTGGACCTCTACAAATGTGCTGCTTTTGAGAAGGTTGCACAGAGATGTGTAGCTGTGTATACATGTTTATACACATAGATACATGAGAAATAAATACAAGAATGATGATTAACTTGATTAAGAGAGCTAATATTAATTACTTTTTAAAAAGTAGGCTTAAATGGCTTCTGAGCCACAGGTGTCACCAAAGCAAGACCATTTCCACTTGGTGTGAGTAGGGAAGGCCTCTTGTGCCTGTAATGTTGTGGAGAGAGGAGGGGACATGTCAAGCTAGGGCAGAGTACAAGCTGTACACTCTGAATGTCTGCTCCCTTGTTTCAGACACACCTTCCTTGCCTTCCATGGGATTTATGACACAGTCAGTAGCTTTACTACTGCTAACTTCACATCCTATTCTACCAGGAGTTCTCAAACCTTAAGATGGATCAGAATCACCTGGAGGCTTGTTGGGAATTGACAGCTTGGTCCTAGCCCTGGGTTTCTGAACCAACATGTTTGCAGGGTGTGGGGGGAACAAGAATCCTCATTTTAGCCATTATCAGATGCTACTGATACAGCCAGTCCAAGGCCCACACTTGGAACTCAGTCATTTTGTCTCTGCATATGTGGAATCTATTTGCACTGGCTTCTGCAAATAAAGAAAACACATAGGAGCGGTGTCCACCTGCACAATTACTTATGGTGTAGTTTCCAAAAGTTTGTTGTCCTGCATGGACTTTTATGAAACAGCTCTACACCATTCATTTGTATATACATATATAGTGTGTGTGTATATATGTATATATATGTTCATACATACAGAATTTTGTTTAATTTTTAATCCCTAATTACTATGGGACTATATGTTAATAAAAACTAGTCCATCCAAATGCCACATGCTTTTTCTAATTTAAATACAAAATATTAATTTGGCTGCTAGAATTCATGACTTCTGACCACTTATACAACTGAAGGTTAAATCTGTAGTTGACAGAAAACACTTGTCTGATATAACTGTCTCCTGAGAGGCTGTGCCAGAGCCTGACAAATACAGATGTGGATATTTGCAGTCAACCAGCAGATTGAGCTCCAGGACTGCAATGGAGGAGTTAGGGAAAGGGCTGAAGGACCTGAAGGGGTTTGCAACCCCATAGGAAGAACAACAATATCAACCAACCAGATCCCCCAGAGCTCCCAGGGACTAAGCCACCACCCAAAGAGTACACATGGAGGGACACATGGCTTCAGCTGCATGTGTGGCAGAGGATGGCCTTATCTGGAATCAATGGCAGGAGAGGCCCTTGGTCCTGTGAAGGCTTGATGCCCCAGTGTAGGGAAATGCCAGGGCAGTGAGGAGGGAATGGGTGAGTGGATGGGATAAAAGCAGGGGGAGGGAGCATGGGATAGGGGGGTTTATGGAGGGGAAACCGGGAAAGGGGATAACATTTGAAATATAAATAAATAAAAGATCCAAGAAAAAAAAACACTTGGTATACAAATCACTCTTTCTGAAAGCCCCCTTTCCACAACATGTCTGTAGACTTCTCATAGAGTTATTTCTCTGCCCTAGATGTATTCTTAGGTATATGTACCATCCATTTTTTATACAGTCTTTATCATCCTTCCTTCCCTACCCAATGCACTAAAGATAACGTAAATCCTAGATTGCCACAGGCTTCCAAGATGATCAGAGCTAAGGAAGAACCATCTTAAGAAAGGGTTGTTCTTTGGTTCTAGAGTCTCTGAAGTAGTAGCATTTCCAAGGCCTGAGAGGAGGAGAGAAGAAAGGAAACAACTGTACTGTGGCAAGATACGAGAATGAAAGTGTCCAACCCTGAGGATGGCAGATTGACTTAGAGTAAAGGAGGAGCCCAACCTCCCAACTAACACAGCACAGTCAGAAGGGGAACTCTCCAGATAACATTCATAGGATAGGGCATAGGCATGCAGTGTTTGGGTAGATGAGTAAAGAAACATCAGTGGCTTATGCTGGAGGCAGAACAAGCCCCATCAGGATTACCTACCTACTCACTAAGTGAAGAGAAGGGTCAGATGCTGAGAGCAGAAAAGGGGGAGCTTGGCAGGTGAAAAGAGGGTCATAGAACACACAAGTCACTTAAAACAAAAAGTGGTAACAGATATGACCTGTTGGGCCTCCTGCAGAGAGAAGCTGCAGTCTGTGCCTGGGCATGAAGGAGGTCAGGAACTAGGCCCATCATCAGGTCAGAGGTCCAGGAGGGATTTCTGAGGCATCCTTTAATAGGCTGACAACAGGGACCTCTGATCCCCAGGGGAGAAAGAACAGGAACTATATCCTGTGGCTCCCTGGGAACCCTTTGTCCTTTCAGACTTTCTTACTGAGCGGATTACACAGATTGAAGCCAGGAGCTGGTTCTTCAGTCAAGTGTCACTCAGGGTCCTGAGACACTACTACAGCTGCTGCTACAGTCCCAACATTCAATGTTTCTGCTTATTTTTCTAAAGATGGCCCTATCACACTTCAGCTGGTGCTCATGCTCAGATGATACTCTCTTGTCACTCTGTTGACATCACTCACTCGCTCTGCCTTGGCTGTACAACCTCACAGCTCCAACAGCCTTCTACAAGACTCAGGCTATACCACTGGGTCCTGGCACCAGCCACCCTGCCCAGGGCTATAGTCAACCACCAGTCATTGAGTTTTGGGATCCAGGGATCCCAAAAGCAGGGGGCATCCACAATCTTAATCCTAAAGTCTTCCAACTGCCTCACATGTGGGGCAAGCTAGGCAGCCCGGTGATGATTTACATGTGTGGAAGCTCTTCAGTGTTCAGTTGAGTGGGTGAGCCATTCCAGGCTTCAGCTAGGTGTCCTAAGCAAAGGCTGTGAGTAGACGTAACACTAGAGGTTGGACAGCGTGGTCAGCAGTCTAGCATTGGACATACCGAGCACTCTCTCAAACACAGACACCAGAGGCTCCCGGCCACCTGTGGCATGAGTTTGGCCAGCACTGCCCCTGGGCCCATTTAGCCAGGAGCAGAAACTGTTCCGCCCTGTCAGCTTTACTTCTACTCGTGTCTGCCCTTAGCTGGGGGAACCTGGACTCAGGCTGTCTGGGTGCTAGACCAGGCTGCATGGGCAGTTTCTTGGGAGATGTCTTCCAGCACACAGATGGACTGGAGAAGTGCAGTTCTATCACACCCTACAGCTCACTGCAGAAGCATCTCTCTACCTTCTATCTCTGAAATCCTTTTTTATCAGTCCCCAGTTAATCCTCAAGATAAGATTACTCTTCATTCTCTCAAACTGGTACCTCTACACTAAGGAACGGCACTGACGGCACCACCTCATTTCACTGCTGAATAGGCAACAGGCTTGGCAGCCTCCCCAACTGGCTTGTAACCCGGAAGCCTTTGTAGCAGGCAGGACTGACTGGCACCCGGGCAAGGGCTTCTTATTGCAAGCCAAGATCGTTAATGAAACAAAGTGGAGTCAGCTGTAGCCACCTTCAATCAGAGTTGTGTCCCACTGGGGTCAGGACCAGCTGCTCTATACACCAAAGACTTCTTCATCTGCTTTCAGCCCCACTGATACAGGAAGCCATTAGGATTCCTTCTATAAAACAGTGCTCGTCAAAAGGGAATTTTAATCAAAACAGACTTTATTCATGAAATCACCACCTCAGGCACAACTGAAGAGCTGAACTGTGTGCCTTCACTTCAAGAACTGGGGTTCTTTTGTCTTGTATTTCTCTTGTGCATGCTTGCCCATTCCCTCTGTAACTCAGAGCTCTCCTCTCTCCTTGTCTCTCTCATTTCACAGATGGTTTTGAGATCACTTCTACATTCACCTGAGGGACTGGCAACTAGTCTAACCATATTGACTCTCTCTTTTCCTTCATGCTCTCCATAACAGAATAGGCACAGGAACCAAAAGGACAAGCTGAAAGGTGGCTTCAAGAAGAAATGCACATTGGAGCTGAAAATGTGGCTCACTGGTTAACAGCATATACAAACTAAAATTCGCCAACTCTGAACTATTCCAAAAGCAATCAGCAAAGACACCAGCCAAATTTTCTGATCCTAATAAGATCTAGAGTTTAATGTAATTATAACTACCTAGGGCCCAACTACATCCTTAACATTCTAAACTGCATTGAATAAATCATAAAATTGAGACGTATAGCCATTCCAGGACATTGGCATAGTTTTCAAAATAATGTTCATTTGTATGAAGCTTATACAATAGGCAAACTGATAAAGACACGAAGCAAGCAGATTGCTGGTTTCATGGGGATGAGAATGAAGACAGAGACTGTAAGCAAGACCCAATTACTTCTGAAAGGTACTGGAGTGTTCTAACAATGGAAGGTGGTGGTGCTCTACACTCGATGCTGCAGAATCTTTTTTTTTCTTTTTCTTTCATCTTTTGTGGGTTTTTTTTGAGACAGGATTCTCTGTGTAACAGAGTTCTAGCTGTCCTGGAACTCACCCTGTAGCCCAGGCTGGCCTCAAATCCAGAGATTCGCCTGCCTCTGCCTCCCGAGTGCTGGGATTAAAGGTGTGCACCATGATGCCTGGCTCTCATGGCAGGTTCTTTCATTGTGTATACATGCTGGGTGAATTTTATGGTATATAAATTATATCTCAATAAAGCTGTAGAAAATAATCTATCTTCCTTGCACTACATGACACATTTCAAAACGAACTAGTATTTTTATTTTTATTCTAAAGCTTTCCATTATCAGCTCATCATCATGACTGTCAAGAATCCATCCGAGACCATTAATGTATTCCTCCACAGGCTAACAGGGCCGTTATCACGGCTTTTACCCACAATCATATTGTTTTTGAAAAGACATCTTGAGATGGAGAATCAAGGTCATTAATAGAAAACATTTATGAGCTAAGATTATGTTCTGCGCCTGAGAGCTTCCCTGTCTGGACAGTAAATACTCAAGTTGGGAATAAATGGTTTTCAAATAGAAATCCATTATCAGTGAATAACTTCCAGGCAAATATTTCAGAAAATAGCAAAGCCACTTTTCTCTAAATAGTTTTGATGGATTAGAATCAAATCATTAAAGCAGGGGTCCTCAGAAACTTACTCCTGAGTAGCAAAGACAGAGCCTATATTTTCAGTGGTCTAAGTGTTTAAACAAATATCAAGGATAAATTATTATAAATTCTCATGAATGAAACTGAAAAGAATAATCACTAAATTTTCATCTTCTAAACACAAGAGCTTTTTTTTAAGACAGTGTAACTTTTCATTACAGTTTACAGTTTAGTTTACTTATGGGTCACAGTTCAACCATAGTCAATCCATCTCTGACTTCTCTGTAGACCTCAAAATATCTGCTCAATGAAATGATAAGCAGGGGTACGGAACTTCAATGCTGCCTGTATTCAAACTTCCTTGCCTAAGGTTAATCCACGACTGATGTCATGTAGGAGTCCTATGATCATTACTTCTTCCTCTGATTCACACCCAACAAACCACTTGTATTGACCTGGGATCTGCCCCTAAGACCTACCCTTACTGGACCAGTCTTTACATCTTATGCCCTGAATCTTAGTATAGAGATTTGCCTAATCCTTTATGAAAACTGGTTTAACTAAATCCAGAAATTGATGGTAGTAAAACTACCTCAAGAGAAACTGATTATGATTCCAGTGTGACTGACTTCTGTGTTAGGATGCCATGTATATTATCTCTTATCCTGGTACATAGTATAATCTTTATTTATAATGAGGAAAGGGGAAATAGCACAGATGGAGTTGGTTGTGAAAGAGCAGTTGAATCAGAGACAATGTTCCTATCTATTAGAGTTGCAGTGTTCTGGGCCTACCTGACTGTAATTTCCTTAAGTGTATTGGTGAGCCACAGAGTTCAAAGAATTCCTAGAGCAATGCATGAATGCATTAGGGATACACACAGTGTATAAGGGGCTGAGCTGAGTCTGGCCACCTGTGGGGTTTACAGTGTAATCAGTTAAGAGCTATTGTGTCAGGGGGTTATAGTCTCTCACCTCTTTCATCCTTTATGTCCTTGTCTGTGAATTGAAGGTGATCAACCCTCATTCACTCACTCAAATATTAGAGGATATAAGTGACATCATGTGCATATTAATTTTATTACCAATGAGTATAAGTTGTTATTAAATATCATTCTTATCACTTACAAAGGCTACAGCTACATTGTCACATGGGCCTTCCAAAAATATGACCTCAGACATTCACAAAAGCATAGGATCAAGTGAGATTTGAAACGTATTTTTCAAATAAGACTGGGTGCTATTGGTTTTCATCATGAAGAGCTAAGAGAAGATATGCAAACAAAAATCAACCTTTAAAATTCCCATCTTATTTTTGGTTAACATTGAAGCAAGCACCTAATTAAAAAGTATTTCGTCATTAATTTGATGGTCCCTAGCTTCTCATAATATTAAGATCTTTGAGAATCTTTGGATAGTCAAAATTAGCAAGCTATTATTCTAAGCTTGACAGGATTTTATTAGTGATGGTGCTAGCTGTGTCTGCAAAGAAAGAACTAAGAATTTGTAAAGATTCTCCTGTAGCTGCTGTTAATTTCATATTTGTAATTCTTAGCAATCAATCCCTTTGCTTCTCTAGGTTAACCAGTTCAGGAGGTTTTACATGGCAGAGCCTCAGACAAGGCATTTAATAAGCCAGAGGACAAGGATGCTGCCTTGGAAAGATAATTTACATTCACAGATGATCCAAATTAGAAGGGGCATCTCAAGACATTGCAATCTCTGAGGGCTGAAAAGAAAAAACTGAAATGCTTTCAGAGATAGGGCAGATGATACAAACATGGGCTAGACACATGGAATGACAGGGTCTGAGATGAGCATTGGTATTCTACAAAGGTTAGTCAAAGCATCCAAATTCAGACCTCTGTCAGTCATTTTCCTGGCCGCAGCTAATATGCCTACAAGCTCTATTGTACCTAGTGCCTTGAAGTTTAAAATTTTCAAATTTCTAGATTTAAAAAGATAAATTATCTGAAGGCCAAGAACACAGAAAGGCGTTATCCTGTCTGTTACCTGAAAAAGAGTCAGTGCTGTTTTGAGCTCCAAGGACACGGCACATCGATAGAGAAACAGGTCTTGTTTCATTGGAATTTGTCATGTTGTGAGGATGCATGAGAGCCAAATGGGAACTAAAATATAAACTTTAAACCCTGATGAGCCTGAGGAAGAAAAGGGCAGCAGTACAAAGCCAAGCAGTAAGAACTATAAACTAAACACCAGCTCAGTTGTTCAGGCCTAATCCATGTTGGAACAGCCCCTGGAGAAGGTGGTATCATGAAGCGTATTTTCTCTATATGCCAATGTTTAGGTATCAAATGGTTTGTGGGTGAAAACAAGAAACATCCGCTCTAGCACTTCTTACCTTCAGTTCCTTAATAGAGTTTAACAGATGACTGAACAAAAAGCAGCTAAAAACTAGTACACACAGACATTTATTGTCAATGCAAAGGATCCAAAGGTATCTGATAAACTTTCTAATAACACTCAACTCAAGATGTTCAATTCTGAGGAGAAAATAAGGAAAGGAATCACTAACAAATGGAGAAGCTGTTTCTTTAAAACATGAATTTGATTCAACAGGGGCAGACACAGGTTACTTGAAAGGAAAGGAAAGGAAAGGAAAGGAAAGGAAAGGAAAGGAAAGGAAAGGAAAGGAAAGGAAAGGAAAGGAAAGGAAAGGAAAGGGGGACCAAGTTTGAAGAAGTGTAGTTTTGAAAATGATATTGTTTTGCTTTGCGATGATAAAGTGATAGAAAGGGAGAGAAGAGGTAGAAAGAAAAGCTGTCATCAGTGATTTAAAAACTCACTAGCAAGAGTTGACTTAGAGGTTATTTAATAACCTCTAAGTCCATCTAGCAGAGAAACCTACTCTTGCCATGACAAATAAATGCACACTTGAGCCATTTTCCATCCATCACTCTGGCAGTAACCCTTGGGAGTCACTAAGATTGACTGTCGCTCTAGCACCTGTGGTCAGCGATTACATGGCATAGGACCTTGGGGAGTGGGAGGGAGGCGTTACATCCAAAGTTGAGACAAGCCTCAGAAGGTACCACTGGAGAAGGGTCACCTCCTCAGGGATGAGTGCTGTTTTTGTTTTATGCTTTAGAATAAACATCCCAGCCACAGGTTGGTTTCGCTTTATTCATCTCTCAACCTACCTCACTTGGCTATTTTCTCAAAGTGGTTCAGCCTTGGCCTTTCTCATTCCTTCATTTCTTAATGTGTAGACTGTTTACCTGAATTACTCTAAGCACTTGCAATTATAATATACATAGAATATAACAAGGTAGAAATAATTAACTATTCCTCAAATATTAGCATGCTCAAAAATCATGTCACAGTTATTCATAAACATGTAAATAAGTGTCCAAAACAGACATATGTTATGCTTCCAAGCGTCTAAATTTTCCTTCTTTTGATTTAACTATCAGATATTCTTCAGGTGAGAACTCTTTGTGTAGCTCTGTACCCCATTTTTTAATAGGGTTACTTGCCTCTCTGGAGTTTAACTTCTTGAGTTCTTTGTATATCTTGGATATTAGCCCTCTGTCAGATGTAAGGTTGGTAAAGATCATTTCCCAGTTAGTTGATTGCCGCTTTGTCTTTTTGACAGTATCATTATTTTTTTTAAAGGACATGGACTATACTCTCTAGTAGTTAGCTATCAAACGGAAAGCATATTTTTATGCTTGTAGGCATTCCCCAACAAAGGTCAAAACTATGAGTAGCAAAACACCCTGGTGGCCTGTTGCTACTTTGTTTCCAATCCAATTCCCCGGTAAAAGAAAGCTCAACTCAATCAGTTAACAAAACAAGTTATAAGCTTAGATTGGGCAGATCTCCCACTACACTACTCTATTTCCATCTATATTATCCTATATAACTTGCAGTTTCTTCAAGCCATGAGCTTCTCTCTCGGCAACTTCTCCATCGATCCCCCATAGCTCCTCTCCTCGTCCCTCCTCTCTTCCTGTTGATCCCCCCTGGCTCCTCCTCTAAATTCTCAGCTCCTCCCACTTCCTCCTGCCCAATCATTGGCTCAAGCCTTTATTTGAAAAGTTAAGGTGGGGAGAATGTTCACAAGGCAACTTCTCATCTGCAGCCACTCTAAGGAGTGCAATTAGCATCAAAATACAAGCCCAGGGCCATCCACAACAGTGGCCTAAGCAATCCAACAAGAAACAAAGATGGTGAATCCAGAAAGCCTGTGAAAAGTTTGCAGGAAGTTATACTTATCAAAAGATGGGCCATTCATGGCTAACTAGTTTATTACATATCCTGGATCCCATTCCATGAATACCATCTCAGTATCGCAGTGTTTTGCCATTTAGTCCAAGGCCATCTCTTGTTCCATGAACTAATGGACCCTTAGTTTCTTGCTTTCCTTTGCCTTCAGCCAGAAAACTGAGGTCTTCTTGCTAAATGATGCTAAAACACAGAGAAGGCAGTCAGACAAATTATGCTTTTCATCTCATATTTTCCTTTTGTGGAGAACAACAACAACAAAAAAAGATCTTCAGAACTCTTTTGAAAAGAAAAAAGAAAAATGACTACTTTGCGATCAAGGCTACAAATATTTTTAAAAGTCATAGAATGGTTTCTTTCACAATACTTCTAATGCCTTTAAGGTCTATAACAAGAACCACTGTTCATCCACAAGGGCGGGACTCAGAACCACAGCTCTGCAAAGCCAAGCAGCCTCTGAGTGGCAACTCTGTGCCGTCGGTCACTTCATGTCCTTCCATCTGCTCTGCGGGAAAAACCTCCTCCAACAATACAGAGCTGAGAATGTTCTATCAAGTAGACTCCATTGCTCAAAATAAAGACAGTCTCAAGTGAATGGCTCTGCCAGCCCCAAACCTTCTTTTAATTCTCCATGTGTCTTTGAGCTTACTTTTTGAAGCCTTGGTATCGTTAAACAGTTCCAAAATAAGAGAGTAGCAATTATCTAGGATGAAGAACATGATTCACACTGAGTCCCATGCTCTCGCTCACACGTTTCCTTATTTCTCTCCTCCCACTGGCACGAGGAGTTGCCATCGCAGGCTTAGTAAAATAGTACCTGTCGCTTTCACAAACTTAACAGGCCCTGCCGTTACAGCAGCATGATTCTCTGGTCCAGGCCATCTTTGCTGTCTTAGCACAATATACAAGTGTGTTGCTCAGTCACTAGTGGTTCAAGAAAAGTGTGTCCTGGGCAGATACGGTGTGTAGTTGTGCTTCCTCTCAGCCTGTGTGACAGCCACCTGCAGATACAGCACTGTATGGCCGACCCACTGTCTTACCCATCTATAACAAGAAATCTGAGGGACAAAACTAAGAATGCCCACTTCTCTTTCTGGTTGTGAGTGTCCTTTTTTCCTTCCCCCTTAGTCCAGACTTAGAAGCTCTGTCAAAGGCATAATTTATTGATAAAGCCGGACCATTAGGATGATGCATTACATATCCACAAGATGTTTTTCCCCTTACACAATCTCATTACTCCATGCTCTAGATCTGGTGAAATCTTGATATTGCCATAATACATCTGCTTCATAAACAGTAGAAGTATTTTTTTACTTAGCTGTGGCAAATTTGTCATCATTTGACATTCAATACAATTAACCAAATTAAACTGATGCCAGATAATGCAATTGTTTAATGTGAAGGAAGAAATAAAATGTTGTTTCTAAGGAGTACCTATGGGCTAGAAAGGAGAAAATGAAACTGGTTGTTCTAACATCGAAAACTTCGTATCTCTTTTAGAAACATTACCATCCTAGAATAAAAATCATGTAAACTACTTACTTATGCTTTGGCTGGGCCTAGGAAAATCTGCATTTATGGATAAATTAATCAATTACATCTGTCTTGCAGCAAGCATGATGAAGCTTAAGTTGGGTTTGTGATCTTAAAGTTGGCAGAAGTCATTGACAGCATTGTTTTTGGCACAGGTGAAAGCTGTCCCATAGGCCCGTACTAAATTGCCACTGGTCACTCTGCTCTGCTAACATTGTATCCCAGCTTTGTATCCCAAACAAAAAGAATTCCGATGAAGACACTTTTGCTGACTTCTAGCGCCAGCCTGTGCTCTCTCCCTCCTGCCTGTAAGTGCTAAATGCTATAGGTGGACACATACATGTTCTTGGTCATGTGTCTTCATCACTGCTGTATTGTAGGATTCCCTTCTTTATTCCTCTGTCCCTTCCCATTTGTGTCTAATAATTAAATGCAGCATTCATAATGAAAATGTTTACTCTCCATACTTTCTTGTGTAATTATCGCTCCTCGTCTTCTGGGCAGCTTTTTCCCACCTGCTCTGCTCTAGCATGCTGTCTGTCCACAGAACGCACTATTATCTTTATGCAAAGGTTGGGGAGACAGGAAAGCTTCTCCTCCTTGGCCCTGGTTGCAAGGAGATGGTTTTTACCAAAATGCATTTGCAATTAGATTAGCTCCCTTCCCTTCGTTGCTTGCATAAAGTGAAATATTGGTGGATTCACACCTGAGAAGATAATGATTGAATTACAAATGGACTCCTATTGGAGACCATTACCAATACCTTGAGGAGTTTCAACTGCGAATTGGACACAAGAAGGAAATGGAGAGCTAGTTAGCCATAGGGATAGCAGTGAGCTCAGAGCACCGAGCACTGGGGGGTGGGGATTCTTCTAATCCCAAGGTTCCCTCCCTGCAGGTGTACCTCAGACCGATCTCCAGCCAGCTGTTGCCTAGATCTATTCTCTCCTGTCAAACTGTCTGGGAAGGGGGCTGAGAGGCTGATGTGCTAGCTGTGCTTTCGTTGAAACCTCCTTGGAAAGTACTTCTCAGCCGGAGCTCAAGCTGTTTGCCTTAAAAGGATAAAATATCTGTAAGGGGAAAAAAAAATAGCTGGCTGCAGAGGCATCTCATACCAGACTGAGAAATGCTACAAGCCCTGCACTGCTCTTCCAAGAGGGACTTGTCTTTGTTTCACCTTCATCAATTTCAAGTTTCAGAGCATCAGCTGAGAATCAAGGAAACAATCTCTCCTGCTGGTAAGGCCACTGCCCAGAGCAAGAATGGAAAACCAACTTAGGATGACGCCTGATCCTCATGTGTATTTGATGGCTGGCCGGGACTTGTGGCTGGCTGAAAAGAGGAAGCATGCTTACCGGCTGAACAGAGCTTCTGTGTGGGCAGGACTGTTTCCGGCCACCCTGGAATCAGACTGAAAGGGACAGTCCAGCTGTGATGGGTAAAGCACAGCTGGAGTTGCCTCATTCCACCCAGAGCAAGATCTGTTCCCAAAGTATATGAAGTCAAGTAATCTGCAGCCTGGGGATTCCGGTGGGCTAATGAAGAGGGCGTCAATGAACAAAGATGAGTATCAGCTCTGGACTAACATATGTAATTATTCTGTAAACCCAATCCCAGATTGACTGAATCAATCTTGCTGGAGGCACTCAGCAAAGATGCATTTAAAAGCTTCTTCAGCAGGTTTCTAACAATCAACCATGGTTGAGAAGAAAGGGGCTTTGGGGAACACTGCATCCTTACTTAGGAAAATAAACAATAAGACATTATATGTTTATAATCTAACAAATAAATGAATAAAACCCACCATTGTTTTTGCAAGCTAATAAAAGATTTTAGCCCATAGAAGCATTCAACACATTAGACGAGAAATTTACCCTGGTCCTCCATTTTCTGTCTTACAAACTCAACATGCCCTGTCATCTTCCCATCACAGTGGCTCCCCAAATTCCACTTCACATGGGAACTACCTCGGGCATCATTTGAAAAAGTCTGATTTTAATTCATTTGTGGTGAAACTTATGCAATGAGATTTTTAAAGTTCCCTGGAAGATTCTAATGTGCAGTCGTGTTTGGGAAAAAGTTCTACCTAATTTCTCCCAAGGTGTTACCACTTCCTCTTTGATTACAGGCGAACAGATACTTTCCCCAGAACAGCCTATATGTTATTCCTAGGTTCTACAGTCACTTAATCCTTGCAGGCCTTGGGGAAGTGTAAGAACTTAGAGGTGTCTGAGAAAGTCTCCAGCAGATCAAATTCTGGTTCAGGTATTTTACTAAGTGTGTGGCAATGAGCATGAGCCTTACCTTCCAGGAGTCTAAGATGTTCTCTTCCTCAGACTGGGAAAGGGGATTAATGTAGAATGTTCCCTACAGACGTGTTGCAATCCATGATACTAGGGAGGGGGAGATGGCTCACTGGATAAAGTGCTTACTGGGAAAGCATACAGACCTCAGTTTGAATCCCAGCATGGACTTAAAATCCAGGTTTAGCATTGAGAAGAATAGTTTAGTCCATACAGGAAATAGCAGGCTCATTCATAGACACTGTTTTAATATAAATAAATAGAATGAAAGAAAGAAAGAAAGAAAGAAGCAATTATTGAAGACATTGCAAGCACTGATTTCCATACATGCCCATGTTGTAAGCACATTCCCACATAATGTGTATATATACATGTATTTACCATACTCACATACAAACACACACACACACACACACACACACACACACACACAGAAGAAAGGACATGACACAGGTTAAGCAGAGGAAAGATATCTGGCACAGAGTAAGTGTCCCATTAAAGTTAGCATGGCGGTGGTGATGGCGGTGGTGGTGGTGGTGGTGGTGGTGGGGGGGGGGGGAGGTGGAGGTAGGGATGGGCGGTATCATCCTTGACCTGCTATGTCAGAACAGCTACATGCTGACATGCTGCCCTTTCCTCTGCACTGAAGCAAGCAAACAGACCACCAATCCCTTCCTGATGTTAGATTCAATGATGCTTCTAAGGAAAAATACAAAGCATCCAATAGATATTGGTATGAAGATAAACATCTGCATGATTTTCCAGTCAATACCTAAGTATGGCTTCCCAATTGCAGGCAAGCTTTCAGATACGGACTTTGCCAGTTTCTGGTCACAAAGGACTACCTTTCTTACAAACTTCGTTCTCGTGTTGGGGGCATATTTTGTCCACAAAGTATAGTGTACATTTAAACGTCCTGGAAAATAGCTTCAACAATGCTCCTCTTGTCCTACCCCGCATCTTGAAATGTCTTCTCCACATCTACTCTCCTGATTTTTATACTAATAACTATGACCATAAAATACTCTTCCAAAACAAGTGTATTCTGAGAGTGCACTACTGTTCACCCTACCTTGAATTAAACACCTGTTTTGTGTAGATGCAGTTTTGTTCTATTGTTTATATTAATATGTCAGTTTGGGAGAGAGACCATTTCCCTGATCTTACCAACAAAACTGTACTTACAGAATTCAAGCAGGCTTTACAGATTTTGCTTCTCAAAATAAAAATTCTTTAAGGAGATAGCAAGGAAGGCGATCATTACAAAGGATGGTGGGAGGGCCTGGAAGTGGTGTCAGAAGGCTGGGTGTAAGGAAGTAGAGAGAAGCTGTCACAGGAGGGGTGGTAAAGAACACTAGCTCAACAATTCAGATTAGGATTCAAAATGCCACAGATGTGATTGTATAATAAGCTGTTGAGCATGCTGGTAAGTGCTGCTTTCAGCATGTGAGTCTTTGCCACATTGTCTTGTGTTCTCAGAGTCAGGAAGGTTCAAGTCAGAGGGCCTGGGATGCTAGCAGCAATCCCAGCTCCTTGGGATGGGCAGTAGCACCTATGGTAGAGATAGCAGAAAGAGCAGCATCCTGGTGTTCAAATATGGTTGCTAGGATACCATGGAGACCCTCCATTGCTAGGCAGACAGGAAAAAAAAGTGTTCCCATATGCCTTATAACCTGGAAACTGCAACAATGGAAACACTGCATGACTTATTTTACTCTTTGCTAGCAGAAACCCAAACCCAACTCTTGAGTGAAATAACAAATAGTGGGAGCTTGGAGATGCACCACAGTAGAACAAGGAAACTAGCCATTCATATTCCCAGGCAGTCCTTAGAACTACTTTATTTAAGGCTAGTCAGTATTTTCATTATAAGTCCCAGTTTAGAAGCAAGCAACTTGACTGTACTTCCAAACCCCCGAAAGGGATATTTAGCAGCATGATCCAGTATTACACTATAAAGCCTTTGCACAGACTTCTGTTTCACTGCATAGGCTGTAATGTCAAATTAATGTCCAAACTTAAATTGGAAACTATTATAATAACCTTAGGTCAGACTTTTAACTCCCCCACAGAAGCAGGGAAGATGAATTTCAATAACTAACAAGACTGCATTCCCAGTCTACATCAGTCTGCCCAGATATGTGAGGAATCTGCAGAGCTGGCCTATGGCGTATAACTAGGCTGTTTTCCATGAGAACACTCAGAAAGGTACTTGGCTTCTTCAAGAGTCTTAATCACCTGCTTTCTGGCTAGCTTGGATATTAACTTACCTAGTTAGTGTAATTTTAGTGGAAGGTTAGAACCAAGAGCTTCACCACTAATAACTAGCATTTGGTAACACACACACACACACGATTTTGGAACATTCTAAAAACCAAGTACCTCTTAATACACTTTATGAAACCATGGCACCTGAGATATTCAGTTCCTTCCATGGCACTCCAGTAAAGCTGCCAGTTGCCACCATTCTCTGGATGTGCCCTATCTCTGCTGATGACTTGGGTTGTATCTCCCCAACCCCCGCTACCTTCCATGCTCCCCTCACAGTATAAAGTGCTTAAATCATAGCAGTTTTCCCAAGTACTACAATGCAATAGCATGCCCTTCAAAGGAGTTCCCGATAGCATACAATTCAACAGGAGCCACAGAATCCACTAACTATTTTTGTGAACTGCGCTGCATTTCACTTCACACAGCTTTCCGAAATATTTACTTGTATAGCATTGTAGGGTCCCTTGCTAACTCTTGATTAACAAGGGTTATGTGCTTTACAGTATCTTCCATGTGGCAGGTAGTATCTCATACAACTATTGAACTGATTTGCAAGGCTAATTTGAAGTGTAATACTGTGAAGAAATCCACGTTTTAATATTAGGCTACTTATAACAACACTAGAATTGTGTGGTTTCCATTACTTCCTTCAAAATTAAACATATAGCATTTAGAGAAATCCTGTTTCTCTTGGAATATAATAACAAAGTTTAGACAATCACATAGGATCTTCTATATTTTAATTCCCCCCTAAAAATAGGAAAATATGTGTCTCCTTTACCTCTACTTCTTCCAAACTATTTCACAATCACAGCGTGAAACAGAACAGAGCACGTCATCTGGTTCTCTGAAGTGAAGCCACCTCAGGGGTAAAAAGCAACAGCTTTACAAAAACACACAAGACATTAACAAGTTTCGATAGGAACTCAAGTCAAGATAGTCCAATTGAAATGACACGGAAGGCTGTGACAGCAAAATGGAAAAGATTTGGGAACAGCGAGTACGTCTTTAGGAATGAAATGTCATGAAATAAAATTATCTTAGAAGTTCATGTGAACCATCGGCTGGCCTGATCTCACAGACTGGATGACTCGATTTGTTTGTATGTTCCATTGTTAAAGGATATTTTGCCTGATGTATTTTGGAACAGAGTCTAGTGGTTTTACATTCTTAAATAGTTTATTGGCAGCAGTATAAACAGATTCCAACTTACTACATCAGACCTTCCCCCTCACATTCATAAATGACCTAAGATGGGTTTAAAGGTTATATTCATACAGATTGCAGAAGACCAACATCCCTGCCCCACCTCACAGGTGCAGAACAAGTGTCTTCCCCCATGGTGGAATCTGACAGAGGTTTTCCTCCAGGTCTCACCTTAAAGGGAAAATCCCAACTAAAAACTGTTGAGATGATAAAAGTTATCGGGTTACTTTACATTTTGTACTGCTTTTTTATACTCAAACAACCAATTGTTTGTAAGGAAACAAAAAGGAGTTTTAAAATCTTGTAATTCTCAAAAGGCAGCCTCAGTAAGGAAACACTAGATGGTTCTTTTCAGTCACCAGATAATTGAACAGAACATGAACTGCTCAGTTAACTGCATCTCCTAGAAAGACAACCCAAAACTAAGGGGACCATGCAGCTAAAATCAATTTCAGTCTACATACATACATTTGCCTCAACCATAACTTAATCTTCAGGAAAGTGATTACATTTAAGTTCCACTAAAGATTAAAAACATAAACACTTGTTGCCAGCAAGTCAGAATAATAAAATGATTCAAGCAATAAACATTGAAATGCAAAACAAAAAACAAAATTTAAAAAAAAGTTTTTAGATTGGCACATTGTCTTAGTTCTATATGAAGCTATCTTGTCCAGTCACTTAAACCACATAGGATAATAACTCTTTTGCATATAATATACTTATTTTCTTCTAAGAAAAGTACACTACCAGTCAAGGCAATTTTATTCTGGTTTCCTTTATATATGTGTTAAAAAAAAAAAAGAACAGATGTTTTTCCAAAATTATTTAAACTTGGAAGGAATCTTATCATTTTCTCCAATATAACCCTTCAGAATTACAAAACTCACAGGGCAATACCACCCGAGCAACCCGAGTCCCTTAAAGGTATCTAATAAGCACCAAAGTGCAAAGCATTGTTCAACAGATACAATGTTTGTCCTACAGGGATGCTACAAAGTATGTACTTCTCTAATTCTGTTTTCCACTGAGAATGTTTATCACAAACACTAGGGTTCTGTGTCACACACCAAGAGTCAAAAGTCTTCTAAATGTACCATATTCTGTAGTTCATTCCCCCTGTCTGGATTTCTTTTGGCTTTCTCAAATAGAACGTTTAACTGGAGTTATCAGCTGGATTGATCACACTGCATCTAAAAGTCTATTTTTAAAAAGCAGACTTTATGACAATCCTATAGAATAGTTAAAGATACAAAGAGCTGCCTCTGAGTTATATTTTCATTATGTAAAACTTGGCCCAGGAGAGATGGTCATGTACCTTGTTAGCTGAAACAGGCGAACATGCCAGGGACTGCAAATTAATGTACCAAAGAAAGCTCCAATGGAGCCCGCTCACTCAGGTTTCTAAGACAAATTGAAATCAGCTCATCTCTCATGGTAACGTGGTAAGATCGAAATCTCAGAAATATTTTGCCTTATCAACTCTCCCCTATCCCACAGAATCCAAACTCCTTCTTCAGCTAAGCCTGTAAATGACTCATGGGGTGGGGAGGACCAGCATGTATAGATGTGACTTGTAAGTTTTCAAAAGTGTATGTCATATGGACTCCTGAGCCCTCCCGTCCAAGAAATATAAATGGCGATAACCAAGCATTTACTTTCTCTTCTTATGAATCCCCTGTGTTAATGAAGTAAAGGGTTCCCAGGGCCCTTCTGTTATTATGTAACACGTGTCATCCAGCCGTGTTATGTAGTTAAGAGCAGGACAACAGAATCCTCTGCTTTACCAATTATGTCATTACTATTAATTAAAATGCCATTCAGATGGTGTTCTGGTTCTGTTAGTGTCCTGTCCCTGCTGTTCACTCTCCATATGGACTCTGGGCTTGAGTGTTGTGTAACAAGTTTCATTCAGTGTCCCCATCCAAGTTATGAATCCTACTGACACCAGAACTACACTGCTCTCTAACAGGCAAGAACAGCAGCACAGTGGCTGGAGACCTGAGAGTGAAACACAGCACGGTCCACACTGGAAATAGCATGTGCTTGACTACACTGTCCCTGAAAAACACACGAACCCTCTGGGGGGCGAGGGGGGGGATGAAAGTGTTCATTGGTAACCATGTGAAAATTCTTTTAGGAAAACAAGTAATATTCTCTCTTTGATAGTATGAAAACATTTTTTTTCAAAAAAAAAATCAACAGACTAGGTTTCCATTTATGGATTGTAAATGTCATCCAACTCAGGAAATTTTTAAAAATTCTTCGGTTTTATATGTATTTTCTTATTCTTTTACATTTTGATGGTGACCGAACATCAGGTTTGAACGGTACCAGCATGAAGCGCCGGCGGCATGTAGAAAAATCCAGGAGATCCACCAGAGTGTGGAGTCAGGGTAATATCAACGCATTTCATTTCAGTCTGATGCGCCTGCAGTTAGGATTTTCTGGCTGGCCAGGTTGGCTGGGGCTTTGGGGAAGAAGGGGTTTCTGATTCCTCCGTTCAACAGCCACTCACACACACGGTCAGACACACACCTGGGGCGCGTCCAAACTCTATGTACAGTAGGTGGCATATATGAACGTATATGTATATTTTAAAAATACCTTGGCATCTGACAAAGACACGAAGGCAACGGCTGTGCAGGGAGTCTGGCCCTGAGAAACGTGCACAGCCCCTCAAGAAGTGCCTTGAAAATGAGACATTTCTGAGGATGAGGACAGACATGGCAAGCAGGAGGGGCAGGGGCCGACAGACAATACAGAGACCCGCAGCTTCCCACCGCCTGGGCGCCACATGGACCCGGGGCGCGTAACCCTGCTTACTGTGGGCTCTTGGGGTAGAAGGGCAGGGTCACGTGGCTGAGATCCTGGATGTCGAAGGCGGTGGGCTCCGCGGAGATAGCCTGGCGCTTGGTGCGCGGTTCACCCTGCAAGGTGCTGGCGCTCTGCTTCTGCGCCTGCTGGGTGGCCGGCCGGATTACCGAGCGGTACTTGTCCAGTTCGTTCTGCAGCTTCTGGATCAGTTCGTCCTTCTGATCCAACTCCAGCTCCAGCTCATCGATGAGAGCATCCCGCTGCCTCAGCTCCTCGATCTTCTCCTGGAGCGCATACTGTAAATCCCGCAGGGTGCCCATGCTCCTCCGGGCTGCCGGGGGCTCCTTCCTGCCGCTGCTCCGCGTCTTGGGGCTTCCTCCCCTCTCGGATCAACTTTCCCTAAAGTCGCCGCTGCCTCGCGAGTGCAAAAGCTTCCCTTGACTTGAGACCAAAGCCAAGCCTGGCTTCTGAGCATGCCCAGTCCGCCGCTCCAGCCACTGAGAGTTTCAGTGTGCAGATTCCACTTCTCCGGGTTTAGGGATGAGCAAAACAGGTCCAGCCCAGGATGAACCTGAAAGGCGGTGGGCGCCGCAGCACTTGAGGGAGCAAAGCCCTGAGGCGCGATGACCCACGAGCGGGAGGAGGGAGACTGGGCTCGGAGGAGGTGGCTGCTCAGCTAGGGTCACCAACGCCGGGTGCCAAAGGAAGCCAGAGATGTGTGTGAGGAGCCTGATAAAGCTCGGGGGCGCTGGGGCTGTGCGGGCGGAGCGAGGCTGGAGCGCTCCTTCGGAGGTGGAGAGGTGGGAGGGAGAGGACCCGGAGCAAACTGGAGAGGCGTCAGCGGGCTCTGGGCTCCAGAATGTGGGGCTAGGTTCCTGGCGACCAAGGAAGACAGAGCAGGCTGCCCGTTCTTACAGCTTTGACTTCTGAAGGGATTGTGACCGCAGCCTCACCGAGGAAAACAGTGTGGCTGAGCTCTTGCGTCCCCCACAGCACCTTTCCCACGGGGAGCGCCTCACACAGGTGTCTAGGGCTTGCAAAGAAACTTGCCTCTCCAAAGGTGAGAGCTTACAGTACCTGGGAGGGATTCCCCAGGTATCCGGGTGCCTTTGGGGAAAGGTTAGGG
Organism: Tokudaia tokunoshimensis; assembly: GCA_036184795.1. Classification (NCBI taxonomy): domain Eukaryota; kingdom Metazoa; phylum Chordata; class Mammalia; order Rodentia; family Muridae; genus Tokudaia; species Tokudaia tokunoshimensis. Next base: position 150,703,921 of record BTHU01000001.1, read on the forward strand.
GTGGGTTTTCTGACCTCCCCCCCCACCCCCAAGCCTTTCCACTCTCCTAATTTTCCCTATTCTTGCTTGCCAAACTCAGATCAATGAATTTTTCTAGGGGCAAAAGCTAAAACCCTAAAGGAATTTGGGCCGGAGAAGGCCTTTCAGCTGCTCCCTGGTCCCTCCCATTTGTGGGAGCATCAATTGCGGAATGGTTCTCTAGAGGCCTGGCTTCTTCCATTCGCTGGATTTGGTGAAGTGGGTGGGGGCTTAAAACCACAGCGGAGTTCCAAAACATTCTTACTGAAACGGAACTATACCCTTTCAACATTACTTCCGTGACAGCCCAGCAGTTAAGGAGAAAATGTTGCCAACTTTGAGGAAGAGGTGAAATCGACAAAGGATGGGAAAACTACAGGAGCTGTAATTGCACTGTCCCACCCACTACTCTAGCTCTAGCTCTCTATCCAACCACATCACCAGCCAGAAACACTCAGTGTGGGCTAAACCTCTAGCAAGAAGGTGGCATTCTTTCAGTCCAAGAATCGGTCTCTCATCTAGGAAGCACTTATTTAGAATCCCCAAAATATTTACCTAATGCTTATGTAAGTGCCTAATAGTTAACTAAACCTTCACCAGCTCGTCCAAACTTACAGTTTTTTTTTAATTAGGAACCTTTAAACTTACAATTCTTCCACATTCTGTATTATAATTCTCAGTTTTCTATCTACCCACCCTTTAACACTTAAAACAGATAGAAAATATATTAAAACTAAGTTGCAATACACAACTACTGCCTGGAATCTCACATTTGTCAAGGACACAAACTGCTTCTTCTTTTTTTTTTAAGCTGCTCATTTATTTCCTTAAATACACAGCATTTTGTATCAGAGCTAAGAAAGCTGGAGAGAGAAAGCCTACTAGCCGCTAGCATATTAACAAACCTTTTCTTTCTCTCTTAATTTCAAGTATGCTTCTTGGTAATTAGAGGGGCAAATGAAAAGAGTGTGTAACCCTAAACATTTTCCACAAAGACTATGATCTAGTTCTCTCTACAGACGACACTATGTGCACTCCTTACAACAAGAAGCTTCGAGTTTTCTACAGAATACAATATAAAAAATCCACAGGTCAGGAAATATTTTCAAAAGATAGCAGTAAATAATAGTTCTGAATTACTGTTGTTTTTCTTAAAAGTCAACTTGAGCAGAAGTCTGTGACTTTGTGTGACTGATTGCATCCTCAAGCATCTTCCCTCTGGGACAGTTTCCTCCTCTCGGGCAAAGACCCAGAACTTCAGTTAACCTGTGGGAATTCTCAACTTCTCTGGGAAAAATGTTTAATGCTATTTTTTTTCTTATGGATTTATTCATGGGGTTTACAAAGCCAGGAGTTTACATCTAAACATGTATCACAAGCAATGGATAAGACACTTTGGTTTTGGTCTCTCTTAAGACTTAAGTGAGGTTATTTAATGTCTCCCAGCAGAAGATACAAAATATATTGCTTGTATGATCCTTGTCTACAAGGAAGAGAAGGAGGGAAGAAGAAAGGGGGTAAAATGGTTCTCCACCCCACAAAACTATGTTTCGAACAGTGTTTCAGCCTTACACATTCAAGATTGTTATCAAAGTTGAGGCTTTTCAATACTAAACTGTACTTAAGTGAGGGACCCACTCACAAGCTATAGCATGAACGCAAGTTACAGTCTCATTCTCAAAATTCAAAAGGTGCTCTGTGGTGGACCCAAACTTAAGAATCAGGGATCTGCTGCAACAAACACAAAGAAATCAAGGGTTGAAGGGGCTGACCTTTGCAAATGACTTACACTGTAAAAGATGTTCCAGGCCCTTTCAAATAAGAGTAGGTTGTTATGTTAGCCTATATTACAGAATGTTGACTTCCTTCCAAGAGCTTTATAACTTTCTGCAAAACTTAGAATTCTTGGATTTCTTCTCTGATTAATAAACTAAAGATAAATATTATACATTTTACACACCGATTTGGGGCAGGGTTGCACATGCCATGGTGCACGTGTGATGGTCAAGGGATGGGCCACTCACAGATGTCATTTCTCTCCTTCCACCATCCTGGAGAAATGACTCTGTTCCTCAGGCTTAGCATGTATCTTTACCCACTAAGACCCTTGTCCTCAAATAAACATTTTAAATAAATTTTCAAACATAGTTTTGACTGGTTGTTTAGACAGTAAGGGATAAGGTTTGGGGGAGAGGGATATTTTATTTTATTTATCCTTCTCTCACATATTACATCCCAGCTACAGTTTCCCTTCCCGCCTTTCTTCTCAGTCCCTTCCTCCCCTCTCCCACAGATCCTCCCCTCCCCCATTTCCTTTAAGAATTCTTGACCACTGCTGGAAATCAATTTTATTTGAAGGAAATAAGATCCTGAAATTATTTTTCAATGGACAAATTATTTTTTTCCTCTGCTTCCATGGTAAACCATCTTAAATATTTATTTTTAAAATTATGCACATGTGTTTGTGTGCCTGCAGGAAAGCAGGTATCCTCAGTGCTCAGAGGAGGTTGGCCAATCCCTGGGAATTAGAGGAGGCTGTGAGCTGCCCTATAAATAGGTGCTGAAAACTTGAACTGGGAATGGAACTCTGGTCCTCCAAAAGAGTAGTACATGATCTCAGCCACTGGAGGCATCTCTCCAGCCCCATCCATAGCAAACATAATTGATTGAATTAATGTAGAATTTCAAACAAAATCTACTTTCTCCTCATTAGGAAGTAGCTGCCATTGATCTGGATTGGAGCAGCACAGACTGCATCGGCTCTGCCTCTGAGGAGGCCTTGGTGGTAGACATCCATGTTTACAGTGATGCCATCCTGAAAGTAGCAGACTCCTACCCTAAGACTCCACAGTCAGCTCAGACACTGCTTTCTCACTCTTCCTTTCTCTTAGCTTTATTAGGAGCAAAGCTCTATGTAACTCACTGTGGACTTCAGCTTTGCACCCAACCCTCATGATTAAGAATAAACTTCCCAGGCCTTCCTTATTTCTTAGAATCCCTTAATGAAATAGTCAATACAGTAGTTTAATTACGATGGTGGATATTTTTTTTTATGAATAAACCGTGTTAGAGTCCTTCACTCAACAGTATGATTAGCATCAAAAGAACTATGACAGTTTTATGGTTCCATTGTTCATCCCACTGCAATTCCTGAAAGAGTATTGAGTTTGAAGTGTCCTTCTGACATTTCACATGGATACATCTTGAATAGGAAAAGCAGAGTGCAGTCAATCCCTCCTGGTGATGGAAGCCATCCCCTGCAGGAGACTGTGAGATAGCTAAGACTAACAGGTACTTCTATAGCTCTCCATAGGAAGCTTACCTTTGCTGACAGACATAAGCTTGCTTCAAGTTGCTGGTCATAATCAGCATGGCAGTGAAAAACAATTTTCTTGAACATTTATGGCAGCTTTAAAGGCTGAATATTATTATTTATATGTTTTATTAACAGTGTCTGGGAAATCGGAGACACAGAATGACAATCTAATTGGTGGAAAAGCTGCATTCAAATCCTTATCTTTTGATATGAAACTTAAGAGTCTACCACTCATTGCAGGACAGGACTTCCCAGTAGACCTATGGTCTTATTTCTGAATCCAGAGAAGGGAGAATACCAACAACATGGACTGCCTTGACTCTGGCAAATAAGAAAGAGGAGAAGATGTTTGGAAAACCCTCAAGACTCAGACGTGTTTAAATCTTCCTCCCAAATGAGTCTCAACTCCAGCAATATTTCATCCTGCTCTAGGGTAACTAATTGATACCCATTTGCTTGGGGCTGACCTGGTTTTAATACTAAAATTGTTTAGGACTGTCCCAGTTTTTATAAGTGAGAATCCTAAGTGGTTCTCAGTTGTGAGCAAACAAAGAAAATGTAAACCCTACTTAAATCAGAATTGCCAAATACCTTTCTAATAGATATTTATAAATCTTTTTCCCAAAGTTACTGAGTAAAGCCAAGGAAAAGTTTTAATAATATCCATACATGCAGGCACACTAAAAATCCACTTAAGCATTTGTTTATGTGAAAATGTTAAAGATAATCATCTTATCTCCATGTACCATAATATAGTACAAACATAGTCTTGGACTGCAAAAAAAGACGAATAAGGCAACATCATTTTTAATTATGCTTTGAAGAACTGGAAAAGGATTCAAGAATTTCTTTTTGGTTTTTGCTTTTATAGAAACAATTAACAATGGTTTCTTATAAATGAAGCACAATAATTTGAGCTCTTAATATTTTACTCACTCATAGAATTAAATTAGCCTTATGATTGCATTTTGGGAGGGAGATTTGATTATAAATAATCTACATTTAGGAACTAGGGAGATGACTCTGAGGTGAAACTCTTCCAGAGAACATGAGTTCAATTTTCAGTATCCAAATGGTGGAGCACAATTACCTGATGCCTTCATCTAGCCTCCATAGGTACCAGGCACACACACAGTATACATACATACATACAAAGATACATACATACATAAAAAAGACCCACACACATAAAATAAAATGAAATGAAATTTGAAATAAAATTTAAATAAACATTTAATGTCTATAAGCAACAACTCCAGTGTTGTAAAGTCAGTTACTTCCATTTAATTTACCCATGTAAAAGAAAAGAAAAACTGATGATAAAAAACCTGTTTCAGCAACTTGGAAAGCTACAGTGCAGTGCACTGAAACTGCTAGAGTACTTAGCACTTACTACTGAACTGCTGTCATGTCTTATGTTTGCTATAGTGAATTCTCAGTGTCCATGGCTTAAAATGGTGGTAAGTCATTGTTGGACCTTATTATGCCAGGCACATGCTTACAATTCCAACACTTGGCAGATAAGGCACAAGGATCTAACCTGGGCTACAATAAGGAAATGATCTCCAAAACATAGGCTTCATTCACAGCAATACACTTTTTATATTTTTCAGATTTTGTTTATTTTACTTTTTTCTGTTCTTGAGTGTTTTGCCTGCATGTATGTAGGAGTACCACATGCATTTACAATGGCATCAGATCCCTTGGGACTGGAGTGCTGATGGTTTTGAGTCATGTGTGGGGCTGAGAACCAAGAGGATATCCTCTGCAAAAGCAGCAAGTGCTCTAACCCTCCCTCTGAGCCTTCTCCCCAGCTCCTCTTTCCACTGCACTTTAAGTCCAGCAGGGACACACAAGAACACACAGCATCCAAGGATCTCAAATTCACCATTAATGAGCTACATTTTCTTCATTCCATCTCAGTGGTTCTGACATCTGAAACCCACATCATTTCCTAATCAAATACATCAAGATATTCTACATAATATTCCAAAACATTTGCTCTCAGCCCTTAGTGAGTAGTGCACATGTGACTTCATCAGGGCCTATTATTCTACTGGAAAATGTGAGCTTTAAATTGTGTATTTCATTGAACATCCCTGTGGGATTTAGTACTTTGTAAGTGCTAGTGACCTTAGACTGTTTTATTCTTTAAACAAGAGTGGTAGCTGCTCAAATTATGACTGTAGAGGCTGTTAGAAGTGTGTTTAAAGTATTATAATTTTTGTAAACTCTAAGAATACCTACAGTACTGATTTATTGTCCTTGAATCTCAAAAAGTAACATGTAAGGAATATGAAAACAAAGAGAAACTTCTTTGTTTTTTCAATCACTGTTTGACGAAACTCTAAATTGTATCACGTTGTTGAATTAATCATTTTTGTGGTCGGGTGATTGCAATACATGCCTTTGACCCCAGCACTAAGAGACAGAAGCAGGTGGATCTCCTGAGGTCAAGGCCAGCCTGGTCTACAGAGTGAATTTTAGGATAACCAGGGCTACACACCCTGTGTGTAAACTCGGTGTCAAAAACACCAAAGCAAAACAACCAAAACCACCACCACTAAAAACAGCAACGACAAAACATTTTTCATTTTAATTATTAGGAAAGCATCTTTGGTATTATATTACCTGGGAAAGCATAACTCTATTGTTGGCATTTTCCCTTTGACCCTGCTTTCATTTTGGTTTAAATAGCCCCTCCCAGCTGGTAGGAATTAGCTATCCTTCTAGATTTTTGGTCAGTCTACATTTAAAGAAAATCTGCTTTTTACTACTGAACCCATTACCATTTTTAAGATGGGAAAAGACTGAAGGTGGACACTAGGAAACAAAATAGGCTGGCGAATTAAAACTAGATCAGTAAGCACAATGACTGAATTAAGCAAGAGAGGATTTGATGTTACTGTGGAAAGGTGATTGGAAGAAGAGCAGTCGCAGACAAAACATACTTAGTAGGTAAGTCCACAGCTCTCTTCATTCTCATTAATTTCACAGGCAGGCAAGTGTCCCTTCACTTCAGATTAAGGAAACTTACATTGTGACTTTCATACAGTCACCTGAGGTTCATAAACTCATCTTTCTATTGAGAAACAAATGAAGGACTAAGCTGTTTAAAAAAAAAGAAAAAGGATGTCATTCCTTTCAGAGCCAAGATAGGTTCCCTGATGCTTATGAGAACATCACCCTTGGAACAAGGTGAAAGCCCCAGGCTATGTCTCATAAAATGTGCAAAGTTGCATCTTATCTTGAGCAACTATGAAATTATCAGTTACCTTCCCTAACTACACATGTAGAAAATATTCAGTAATTCCTTTCTAGTTGAGTTTGAATCTTAGGAACTTAATTTTGGCAAAGCACAGACAGTTAATCTGGCACAGGAAGAATGCTTTAAATATCAGTGTCTCAGACGTAAGAGACAAATGTGTAAACATGTACTAAAGCCAGGGTTGGAGAAGTGGCTCACTTACTGAAGTGCTTTCGAGACAAGCATGGAGATATGAGTTTGGATCTTTACAATCTGTACCAAGTGCCACACAAAGCTGTGTAGGCCTGTCATCCTGTACTGGGAAGTGGGGACAGGAGGATCCCTAAAACTTGCTATCCAATTGGTCTTGCACAATCTTTACTGAATCTGTGAGTCTTGCATTCAATGAGACAGAGTGTCTTTAAAAATAATGTAGAGAGCAATAAAGCCCTTAACCTGTGGGTCGTGACACCTTAGGGAGGGACAAACTACCCTTCCATAGGGGTCTCCTAAGACCACCAGAATATACAGATATTTACATTATAATTCATAACAGTAGCACAATGACAGTTATGAAATAGCAACAAAAATAATTTTATGGTTGGGGGTCATGAGAAACTGTATTAGGTCACAGTATTAGGAAGGGTGAGAACTGCTGAAATAGAGGCAGACACTCCTCAATTCCTAGTCTCCACAGGCAAGCACATGCACCCACACACAAACGTGCAGCCACCCATAAACACAGGCACATGTATACATCCTCTCCCACACAAAGAATACCCCAAAGAGCTGTATCTGCTGCCTAGCTTCAATGTGCCCAAAGAATAAATATCAAATCAAGACTTTTGCATTCCTATATATTTTTCTAGTATATTCAGTGTTTATCTTGAATCATTTCATTATGTAAGACTGTTTCCCTTGAAGAATAGACTTAGGGAGTTAATGTGGAAAATTCATCCAGGTTTTCCATACATAAAACAGGCAAAATTCAATGTTCCTTAGGAACACATCAGTGTTGACACACAGCCTGTTTTAAGTAGAAACACTGACAGGAAACAACGCTTCAAAATATTTTACTCATGGAATGATAAAAGTAAGCACAGCTTGATAGGAAAGTAGAGAACTCAGAGACTTTAGAGAAATGTGTGTATCTTCAACTCTCCACTGATAATAACCTGCCTCTGTGGGCAGCAGAAAGAACCTCACAGAAGGCAGGTCAATGCCTGATTTAACAGTATTCTGTATTCATTCTACAATTGCATTTACTGACTTTCAAGACCACACACAGGCAATACATTCATACACACACACGTCCGGTCACAAAACCAAGGGGCAAAAGCAGGAGGCTCCAGGGCACAGTGACAGTGTATTCTTAGCAAGAAACTCCTCAAAATTAAAACAAAAATGTCCACAACATCTGCTGTGATTGGAAGCCCCTCCTTCTTGAAGGAAAAAAACAGGGCAGGGGGAGGTCTTCAGTCTTTATTAATGTTCACCATGGAATTTTAATCTAGAATAAGCAGCAGGATTGTTAAACTCACCATCCCAGTTTGTATTCTGGAGAAATCCAAAGGCAAGAAAATTAGGCAACTCACCCAAGAAAGAGCTAGGTCTAGAACTCGTCTCCCACGTCTCAGCACATTTTGGGCTTTATTTTTGATATTTTGAGAAAGTACTTAAATTTTAAATACACATTTATTCCCACTTCTTGCAAGCAATCTTAGTAGATGACCTTGGTAACACTGACAATAATTAAATTTTGAATATTATTTGAAGTACGCTGACCTGAAACCCACTATGTAGACAAAACTGTCCTCAAACACTTGATGTTCCTGCCTCTGCATTCGCAGTTAAGGTTACATCCGAGGGCCACCACAGCTGGCAAGAATATATTTCATTTTCAACTCTGAACAGTGATACACTCATCCAAGATGTCCTTTCTTCCACCAAATTTTTACAAATCTCTTATTTGTCTTATTTTATGGATTTCTGTATATTATTTTAGCACATTTAGACATGTAGTGTTTCCTTTTTTTTCTATATTTTCTTGATTTTGGTACCCCTTAAATTACCATTAGTGTTATAAGGGTGACTAACCATCATCTTCTGGTGCATTATCAAAGGAAAATATGCTATTTCATCATATTTATTTATTAATATTTTAGGTTACCATACAAAGTGTTGAGCTTCACTGTGGCAATTTTATAAATGAACCATTCATTCTACTTTGTTCTCACCATTCCCGTTATTCATTACTGTCTGTCTGTCTGTCTGACCCCATGCTGACTGTCCCTCTACAGCTGGTCCTGACCTTCTGTTAGTGCAGCTTTCTGATTTCTTGTCACATGCATCCCATTATTCTGTTTCTATCACCTAGCTTAATATCTTTTCCTCCCTCTATAATCTGCTTCCTAGTTTAATCTCTCTTTGTCTGTCTGTCTGTCTCTCTCTCTCTCTCTCTCATACACACACGCATATACACACAAAAGTATGTATGAGCATGTATGCAAGATATACATATATGTAATATATAATATATTATATATTATATAATATACAATGCATATATGTATGTTTTATATAATATATATTGAAGTGTAGGTTTAGACTTACATTGAAATATATATATATACATATATATACAATATATAGTACATACTGTATATCTTAAAGTGTAGGTTCCACATATGAGAAATCATCTAGTATTTGTCTTTCTTAGTGTGGATTATTTTACTTTACACAGCAATTTACAGTTCTATTTTTCTGCAGATGTCATAAGTTTTTGCTACACATAATTCAATTGTGTATATGTACTACATTTGCTTATTCACTCTGTTAATGAAATTCCATTCTTCTTTTACCTTGTCTGTTAATGGGCTATTATCTAAGTTGGTTCCATTCCCCAACTGTCATGAAAATACACTTACATACATGGATATTCACGTGTCTGTATGCGATGAATGTTTAGAATACTTTGGGTATACACTGAGTTGGTGATATAGCTGGGCTGTGTGGTAGTTATATTTTGATGGGGGTTTTTTTGAACCATCCATAGTTATTTTCACAGTGAATGCACACATTTACACCCCCACCAACAGTAGCTAGTTAACACTTTTCCTCCATATTCCAATATTCCTTGTTATTTGCTTTGTTCTATAGTAGCCTTTCTGACTGGCATAAAAAGGAATCTTCAGACAGTTTGATTTGCATTTTTCTCATGCCTAAGGGTGTTGAGAATTTTCAAGTACATTTATATTTCTTCTTGTGTGATTTATCTGTGTGCTCATAAGCCTTATTTATGGACTGGGTTTTGGTATGAGAATGTTTTTGTAGTTCTTCATATATCCTAGATGCTCACTGGTCTAGTGTGTAGTTGGCAATGACTTTTTACTATTCTGTGTATGTTCTCTTCACTCTGTGACTGTCTGCTTGGCTGCTCAGAAACCTTTTAATTTCTTACAATGCCATTTGTGAAGTCATGAGATTATTTGTAGTCTGCAGTGTTTGTAAAGTGATACTGATCTTTGACTTGGCATTTCTGGCATTACCACACACAGAAGTTTGACGTGGTTCACATGAAAATCCTACCTTATGTCTCTCAGTAACTGAATGTTGTGGGGTCAATTTAGAGCACTTCAATCTGTGACAGAAAATAAAATATAGTTTAAAATTCTTTGGGATATCTACTTAGTTCTCTAAACCAGAGAACTTTGTGTGGCTCCATATGATGATAAAAGATGCAGGGTATTTCCTACCTGTGTCCTGGAGTGTGCTTGGCAGGCACACCCACCACACATGGAAATAAAAAGACCCTCTCTGTTGACAAAGGAGGCAGATGAACACAAATTATTTATACTTCACCCTCTTGGGCAAAGATATTTAAAGATAGTAGCCATCTCTGTAGGGGCTAGTCTGGTACTGCTATGTATTCAGATAGTAAATACTGTATCCCAAAATCTGGTTGCCCATAGATGAGAGAATTCCCATAGACACCAGCTTTTGTTGTGTAAACCAAGTCATCCCTGATTGGTTAATAAACTTTATGACAGCCTGTAGCTAGGCAGAAGGGAGGAAGACAGAGCTTCAGTTCCGGGTTTGGGGTCTGAGGTAGGCACCAGGAGGAGAACAAGGAGGAATAAGGAAGAGGACGCCATGGGGTGGCAAGGATGGTGACCACCTGACCATGAGGGCTGGCCTGATGGAGTATGAGCGGCCCAGGCTGGACATGGCAAGTGATATCTCAGGGATCACCACAGGGCAGTAGACAAAATAGCACAGAGGGTTGATATCTGCCCAGCTCTCGTGCTTTTAAGCCTATTCTGAATCTAAAGGTTTCTGTGTCTCATATCTGGGAACAATGTGTTCTGAAGTGAGGTAGAAGAAACCCCTATAGATACTTAAAGGCTTAAAGAGGATGAAACAAGTTTGTTTCAAACTTACAGGAAATGGACTGTAGCACCCTACTCCTAGAACTCAAATGTCGTGACTTGTTTGAGTCCCTGCAATCATATAATGATTTGTGGATCACTGCTACTTTTTAAAGAATAATAATTTTGAATATATGAAAATGATATTCAAAAGGATACACCAAACTGAAGACAGTAAAAAAAGTATTTCAGATCTGACATGAAGCTTCATAGCTTCCATTCCTACTCTGTGCCGGGCTAACTGTAAAAAAGTTCATTGGGCTGTATAAACTTGGGTCTTGTAAATTTAGCTGTGTAATGTTTTATTTATGGCTAAGTTTTCCTATAATAAAGTCTGTATGACGTTTTCCTATAATAAAGTCTGTAAAATTAAAATATTTTTCAACGTTTATTGGACCCTTTAGTTTTCATAATATTCAAACGTCTAAAGGAAAGCCAGACCGACCACTTAATACGAGCTCTAAGCATCTCTCCTGATTGTGAGATTTCTCATGACTTCTCTGTGCATATCTTAGTATCTGGGATCAGAGCATCAAGTCCTGGTCCCACCAACACTACTTCCAGGTAGCAGTATCTCCTCCTACATCTACAATTTACCCAATAGATAACCAGAGCTAGAGTCACTAGAGAAAGGCAGGAGCATATTACTCTTACTGCCATTGAAGCATCATCAAATTCCATCTCTTTAAAATGACACTGTGTTGAGAATAGAGTAAATGGTTAATAGTTAATTATATAATCCTTATATTGACCCTGTTAGTCTTTAAGGGTCCAAAAATCATGCAACTTCATCTTAACAATTCTGTGGGATTTTTTTTTCATGGTGATTCTCTTCCTTCCTGAGAAACTCCTTTCCTACCTCTTTTCCCTTCAAATCCAGTCTCAGTTATCACCTGCCATCTTTTGAGTCAGTAACTTGACAATTCCATTCTTCTGTTCTCCCGCTAGAGAGCTCTCTTTCACATAACCCTCCTGAGTCATTCCATGATATTGTCCCCTACAGTTGCACTCACTGTGATTTATGAATATGTAGCACATAGATATTTGTTAAATAAGCATCTCCTCCTATTAAATAAGTAACTTCCCTCATTAGACAGCAAATTCCTGAAAACATGGCTATCTACTTATTTTGTTTGCCAACATCTAGCATGAGAAAATCCTAACTATGTATTTGTCACTTGCACTGAGAAAAGATAGAGGAATAAATGAATGAAAGCAATGCCATCTATCAAGAAAGCCGAATAAAGAGGTAAGTTTTCTGTTGAATGGTGAAATATATGATATATAATGTATACCAAAAGCTTAGTTTAAGCCTTTCTGTATGTATGTAATATATTAGGGTCTTAGTTTAATAACATGTTCCTTTTTTTTCAGAATAAAAAGTACAGACATCACTTGTTGAACAACAGAACTATTTGCTTAAGATGCCTGCAGAACTCTGGTTTCTACTTCCACCTTGAAATTTTCCCAGAAAGTAATGCTCCTTGATATCCAGATTAGAGCAAGGCAATCAGCTCTCTACCACACTTGAACATTAGTATCTCATATTTCTTCTTATAGCTAATGACATGTTGCCTTCGTGGTCTACTGATACCTGCATAGCATAGCCATTGAGCAATACCAACCTTATTTCTTCTATAGTTCCACTTTCTCCTTCCAAAGGCTTCTAGGGGTCAGCTGTTTTGGAGTAGTCTTTCTTGCTGTGTACTTCTTTGCAAAACCTACTACATCATATGATACCATTTCAGAAGCAGGAACTTCCAGTTAACAGACAAGTTACCTCAGGGATCAGTAACCAATCCACGTTTCCCATGGATTTACTTAATTTATAACATCTTTGGAAGTGCAGAATGAAGAAAGAATCAAAACAAACCTAGGTATAAAAAGCAAATGTATCTCTTCAAGAATTTTTCATTACTCATTTGTTTTTAAAATACGGGGAATAATAGAGGGGGAGCTGGGAGGAGTATATGGAGGGAAAACTGTGGTCAGAATGTATTATATGAGAGAAGAATCTATTTTCAATAAAAAGAAAAAATATAGAATTTCCTTTTCCCACTTTTTCAGCATGGCATGTGCCATCTCAACTTGTGGCCTTTCTCTGCTTCTTAACTCATGATTTTTCTCTGTTTAAATCAGATTTGTTCCTTCCAATCGAATAGTTGTCTTAATACCATAATCAAATGAACATTAATGCTTTTCAGTGTTTGTGGTAACGTTAAAGCTATAACATTGTACTAGAGAGCCATTCGAGTTAGTCAAAGAACAATTATATATTTGCTAATGTTAAACAAGCACTATTTCTTAAGTTAAAAGTCTTCTGCTTGTTTTTTAAAAGTAAAGAAAAGGCTAATAAAATTCTTTAACTTTATTATACTTGGATATAGGTTTTATGGGGAAAAAGTGACTTCTGTCAATCATAAAAAATAAATAAAGTGTTAGCTTTTCCTGTAAGAAAAACAAGAATCTTGTCTATAAGAGACAAATCTGAGTACAAGCTTTAAAGGCTTTAACACTTGAATCCCACATGTTGCTATAAATGAAATTTATAATGTGAATGTGTATATTTGCCTTAATGTCTAAGTAGATATTTCAATATTTGACTTGCAAGTGGAAGAAACTCCTGACTTATTGAGAAAACTTGAGTGGTAATGCACAGTTGGATGTAAGACTATCTTGGTATCATATCCTTTACATGGGGGAGCTTTTGACTGAAGCAGCATTCAATGTGCATATTCCTTCTAAAAGTAACCTGTGAAAAGGGGGAAGATACACATGAATGGTAGTAGTTAGTCACTATGAAAAAAAATCTTATGAATCTATAGTATTGATTCTTTCCTATTCAGAAAATACATTCTTTATGCATTTTTAATTATTTTTGTATTCTTGTTAAGACGTGCCATTTTTATAAGTATAAAAATAAAGCATTACAGGGTTTTTAAAATGTACATTTATTTACACAATTCATTTTTATAAATGCATTTCGTTCCATAAACAATATATAGCAAACAGTACATTTTTGTTAGCCATTAAGTTACTAATTTCTGAAGCCCAATTTACAGAACTAAAGGTCCAATTGCACCCTCTACTGTCCAAATTTTCTATACCACATCAAGTAAAGCCCTGCATGTTTGTTTAACATCTTCATCAACACAGTAATAGACAAATCACAACTGTTTCCTTTTGACATTAACTGGGGTATACTTAAGATCCAAAAATACAGTTCCTAAATTTTCCTTAGGAATACAATAAAAATGCTATTTATATAGTTAGCTGTGTAGAACTGGTTTTTAAAATGACTGGGAAATGTAACATGAAGGTTACATGTAACATGTAACATATTACCTTATAGCCTTACTGATGACATCAACTACCTTCTAAACATTAATCCAAACAAGAAAAGGCAAAAAACCAAAATGTATTTGTAATAAGTTTTCCCATTTTATTTCAAGTTAAGTAGCATAAAATGGTTATTCTCTAATACTATACAGAGATATTTTGGAAGTTGGGATTGTAATTCTTAATATTATCAATATTTAAAATAACCAAGTCAAAGATAATAGCCAGTTTGTATTTTTTTTCTTAAACCTGTCTCCCAATTTTCATTAGAGACTTTTTTATTCAAAATCAATTATTGTTCTGATTATCTTGTCAAGATTTTTTCTGATAATAAGCTTATGTCAATCACCCTCTCCACCAAGGAAAATCAAAAGATGCACAATGAATCAAAGAATCAAGGCACCAGGATACTTGAAAATAGCAAAATGTTGAGGGGCGATAACACAGAGAATGGGGAGATCTGAATGGTGAGGTGAGCATGCAAGGTTCCCCTTGGGTACCATTCACCCATTAAACACCCAGAAAACTAGACATCACTGCATATACATATTGTGATCTAAAACACTAAGATGCAAAGCACAGTCCCTAAAAGTCTCATGGACCTCGCGGGACAAATGATAGCTCAAAGCATCAAAGGGTGAAGAGCCATGAAGCCCAGATGCTAACCCTTAAAATCCCTGTACCTATTAGACTGGAGTCTCTAGAACCCTCTGTATCTACTCAGTCCATAACTGGATCAAGGTGAGGTGCCCTACTCTTGTGCCTGTCAAGAAAAAGAGTGAATCCTCTTGAAGAAAAAGCAGAGTGTCCAGAGTCAACCCATCTCTATGGTCTTTCACAAGCAGAATAAGGTCGGATCCAAACAGCTACACATACACCTCTATAATACCAACGAAGAAAAAAATATCCACAGCAGAGGCAGTGACACAGGAGCAGAGGCTACAAGAGCTGATTCTCGAACAGTCAGGTTTTTTAAGTGAGTTTTAAAGTCACTGTGATAGACATGTTTGTAGAGTGAGTTGGAAGTTTTGGTAATTTCAATGTATGGAGGAAAACTCTGAAACAAAATTAAATAAAAAATTTAGAACTTGAAAAAGAACAATAACTGTGATAAAGTTCAACAGTAGACAATTGGATAGGTAAACCAGAAGGTGAGTCCAAGAAATGGAGAGCAGGGACAACTAAGGCACTACATTCCTATAATCCCAGCACTCAGGAGGCTGAGGCTAGAGAATTGTTATGAAGTGAGGACAACCTGGGCTACATAGTGAATTCCAGTATAGCCTTGGCTATACTAAATTATGGACTTTCCTGGGTAAACACCTAAAAGTAGCAACGCATATGTAATATCATATGTAATGTAAAAGAAAGCACATGTAAAGGCAAATGAGGGGGTACCGACTATTCAGAAAAACAGACATATTCAAGGGAAAGAAAATAAGAAAGAAAAGGCAAGGTTAAAATGGGAGACACCAAGAGACACAAACATGGGACCCATCCAAGTGAAATGTAATGCTGAAACTACTATAAATGGATGAAATGCTAGACAAAAGCAGATTGAAGGGAGAATGTAATACCTACGCACGCCATCCAAGATAGAATTTTTATGTGAGGAAATAGGAAGATCAGGAGTTAAAATCAGGGGAGGCGTGAACCAAATACAAACCCAAAGAAAGCCCCATGTGGCTCTTCTGCCACAAGGACAAATGTGAGGAAAAAATCCTGGCTAGAAATAAAGATATATTTCAGAATGATAATTGTACTGGTTTAATGGGAAATAATTATAATTACACATCAGATAGGCTGGATAACAGTCTCAAAACATAAAGCAAAATATTGTAGTATTAAGAAAATCGGAAACGTCTATCTTCTCATTAGATTGCAATTCAACTCTTGGAATAAGTGATGGGTCTAACAGACAGAAAAGTAACCAGATTATAGATAATTCAAACCACATACAAACAGATGCCCCAACTTAAACATTACGACTCTGCAGCCCCAACTAGTAGAGTGCTCCACTTTTTACTTAGTATGTAGCCAATATTGATTGAAAATGGCCATGTGCTAAACCAAAACACAAGTATCAACAAATTTTAAAGGATTGAGATGTCTTGTAGAAGAATTAAACTATAAACAAGTTTATCTAAGTGGACACAAAATAATACACAAAGTCCAGTCATGGTTTTGGATTCTTTAAAGATTGGATCATTAAGAAAGATAAGTGATAGAAACACACATGCCCACAATCTGATTCCAAAACAAACAAACAACTTACACTTTGTGGTAAAATGTGTGATTCCCCCTATAACTTTATCATCACAAGAAAAAAATAGATTCCCATAATACCATTTCTTTTCATCATTATAAAAGGTTCTGCACCTAAATACCAGATAAGGAAAATAGACAATGCTTTAGTTGTATACCCAGAACTATAAATAAATCATTAGGTGAATTTGTTTGACAAGGAGAATATATGCAAAGCTAATACTCTAAAGTTTTAAAATCATATTTCTGTGCCAAGAACAAGCAAACAGCAGGAGTGGTGTGCTGATAAACAAGTCCATCAATTCTTTAGGGTCCTGAGCTATGCATATGCCTGCCATTTGATCTACAACCAATTTGACACTATATAAATAAAGTCTTGTCAATAAACAGTGCTGCATCAACTAAATATATAGATTTAAAGAAATAAATCTTGGGTCCTTCATGTCATCTGCAAAATTCAATTCATGTGAATTATAGACTTAAATATGAGAGATAAACGAGTAAATCTTCTGAGACACAAGAGAGAAGAGTTATCCACTACCTCTGAGTGGGTAAGGACATCTGAATCAAGAAACAAAAAGCAGCATTTGTCTTGTGGGGAAAAATTGGTCCAACGAACCACATAAGATTCTTATGGCCAACAGGCAGTTGCAATGGATGTACATCATTATACACAGGACATACAACACCAAGATAAAGTCTATTGTATCCTATGGACTTGAGGTCCTAAGAATATATTACTGTAGTACCATTTTAAGGGAAAAGTTGGTATTATGGGAGGCTTGATCATATGCAACCAGAAGGCACGAGAGAAATCTCTGTAACTTCTAGTTAACTTTTCTTTGAATTCAAAACTGCTCTAAAAAATAATGTCTGTTTTGAAAGATAACAAAATGCATCATTGACAGTAATACCAGGTGTCAAAATGCAAAGTTCAAAATAGGAAAAAATAATTTTACATATGTTCAATCTGCAAAAGGCTTATTACACAGAGAATATATGTGGAAAGACTCAGAACTAAGACAGTCTTGTAGATCAGTCATCATAATACTTGAATAGGTATTTCATAAAAGATGAAATTCATTCTGTAAACATAAGAAAAATTATGCATTCCACTAATCACCACAGAACTGTAAGCTAAAATCACAATTTACATACTTGTCAAAATGGCTAACAATGAAAAGTTCACAGAGAGTACTGTATTATTGTTATTAATACTGGGACTGTGTGCCAACAAGAATGACTAGAATAACCCCGTGATAAACCTTAGGAGGCAATGTATACTTAAATTTAGTTTGTGGAAATCTTGTACTCTATAAACTCAAATCCAAAGAATATACTCAAGAAAATTACAACTCTATTGTCACCAAAAGAAGTGTGTGAACATGGTTGAAGCAGCCTGCTTCATAATATCCTCAATTGAGAGTGAAACAAATGTCTGTCAACATGAGAACTGAAGCATGTTTATACACTATAGGATTCCAGTGACAAGACACTTAAGTGGATATTGCCATAAGTAATGATAGCGACAAACTCACAAACAAGACTCGGTGAAATGAGCTAAATATGAATGAGTCCATACTGTACAGAGAGCAAACTGATGACCCAAAATACCATAATGTGTTGAAAAAGAAAATAGCACTAGACTGTGGGAAAAGAGCCTCTGAATACAGCCAAAGTTCTGCTTCTTAATCCAAGTTTTGTCAATACTGGTATTTAAATACAACTCATATTTTTCGCCTCGTGACTTTTTTTTTATCAGATATCTTACAGTTTACTATAAAAACTTAAAAGTTTTATCAAGTGACAATTGCCAAAAACCTACTAAATATTATTTTTCACAATTACAAATTCTATGGACCTATCATAATGATTAAAGGCCCCAAGCCCCATCCATCATCAAATATTTATTCTGCATCATCAACTGTGAGGTTTTGAAAATAAAAAAATTAAGTATTTATCCTACTCTCAAGATAAAATAGAATTAAAATGGTTTGTGATATCTGCACACTGACATGTATGTGTCTATTCTATATATCAAAATAATCTTGGTTCATTATATTTTAAATGTTTTAACAAAAGAACTTACTAAATTTTCATAATGTGGGTATAATTTTCATATCTTTTTTTTTCAACAAATGAGAAAGAAAGAAAAAACTTTGATCCAAATATGTCTTAAAACTGGGGTAAAATAGAAAAAAATTCCATTTGGCTTCATTGCAAAAAAAGATAAAAATAAGATCTAGGCTTGCAAAGGAGAAAGATATTTTAGAGAGTTTGGAAGTGTAGTCAAGAATGAAAGAAAGAAAAAAAGAAAGGTGTGGCATGAGCAAAGCAGATATGGGATTAGAAGCTCATTTTTTTCCTTTTTTTATTAATTATTTTATTTATTTACATTTCAAATGATATTCCCCTTTCTAGTTTCCCTTCCGCAAACCCCCTGTCACATTCCCCCTCCTTTCCTTTCACCTCTATGCGGGTGGTCCTCCACCTGCCCACCCACTCCAGTCACACCGCTCTAGCATCCACCTACCCTACACTGGAGCAGCAAGCCTCCACAGGACCAAGGGCCTCCCCTCCCATTGATGTCAGACAAGGCCATCCTCTGCTACATATGCGGCTACAGCCATGGTTCCCTTCATGTGTTGGTGGTTTAGTCTCTGGGTGCTCTGGCTGTCTGGTTAGTTGACAATGTTGTTTTACCTATGGGGTTGCAATCCCCTTCAGCTTCTTCATTTCTTCCTCTAACTCTTCCATTGGGGTCCCCAGGCTCAGTCAGATGGTTGGCTGTGAGTACCTGCATCTGTATTGGTCAGGAGCTGGCAGAACCTCTCAGGGGACAGCCATACCAGGCTCCTGTCAGCAAGCTCAGAAGCTCATTTTGATTAGGGCACAGGGCTTCAGAGAGCAGAGAGGGGAATGGCTAGAGCTTGGAAGACAGAAGTCCTGGGATAGCAAATGGCTGCCACAGACTCTGTACAACCAAGGGTGGGATGGCTGCTAAATTCTGAAGAGAAGTGCCATGATCAAAGAAGTGTTTTAGGAAAATTAATCCCCCAGCACAGTGTTAAATGAACTGGAGATTACAGAGTGGAGTCAAAGATAGGTCAGGAAAAGGCTGTAGCACTGAATGTGTAATCAAGCTATGAGATTGGGGTGGAAAAGAGAAAACATAGCCAAAGATAACTCTTGAGAATATGCACTCCTCGGTATCAACCTTAATTGCTCCTGCAAGTAAATAAGTATTCTCAAGTAATCATTTTTGCAAACTGCTGTGTATGTGAAATGTAAACAGAGCTCAAGCACCTGGATCCTCTACAGCTTTTAAAGTCATCTTCTTCCTGATAAGAAGCAGTCCTAGGCTCCTCTTTCCATTACATCCTGCCTAGCCAGGCTGGACAACTGCTTTATAAGCTCTGTAGACTGTCTCAGCACTCCAGGCTCCAGGCATTTCCTTTTGTCCTACAAGAAGTCATGCAAAGTGAGGGCACTGAAAGTGCTAACTATCTGGTGTATGAGTTGGTATCAGGCTTCATATTCCACCAGCTTTTCAGAAAAGGGCTTTTTCTGGACCACCTGTTGACCATGATGTGGTACATAATAAAATGGCGAGGAAAGGAAGAAGCTAAAGAAGACACAGGAGTGAAATTGTCACCAAGATGGGAATTGAAATGGGATGGGGAGAGGAGAGTAGCAGTTCTAGTGTGAAAAAAGCAAGGGAAATAAAATTTGTAAGTCACCTCCTTTGGAATGTTTTGAAAATATATACCAAGTACTTTTAATGACTTCCTGGCTGTTGATTATAGTACATGCAACAGCCTGAAAGAACTGCAATGGTGTATGTGGTGATTTGAACGATATTGGCTCCCAGAGGCTCAAGTTTATGAATGTCCGGCCCCTAGTTAGTAATACTGTATGGGAAGGATTAGGAGGTGGGGCCTTGTTAGAGGTGTGTCAGTGGGAGGGAGTGGGCTTTGAGGTTTCAAAAACCCATGCCAGGTCTCTGCCTGCTATCTGTAGATCAGAATGTAAAGCTCTCAGCTACTGCTCAAGTACAATACCTGTCTGCTTCCCTCCATGATTATGGACTGACTCTTTAAAACTTTGAGCCATGTTCTCGTTTATAAGAGTTGCCTTGATCACAGTGTCTCTTCACAGCAATAGGACAGTGACTATGAAGACAGTTTAATGGAAGGAAGGAGAGCCATTAGTTGCATTTCAAATCAATTCCTGAAAGGATCCAGCCATTCCTCCCTGGGAACCCTGGGAAGCTTCCAACCCTGATTCTGAAGAGCAGTTTAGTTAGAAAATGTGGAGAGAAAGGACTCTAGGAAGCACAGCCCAACCCCAGTGAAGAGGACTAATGAAGCATCAGTAGCAGTTAATGCCCTGGGGTGATGGGGTGATGGATACTGCTTCTGTGATCCTCCTAAATAAGAAAGGCAGGACCATGAGACATACACTTGCAGAGCTGCACATAGGCGTATGTATGACATTCAACAGACTACATTATGATCAAGGATGCCAGGAGAAATAAAAGAAGTAAATAAATCATAATTGTAATTTTTATTGTGGTATCTTGTATTTATCAAATGCTCATTAATATATTATACTCTGTTATACCTATGGATGTAAAATACTGTTCCAACTGCTTTGTAGAGATAGTCTCAGGTTTCATGTATTTGTGAACTCGTCAATTCTGGTGATATTCTCATTTGGAAGGTGAGAAAAGTGAGAAGTACAATATTTAAGAGACTTGCTGAAGGTCATGTAGGTCATCCTGGACCTCAAACATAAGAATGCTAAACTACAGAGCATTGGCATTCATTGCTGTGGTACGATACTCCAGTGGTCCAGTGGGCAAATGGTTGCAGCATTGGGAAGAATGAAATATCAGTATGCACTTGGAGCACACTTGGACATACCTATCAGCCAAACTTATGCTTTATGCTTTCATTGATGCCGAACAATCACTTTCTCAGGATGTTATACACATGTAGACTTATAATGCCAATCACCACAATGTGGATTTAGCTTCATTAAGTATACTAAATGTTTGGAACTAGCACTCTTAGATTATGACATCTATTTCATGGCAAGAATTAACTAATAGATACATACATACTTACATACATACATACACACACAAACATATATGTATACATTTATATGAACATATGCATACATACATACACATACATATTTATATACATACATACATATTAAACATTAAGTTAGAAGTTAGAATCTCTTCAAGAAGTTTATTTTACTTTTTATTCTTATACTTCTAGTTTTATGTCTTTTTAAATTTTTATTTCTTTTTTGACATTCTAATATAATTACATCATTTACTCCCTTCTCTCTCATTCTTCCAAACCCTTCTATATGCCTCTCCTGGCTCTCATATTCATGGCCTCTTCCTTCATTAATTGTTACATGTATGGGTATGTTTGTGTGTGTGTGTGTATGTCTGTGTGTCTGTGTGTATGAGTATGTATATATTATAATCCTAAATATAAGCTTATCAGTCTGTGTAATGTTATTTATCTGTATGTTTTTAGGGCTATTTGGTGTTGAATAACCGATTTGTGTGCTATTCTTGGAGGAAAACTATTTCTTTTACTCTCATCATTCCTTGGTTGTCTATCGCTCTCTTGTAGGGTTGAGGCCCCATGGGATTTCTCCATACAGTTTGCTATGTCTATTGCTGCTGTCCCTGTTCAGATATGTTTAGAAGTCATGTTGGTGATATTTTGTGTGTGTAGCTTCTGACATTACTAGTAGTGAAACACAATTTCACAGCAAACTCCTTGATCTTCTGGCTCTTAATATTTCTGTCCCCTTTTCTGCATTGTTCCCCGGGCCTTAGATGCTGAAGTATTTTGTAAATATATCCACTGGGACTGTGGTCCACAACTCTGCATTTTTATTGGTTGTGGTTTTCTGTAGTGATCTCTTTCTGTTGCAAAGAGAAGTTTCTTTGGTGAGATGTGAGGACTACAATTATTTGCAGTTTAAGGATTTATTGAGTGATTGTACATTCTTCTCCAAGATCCATGACTGCACTAGTCTGGGGTAGTTACCTAGGTTTTCAGTACCAAGCATAATTACCCTCTTGTGGAGGTGGTCTTGAGACTAATTAGAGAGTTGTTGGTTAGCACCAAGGTATGTATGCCACTACTGCACCCTAAGGGTTATCAGGACATGTTGGTTTTTGTTGTGGTTCATAGGAATCAAAACTGAGTGTGACTACTGGTTTCTTCTCTTCTTTGGAAGCTTGCATGGCACCTCCTAGTGCCACAAAAGCTAGTCATTAGGGAGGAGAAACTCAGATGTAACTGCATTCCAAAACCAAAACAGAAACAAGTTCTTCTAAGACAGAATTCTCTAGGAGTTTTTGTTCTTATGAAAACTTAGTGAAGAGTGTGTGTGTGTGTGTGTGTGTGTGTGTGTGTGTGTGTGTGTGTGTGTGTGTTCCATTTACTCTACCACAAGGAAATATCTCAGAGTCAGAACTTGGCAAAAGTTATAGCTCAAAAGAAAACAGAAAAATATTTCTAAGTAGAAAATAAAAGAATATTTCTATGAATTATGAAGTTTGGGTGTCAGGTGTTCTCCTCTGATACAAAGTGCTACTTAGTTACATCACTTTACTCAGTTTTGGAGACTCTGAGTTGGACACAACATAAAGCAAAGCACATGAAAGCAACAGTTATAAATAACATCAATTCACTGAGAGGTGGAGAAGAGTCAGCTGCCAACCCACAAATCCACAAACCACCAATTTTTCTAAACTTCAATTCCACAATGTCTCAATCTGTTCAGAAGTTTAAAAAAAACTGAGTACCATGATGTTGTGTGGTCCTCTAGTTATAAAACTTAAAAGTACACTATAGTATAGCTTCATATTTCAATAAAATTCTCTCGTTTTAAGGCAACAAGATGTCAGTCAGGGTTTCCTTTGAAAAAATTAAGTGAACTTTTTGCTATTTGCAGAAGCTGAAATCTTAACACAGTGTTACTGTATGGAAAGTCTCTATAGACATATTGGTGGCAACTGAGGGAAGATTTTATGGGAGATGAAGTACATGTAATTCTAAGGATAGAAATGGCCCAAGATACCATAAACATGACTCTTCCATTGGGTGAAAATTACTAGAGGGAGTCAAATGTTAATAACCAAATTTTCCAGAATGAATACAACCCCAATGAATGTGTCTTATAGCCACACAATGGGTCACTAACTTCTTATGTGTAGGCCTATCATAGCCCATACCTAGTACCACATGGACACACAGTAATTACTACCTGCAATTATTAGATAAAAGTGACAGTTTTACAATTTTCAACATCTACCAAACTGATAGGCTAAATATCTGCCTAAGTCAAATAAGACAAGAAAAAAGGTGGGAAATTGCAGGGATTGGTAATAAATCTATCATCACAGACAGAGACTTCTAAACTGAACACAAACAGATCAATTAAGTATTCATTGATAGAACTGAATTTTAAAAAGAACCATTCTCTAGCATTTAGACCACTGTTATTATTTATAACAGCTATGTGTGTGTTACACCTCAGCAATGTGGACCCTGGGATGTGGAGGACTAAGACTGGGTAAATCAAGACGGATGGGCGTATTTACATTCATAATACATTTTTCTGAATTCAATACTTTATTTGGAAAAGGTTCTTTGGAAAGCTTCTGAGTAAAGAAAGTGGCAAAAAAAAAAAAAACCAACCCAGAATTTGTGTACATCTGTTTATGTATTCAAGAAAAGAATATTCATACTGGGTGCTGTCCATGGGAAAGCCTGCACAATGTAATCTGGCACATCAAGCATACTCTTTGTTTATTAATAAGAAAATTTCCTGGTTAGATTCTTGCCAAAAGAGGTTTACATTTCCAAAAATACTATCTCTGGTTATATTTTCACATCTGATTTATGACCTTTGGTGCTGAAAAGAAATGAAAGCCCTGGAACTCAATACTGACCATTGGCAATTGAACTCTGGTGAAAGAAACCTAAGTTTATCTATTCATTGAAATATTTTTAGAAAGAATATAATTTTTTGAGATGGATTTATTGTCCCTTATTTTTACTGTATCATCAAATCCATATGTATTTTGTTATAAACCATTTCTAAAAACATACTTCAAGCCAGAATAATTCACTACTATCTCAACTTTTTTTCTTGCCAATAATATAACTCATCCAGCACTGGTTTTACCTTATCAAATGTGTTCCTATCACTGACTTGACTCATGTGATACTTATCTTCGGTCTTATCATCCCCAGATGGATTTCCTTAGCCCTCAGGAATGTGTTAATTTATTTACAAAACTGCAGGGTGACAATGTGAATTAAATAGTGTTTGTTTTTCATGTAAAATGTGAAGGGCTGATCGATCCTGAAGAATTATTAAGGAAAGACATTATTTAGAACTGAGGGGCTCACACAAAGAAATGTAAGGCCTCTTAAAACTGGAAACTGTGTGTGTGTGTGTGTGTGTGTGTGTGTGTGTGTGTGTGTGTGTGTAAACTAAAGTCTGCCCAGACTAAACAATGCCAATGTGATTGCTATGTATGAAGGTGGCAAGAATATTTTACATGAAATGAGTCAACTGATCTTGGCAAATGCCTTAAAAATATACAACAGCAAGGCACCCACTTCAATAATTGGTGCTGAGAAAACTGGGCATCCTAACTTGGATTGTGGCCTCCTGCTGTAGAGAAATTCAAAGGAAGATAGACTAAAGACTTAAATATAAAACATAAAACAATGGAAAACATTTCAATTCCCATTTGCTTTCTCTTGCTGGGATAAACACCTTGACCAAAAGCAACTGAGGAAGGAAAAGGTTTATTTCCTCTTACAATTGATAGTATCATGAATGAAGTCACAGCAGAAATTCAAGCAGAAGCAGAGACAAGAAGCATCGCAGGGTCCAGGGAACAGTGCTGCCCACTGGCTTGCTCCCCATGGTTCTCTCAGTCTGCTTTCTTAGATTTCCCAAGAAGACTTACCAGGGTGGTGTTATCCATGGTGGGTTGGGCTCTCTCACATCATTACTTACTAAGAAAGTACCTCAAAACACATTTCCAAAGAGGATCTGATGGAGGTAATTCCCTCTTCTCAACTCCCTCGTCTCAAGTATAGTTGGGTTTGTGTCAGACTGACAAAATCAACCAGCACACCTTAGAAGACTATATAAGGGAAAACATTAACAATGGCCTTGGTGATGATTCTTGGATAGGACTCTAAAAATGGGGATATGGGGCAGCAAAAGCAGACAAGTGGAATCGTGTGGGAAAAAAAAAGAGCTTCTGCCCAACATAGAAAAAAAATCAATGACCCAGAGGCCTCCGCAGCATGCAATAAGGACACATACTCCACTATGTTCATAGCAGCCTTATTTATAATAGCTAGAAGCTGGAAAGAACTCAGAAGTCCCTCAACGGAGGAATGGATACAGAAGATGTGGTATATTTACACAATGGAATACTACTCAGCAATTAAAAACAATGACTTAATGAAATTCTTAGGCAAATGGTCAGAACTGGAAAACATCATCCTTAGTGAGGTAACCCAATCACAAAAGAACACACATGGTATACAGTCACTGATAAGTGGATATTAACCCAGAATCTCAGAATACCCAAGACACAATTCACATATCAATTGGTTTCCAAGAAGAAGGAAGGAGAGGCCCCTGGTCCTGGAAAGACTGTATGTAGCAGTGTAGGGGAATACCAGGACAGAGAAGCAGGAGAGGGTTGACTGGGGAACATGGGGAGGGAAAAAGGCTCATGGGACTTTTGGGGAGGGGGGGACCGGGAAAGGGGAAATCATTGGGAATGTAAATAAAGAATATAGAAAATAAAATAAATAATAAAAAAAGAAAAAAATCAATGAACAAAACAGTAAGCCGTTTAAATAAAAGAAAACGTTTGCAAACCATACATCTGGTAAGAAATTAATGTCTGAAATACATAAGCAATTCTCACAGGGCAATGGCAGAAAAATGAACAAATGAATTTTAAAATGTATGAAGGATTTGAATAGACCTCTCTCCAAGGAAGATTAAACAAATAAGTATAGAAGAAATGTGCACAATATCTCTAATCATGAGGGAAGTCGAAGTAAAAACATCATCCCTGTTAAAATGGCTATAATTTAAAAGAAAACAAATATTGGCAGCATTTAAAGAAAATTTTATACTGTTGGTAGAAGTGTAAACTTTTTACTATTGGAAGAATATAGCCAATATGGGAAACAGATTCCAGATATCTCAAAGAAATGAAAAAATGTAACAACAACAAAATCACTTAATGCAACTGGGAGGAGGAGTCACTGAGTAAAAATACTTGCTGTGCAGGTAGAAAGACAGGAATTTGGTATCCCCAGACTCAGGTATTCCCATAATCTGTGACCCTAGTGTAGTAGGGGCAGGGACCAGAGATGGGGTATCTTGGAGGCTCAAATCAGCAACTCAAGATTCAGCGACAGATAATGTCTCAAAACACAAGGAAGAGAATGAATGAGGAAGACAATGGACAGAGTCCTTTGGCCTTCGATGTGAGCATCAGGCAAGGGCACCTGCAGACATGTGCATATTTCCTACATTCTGCACACATGACTTACGTCTGGGTATAAAACTAGAGGGATAGAAATTAGAATCTCAAAGAGATTGCTACCTACTCATATTCATTGCACTGTTTTCTACAATGAAACATGTGGAAGCCATTCAAATGTTCATGGGCGGACAGTTGAGAAAAGAGAATGAGATCTATACAAACAGAATATTGTTCCTTTTAATGGGGAAGATCTGCTAGTTACAGCAACAAGAACAAACCCAGAGGAAATAGGGCTACATAACTTAGGCCATAGAAGGTAAAAATACTCCATGATACTATTCACATGAAGAATCTAAGCTAGATCCTCAGAAACAGATTAGCATGTTAGTTGCCAGGGACTGAGAGGTATCAATCAAAGTGCACAAAATTTCCAGTGTGTAAGATGAATATAAACTACTTAATCATATTTGCCTGCCATTAATAACATTGTACTCTATAATACATATTTACTAAAGCTATGGGTATTATATTAGAATTATTAATGATAAGGCAAAATGAGTAATGAAATATATAAGGGTTTCCAGAAGACTTATAGAAGAAAGAGAATGTCACACTTGAGATTAAATACAGAGAATATGAAGAAGAAGGGAGACCAATTGAACTGAAGGATGCCCCCCTCACAACTTGAATTTAAGGATGGGCTAACAAACTGGACCTCTCCATCAGTCCAATAGATTCAAATGGGTGTGCCCACCAGGACCCTAACATCATGACTGCTATACTGTATGTTCAGCATAGACTACTCATGCCAAGCATAGGGTTATTTGGGGACTTTAATGTTCTTAAACTAGAACTGCATTATTAAAAATAAAGTCTTAACTGTATTGAAAGAGATAGTGCACACAAAAATCTAGTAGCAATTATAATTCAAAAAGAAATCTTTCACACTGTGAAGAAGAAACTTTGGAACCTTATGTTGTTAGCCAGGGAAATGGCCAAACAGGCTTTTCCTTGTAATTCTATGCAATGGTAAAGAACTCGAATGTTAAATTCTGATCATCTGGAAACTTAATATTTACACTGAATTAGGTAAGTAATAGGAGAAGAATGCAAGTAAGTGAGTAACATTCTCAAAAGAACAGCAAAATCAAAGGGTGGCATAAATAGAATAATTCCTTGGCCTGAGTAGCATGACTCAATTATTCTGCACTAAAAATTAAAGGTTTTGTTATTAGCTGAAAGGATGCATGAATTAGGAGGCTACACACTGTTATCCATACTCCAAGGACAGTTATGAGTATTGATTTATGCACATTACTAAATGGGATTTAGGAAAGAACTCACAAAAGACACTCCCAAATACACCACCCCTCTTTCCATATGCATGAACAAAAAAGCCACATTTCCCTACCTGTTGGAACTCAGACATGGCCATGTAGTTTTATTTGGTTAAAAAAGAGTAGCCATATCACGCAATGTTTCCAGACAGAGACTACCATTAGACACCATAGCCTTCCTTCCCATTTCCATCGGTAATGGAAAAATGGATCCAGTCAGAGCCTCTGTCAGCTCTGGTTCTTTACCAAAGCCCCACCAAGCTCACATTAGGAAAATAGTCAATCTTTACTCAGTGTAAAGTCACTGAGAGTTTTGGACTGTTACCACACCCATAACCTTGCCTTACTGACTCATAAGTAGGACATGGTAACAGCGTAAGACCGCACAAAAATAAATACATAAATAAAAATAGTAATACAGACCCTCTTTGATTATTTTTTTTAGCTCAATTATCCTCTGGCAAGTACACATATCCAACTAAGAAAAAAACATAATTATCCATGTTGGCCACCTGTCTAGGAGCAACTGCTACTGTTCTTGGCAAGCAGTACTTTGTAGGAATGACTATGTTTGACAGAATATTCATGCTTTTAACGCCTTGAACAGAAGACTAGACCTTACCTGAAGTCAGCTATTTCCCACAGAAAGGTCCGCATTTGTGTACCCTTTGAAGCTACACCTTTGAGTTCAAGTTCAGATTATGCAAATTAAACTTAAGATCCCTGAGACATTGTTAAAGAACTAATGGGTAAGGATCAACTGATAGTTGGTCCCTGAGGTGATTGAGAATGGTGAAGTATGAGGTAAACTGAAGCATGAAACCTTTTCTAAAAGAGCCTGAAATTCTCCCCTGCTATCTTAGTCATGCCTGCTGATAATACCCCTCGATACCCTCTTTCAGGAAATCATATTGGATAACATTTTGGATGAAATCTATTAGCTTTAAATTTTTACTCTATTCTTTTGAGATGTCAATAACAAATAAACCTATACATTTAATTTAGGGCAACACTGAGTCCCTCCTAGCCATCATTCTGGAAAGTGAACCCCAGCTACCCATCTCCTAACCCAATCCAGCAGATTGATATCATGGATTTCATAATATGGGCCAGACAAGGGATGATCTAAATAGTTTGCAAGAATTACATCACTTGTCCTTCTCAATAACCCCATGAATGGAGATAAGGAAAGAGCATTACAGAATCTCACGAACTGGTCTTAAGATCAAGACAATGGAAAGCACTGAGATAAGGCCCAGCCCTTCACAATCAGGCTCTCCTTTTCTCTCGTTGCATATGTGTATATTCTAGATCACTGAGCTTAGGGTGTCACCTTCAATAACACCAGCTAAAGCATCAAGTGTCCACCAAGAAGGACACAGCCCACACTCCACGGGGGGAAGAAAACACAATGTTTTGTTTGTTTGTATTCCTGTCATGTTTTCTGCACTTACATATCCTGGTCCAGTTTCTTAGAAACACTATCACCTTGCTGTTCCATTCCATCGCAAATGTTAGGAAAAGAACAAAAGTATTTCTCGTTAATTCTGATCACCTGACTCATCCCAGGAGCATCGGTCTGATCAGGCAGCCCCTGCCATTTTCAAGGAAAGCATCCTGGAGCCCATGCTCCAGGATGAGAGCTGCCAACTAGAGACACAAATCACCCATCAGCAAGAGCATTTAACATTCCTGGAAACCCTTTTCCGAGAGAGTCTGCAAAGACCCTACCCTGCCTAACAGTGGTTCGCCTGTCAGGCAAGGCTGACACATAAATTGTACCCATGGGTTTTGACTGACCAAAATCCCACAGTGTTTTTTTTTTCCTTCTTCTTATATTCTGCCAGTTTGACAGACTCTCGGTGTGTAATGAACCTTGCAGCCGCATCTGCTTAAGACCTGTGGTCTTTGCCAACATGACAGCTCAGATCTGTAGACTGGATACGCTGCCCACCACCACCACCGCCGCCCCAGGAAAGATTTAACTTCAATTCATTGACAATAGCCTGATTGGTTTTTTATCCTGACACTATCCCGAACTTTCTTTGAAGTCTACTGAAAATCTATATCTGACACCTTCTATCACAAAGGACTTAGAACAAGTGTGCAGACGTGGTCTTCTTGGCTCCTCTCAGCATGCAGTTTCTCCATCACATGATGCAGTCCTGGAGGCTGGCATTTCATTTTGGAAACTTCTGTCATAAGATTTCACTGATAAATGGCAGCCCTTAGAGCAAGCCAACCAAATATTTGAAACATACATGACCCGTTTATCAGTCATTAAATAGAATGTTGGCAAAGGTGAAGCTTGGACTTAAGATCTTAATCTAACCAAGCTCCCTTTGTGAACTGTCACTCCACTTGGACAGGTATATATTTTCACTCGCTCTTTTATTCTGCAAACTTGCTGGCTTCAGACATTGCATTTCTTAGGCTTGAAATAGATCCTGGTGTCTCCACTGCCAGCAAAGTTGAAGCTGACTGACTGCCTCTCTATTGCTCCATACGAGAGTCGTTCCAGGACTTATGTGGCCATGCGGAGTGTGCAACATTTCAACATCGGGATACTCCTTTAAACCTTCAATGTGAAGGAAATTAAACTATGAATGTTGGTGATTTAAAATAATTCATTAAATCATAAGTACATTATGTCACAAGGGAGTGATTAACTCAATCCTGACATGTTGGTTTAATAGGAAAAAAACGAATCCTTCATAACTATCTGTGTTAATATGTGAACCTAGACAAGGTCAAAAAAACCTGGAAATTAGAAACAGTTGCACACTGTGCTGGTATATAATTTTAAAATGTTTCCACCACAGTAATTAAAAAGTGAGGATGGGGAGCATGTGTATAGAGGAAATACAATATTACCTGATAATATCCAATCTGAGTGTTCAGATTTCTAGTATATTCTAGTGTGAATAGGAAGACTTTTTGGTCACTACTATGGATTTTACTACTTGTCATATCAAGAAATAAAAATTAAGTAAAGGTGAATATATAAAAAGTGTTCTAAGGAACAGTTAAGAAGAAAACTGTTTTTGAGAATAACCAACTTCTCTTGCCACAGAGAGAGTCACTAAATAAATGCACTAAATTGTCATTGAATGGGCTAATAATTTTCTCACGTGTTTTTTTTGGAAACAAGTCACCTAAGTCTGTCCCCAGACACTTGACTTTTCAGACTCCTTCAAGAAAGAGAAGGAACATGCATGAACTCAAACTCAATCGACCTTCCAAAGAGTCTCCAGAAGATAAAATATCTTAGGAATTCTTCCAGGATTTTAACTTTAGAAGAGGGAGAGTGCTCCCATAGGAGAGGTTCTCCCAGCCCCAGGCTGTCCAATAATCATACTGCTGCTATTCCTACACAGTATCCACTAAGTTGACCAGTGGCCAGGACACACACAGAACTCTAGCAACACTGTTAATGTTTCTCCTCTTTCTTATATATTTAAAAATATGCTCCTGAAGTATGTAGAACAAGAAATTGCTGGCAGCGTGAATTAAAATACTTTCCAAGGGCAGTAGTGAGTACTACAAGCTAGTGATCTGATAATTTGTAATTATGAGCCCACAATTACATCTCTAAATTTGCCATGATTTCCTCCAACAGGAAAAAAAGTGGAAGAAGACCAGTTGATAACTTGTTAGCAGAGGGAAATAACACACACACACACACACACACACACACACACACACACACACACCACATATACATGCACACATGAAGTTTCTTTTCTTTTCTGGCCTCAAATTTAGCTTTAAAGAATAGGGGACAGAAGGAGTATGAGATCCAGAGGTCAGAGAGGACTGTCACAGAACAGTGACTTCAGGACATCACAGGGTCTTAGCACTCATGGACTCCAGCCTCCATGTTGCCTGTACTAGACTTGTACAAGAGCAATCCTATCAACATTCCAGTAAGGAGCAGGGAGGGTTATAGAACCCCATCCCAGTTGAGCAGTCATTGACAGCTGATGGTTACTGGGAGCAACAAAGTCTGGTTTCTTTTTCTTTTTCTTCTGTTTTGTTTTTTCTTTGTTTGTTTGTTTTATTAGAAATTTTCTTTATTTACATTTTGAATGTTATTCACCTTTCCTTGATTCTTCTCAGAAAACCTCCTATCCCATTTCCCCTCCCCCTGCTCACTAACCCACCCACTCCTACTCCTGCTTCCCTGTTCCAACATTCCCCTACACTGGGGCATTGAGTAAGGGATCTAGCTCCTAGTGCATTATTTGTTTTTCAATGGATGATCCTACACCTATGTACATTTAAAAAGGAGAAACTGAACTCAGTGGCTTATAAAAAAACATAGGAGGAGAAAGAAAAAGAGAAAGATAGGAGCAAAGAAAAGGAAAGAACATCAAGTTGGGTGAGTGGGTGAGTGGGTGGGTGGGTAGGGTTCCTAAAAGAGTTGAGGGTGGGGGTGGATACGATCAAAATATATTATGTTCATGTATGAAATTCTCAAAGAATTAAAATATTTTAAAGTACAGAGGAAAAATAGGGACATCAATACTTATATTTCTGTATCTTTATATATTTCTGACCAAATAAAAACAATTAGTATTAAAAAGGCACTCACAGTACTAGGGGGTGGTAGGCTTAGTGTCTCATGCCTGTCATTTTAGCACTTTAGAAGTTCAAACAAAGCCATGAGTTCAAACCCAGCTTATGCTGCAAAGTGAGAACCTGGCCAATGCCTCAAAAGAGAAAAATGAAACAAAACAAACAGGAAATTACTTCATTAACATGAAAGTGTTGGTACATTTATTTTAATTAATTTCCTCTGAATGTACTTTATAAAATCAAAAGATTTTTAATCTGGATGTACTTTAAACTTTTTATTATTAGCTTTACATGGACTTACTTCTATACATTAATCTTTTGTTTTTCAATATTTATTTTATTTTTAAATATGTGTGTATATGTGGGGTTGCGTGGGTATGATTATGTGCAAGTTCAGGAGAAGACAGAGTCCAAAAGAGGTTGTCAGATCTCCTAGAGTCTGGGTGGTTGTGAGCCCCCTGGTGTGTGTGCTGTGAATCCAACTCAGGTCCTCTGCAAATCCAGTACATGATCTCACCTGCTCAGCCATTTCTCCATGCCCCAGTATTAGTGTTTTGTTTTCCTACATTCTAAATTAATCTGCAAGTCAGACTTATCCAAAACATACCTAAGTAGTCAGAGAAATAGGTGCTCTGTTAAACATGATTTAGAATTTGTGGTAACTGAAAGTCATTTCTTCATTTATCAGACAATTCCTTTTCTCTATATTCAGACTGGAGGAAGGGATCTCACAGTAATCAGCTGTTCTTCCCTTGACTTTTTCTTCTGCTTCGTCTGCTTTCTAGGGAGACTCCAATAGTACAGAAAGGTCCCTCACACGCAACTGGCACTCCATAAATTTTAGCTTTTTACATTCC
The DNA here is from genome assembly GCA_036184795.1 of Tokudaia tokunoshimensis. Classification (NCBI taxonomy): domain Eukaryota; kingdom Metazoa; phylum Chordata; class Mammalia; order Rodentia; family Muridae; genus Tokudaia; species Tokudaia tokunoshimensis. The sequence goes on from BTHU01000001.1 coordinate 150,737,884, forward strand.
CTGCTACTGCATGCCAGACCCAAATTCCTTTAAACATGTCACAAGCTTGGAACTGGATTCTTGAATATAATCTGGAAGTCCCAGATAAGAGAACACACAGCCAGCACTTAATCACCTTATAAATAAATGGAGGTTCTGTGTTTCTTCCCATCACTTCCAAGAATTTGATTCTATAGTTCACTATGAAGAAATGAAGCCCTTGGTGGAAAAGTGAAGGGAAAAGATGAGTCAACTAGAAACTATAGCTCTTCCTTTTCCCAAATTACCTATTCCTGTCCTTCAGCTAGTGTCGCCATTGACCCTTCAATGTTTTCTGTCACAAGCAAGAACTGTACCCTTCTTCCAGGGCCCTGTCCTTGGTGTGTCTAGCTCCAGATAACTAATTAAGATATCATCAATAGTCTAAGGACCCTTAGCTGTACCCTACAAATGACAAATACCTTTGACTTGGCCACCCAGTACACAGAGCACTGTCTCTGAACCAAACTGATTTGTAAGGTAAAGTCACAGTGGTAAAAACAGGACCTTTGTTTTCTAGAATTAAGAGTCTGAGAAGGAACTCAACAATGAAGAAGTGGATCCACCTATAAGCGTGCCAGCGGGTGTTACAGAGGAGCGGCAGCTGTGGCAAGCAAAGAAAGCACGCTTGGAGAGGTGAGGGGTCAGCCAGAACATGCCAAAATCCACAGCAGCGATTTTCAGGTAGAAAAAGGAATTGGAATATAGCCTAAATATTCACAAATAGCATAAAAGAACTTACACAGGCCAAGTACCCTTATGATAAATAAACACCCGACACAAGAAGTGTTTCTGATTTAATTATTGAGGGGCCAGGGCTCAAAGGATGGGAGATCTGTTGGTCACCCATAATCCAGGCATCCAAACTCTGAACTGCTCTGAAAAAATGTAAAGGTTTGAGTATCATGGCTACATTCAGAAAATGTTAGGTTTGGGACAACTTGAATTTCCAAATTAAGACTGCTCAGTATATATTATATTATTTTAAATGATGTTTCAAAATAAAAGGAATTACATGAAGAGATATTAACTGTGTATAATATCTTATTAAAAAAGAAGACTACCAAAAAGTTTGCAGGACAATTTATTGTTTCATTATGCAAAAATAGATGCATGCACAAAATAATAAATATATATTTATATATATTTATATATAATTATAATTAATTTATATATAATTATATATAATTAATCTGTATAATTTATATATAATTATATAATATATAAATATATATTTAATAAATATATTGTATTGTACATATTACATATATACTGTATTATATGTTTGTATAATATATAATTACATATAAATATATTATATAATATATATAATAAAATATGAATGGTGATTGCCAGATAACAGGATTATAAGTGACTTCATTTTTAAATCTTGTCTGTGGCTTCTAAATGATATACACAAAGCATGCCATGTATTAAATCTGCAACTTTTTAAAGATATATCTAATTTAAAATACATTTTAGAGGGACTGGAGAGATGACTCAGTGGTTTAAAGTACACTCTGCCCTTTCAGAAGAGTGACGTTCTGTTCCCAACACTCACATCACTGGGCAGCTCACAGCTGCCTGGAACTCCCACTTTGGGAGATCTGATGCCCTCTTCTGGCCTTCTGAGGCACCTGCAATAATGTACAGATAACCCTAAGACAGACAAACAGACAGACAGATAGGCAGACAGGCAGGCAGACAGGCAGGTAGGGCCTCGTGCACAAGCATGCATGCACGCGCGCACACACACACGTAAAGATAAAGCAAATCATAAAACATACATATATGTGCATTTTAGAAAATTTCCTGAGAAATTCGCATTTATCAATGTCTTTTATGCATAAGGAATGGTACTGAGTGCCAAGCTACAGAGCTTAGGGAGACAACTCTTCTCCTTCAACGGTCAAGCACCTTGGTGTAGCCAGGTTAATAACAAGCTATGAAACAACAGTGTTGAAAGTGTTTGCTTCCAGCTTATCATTATCAGGGAAACCTAATCTGCCCATTACAATGCAGTAATAAATTCTGTAGATCACTTTTCTCACACAGTTATCAAACAACTCTGTGAATCAACGAAACCTTGCTGTTCCCGATGTATAGATGTGATGGAAACTTAGGCCTGGCATACAGACCATAGGGTTGCTCTGTTCACAGATGAGGAAGTCAGGATTCAAACTCAAGCTTCTAAACACAGAACCCAAGCTCCTGATCACTTTACCTTGCTGTTTCTTTCTTTCTTTCTTTTTTTTTTTTACTATAAGAATCACCTCTGTTCTATGCCCTCCATGAAACACAACCAACCACTTAACACACGAGCAATGGCCTGAAGGGAGTCCCAGCTGGGACACACATGAATCAATCACTGCTGAATGAATGCTCGAGAGAGCAGGGTCATTCCTGAAACTCTGCCTTCTTACCATCAGATTCATTCCTAAAACCATATTTTCTTCTAAAAGTAATTAAACACATGGTGAGGAAAGGATTGCATGACTAGGGATTTCAATCTGCATTTTATACAATCATTTTATATAAATCTTAAAGGTCTATAGGAATAGTAGTGTAATTTGCTTAGTTGTTTATTTAGAAAAAGTTGTAAATTCCATATATTATCTCATTAATTATGTACACTATTTAAATTTTTTAATTTGGGCAACATTATATTGGGACCTCATAGAAAATCAGTTTAATGAATATGGACAAAAAACAAATTTTCATTGACTATACAAATTAAAGCTTAATTTAAAAGAAGATATATGGATAAGTATGTGCTTCCAGATATGACAGCATTTCTGGGGCAGGCCGGGAAGCACACAACAATTTTCTGTCTGTCTCATATTTAGATTAACGTAAATCACCAACAAACTACTTATTATTCATTGCCTGTGGAATAATGATATCAACTCATTTCCATTAATCCCTGTCCTGATGTACTTTCAACCTCACCACAGCTCAGAAATAGAGGGAAACAACCACAGTTTCAAATCCAGATGAGAAAGAAGTTTGGAAGCTATGGAAATAGATGACGGGCCATAAATTCCAAGTCCATGAAGAGTGCTTGCCGCACAATAAAAATATTTAAAGTCAATTAAATGTCACAGTCCACTTATTAGTAATCATATTTCTTTTCTTCCATTTGTTTTTTTCTTTTTTTTTTAAATTTTATTTTCTAAGTTTTTTTTTTATTTACATTCCAAATCATTTCCCCTTTCCCGTTTCCTCCCTCCCCGAAAGTCCCATAAGCCCCCTTCCCTCCCTCTTTTCCCCATTCAACCCCCTCTCGATTCTCTGTCCTGGCATTCCCCTACATCCAGTCTTTCCAGGACCAGGGGTCTCTCCTTCCATCTTCTTAGAAATCTATTGATATGAGAATTGTGTCTAGGGTATTCCGAGATTCTGGGTTAATATCCCCTTATCAGTGACTGCATACCATGTGTGTTCTTTTGTGATTGGGTTACCTCACTAAGGATGATATTTTCAAGTTCTGACCATTTGCCTAGGAATTTCGTGAATTCATTGTTTTTAATTGCAGAGTAGTATTCCATTGTGTAAATATACCACATCTTCTGAATCCATTCCTCCATTGAGGGACATCTGGGTTCTTTCCAGCTTCTGGCTATTTTAAATAAGGCTGCTATGAACATAGTGGAGCATGTGTCCTTATTGCATGCAGGTAAAGCCTCTGGGTATATGCCCAGGAGTGGTATAGCCAGATCCTTCGGGAGTGTCATGCCCAGTTTTCTGAGGAACCGCCAGACTGCTTTCCAGAGTGGTTGTACCAGCTTGCAATTCCACCAGCAGTGGAGGAGTGTTCCTCTTTCTCCACATCCTCGCCAACAACTGCTGTCTCCTGTGTTTTTGATCTTAGCCATTCTGACTGGTGTGAGGTGGAATCTCAGGGTTGTTTTGATTTGCATTTCCCTAATGACTAAGGATGATGAACATCTCTTTAGGTGCTTCTCAGCCATTTGATATTCTTCAGGTGAGAACTCTTTGTTTAGCTCTGTACCCCATTTTTAATAGGGTTACTTGCCTCTCTGGAGTTTAACTTCTTGAGTTCTTTGTATATATTGGATATTAGCCCTCTGTCAGATGTAGGGTTGGTAAAGATCATTTCCCAGTTAGTTGGTTGCCGCTTTGTCTTTTTGACAGTGTCTTTTGCCTTGCAAAAACTTTGTAATTTAATGAGGTCCCATTTGTCTATTCTTGATCTTAGAGCATAAGCTATTGGAGTTCTGTTCAGGAAATTCTCCCCTGTGCCCATAGGCAGGATTAATATAGTAAAAATGACCATCTTACCAAAAGTAATACACAGATTCAATGCAATCCCCATCAAAATCCCAACTCAATTCTTCATAGAGTTAGAAAGAGCAATTCAAAAATTCATCTGGAATAACAGAAAACCCAGAATAGCTAAAACTATTCTCAAGAGTAAAAGAACCTCTGGGGGAATCAGTATCCCGGACCTCAAGCTGTACTACAGAGCAATAGTGTTAAAAACTGCATGGTATTGGTACAGTGACAGGAATGTAGATCAATGGAACAGAACTGAAGACCCAGAAATGAATCCACACTCCTATGGTCACTTGATCTTTGACAAAGGAGCTAAAACCATCCAGTGGAAAAAAGATAGCCTTTAACAAATGGTGCTGGTTCAACTGGAGGTCAACATGCAGAAGAATGCAAATTGACCCATTCTTATCTCCTTGCACTAAGCTCAATTCCAAGTGGATCAAGGACCTCCACATAAAACCAGACACACTGAAACTAATAGAAAGGAAACTAGGGAAGAACCTTTTCTTCTGTTTGAATTGATATCATTGTGTAGAAGTTTCCCATTTCCTCTGGTGTGAGGGAGGGAGTGTTTTGTTCTACAGAGTAGCTCAAGTGAGGTGAGGAATGGAGGGGACCCTCAAAGATGTAAATCTTAAAATGGACAACAAAGGTAGCTGGAGGTCTAAAAAGAAAGGAATGAACTTGAAATCATCACGCACACTGAAGGTGTAACAGATTGGAATGTTTACCCAAAGCGAGTTAGGGCTTGTGCTTTCCTCCTTCCTCCGTGTACACAATTAGATTAGAACAAAAATGGTTTTTACTCTGCCAACGTTGCTTTCCATATGATGGATGTTTTTCTGCAGTCACTTCCATTACTAAAATTTAGGACCATACCTGCAGGAGAGCTAGGATTTCAACAACCCTCACTATGAAATGTGTACAGACAGCTGTGTAGTAGCCATAGCACACAGCTAATGAAAACTTCCCAGGGTCTGAATTATCTAGCTTTAAAGGCCTTTATTGGCCTTTTGAGAGATGGGTTAATTTCTCTTGCTCAACAAAAAGGAATAGCCAAAGCACTGAGGAAAAGATCACACATTCTGGGGTGAGAAATATATCAAAACCCATGCATTACCAGCTGTGAACTCAGAAACTGTCTTTCTTCTTTATACCCCATTTTAGCAAAAGACCTTAGGTTGAGGTCCAGGGCCCTCAGTGCTAGATGTGTAGCTGTTGTTAATTATTCTTAATGACAGTAAGAGTTGCCAGTGTCAGAAACAGAAGCATAATTTTTCATGAGGTCTCGCTTTCATAAGGAATTTATGGCATGAGCTCTGAATATTTGGAACAAGAAGAACAAATGCAAAGGGAGGTGTCCAGTCGGGAGCTGGACGCAAGAGGCTGAGAGATTTAGACAGGAGAAAACTGGAGCGTTGATAATCTCAAACATGGAATAATGTATGGAAGAAGTTAGAGAACAGGGGAAGAAAACCGAACAGTTTGGAGATGGGATGGGAGATTGAACATGCACACACACACATTCCAGACGTTCCCCCTTCCCAGCCATTCCTCCCAAAGTTCTTCAACACATCATATGAAATTCCCAAAGAATTAACGAAAATATTTTATAAAGATCAAGATGCACAAATATCGGAGAGAGGAGACAATGGCCGGTGAGTGTCAACAGCAGACATTTGGGAGGAAAAGCTGGAGAAGAGCAGAGCTAAGAATGTCCACAGGAAACACCAGCAGAGGGCAGTGGTGCTGCTGGAAGAACAGCGGGTCGAATGGCTGCTGCATCCGTCCTCTGCTCACACCCAGAGATGCTTTGGGATGCTGGGGTGTTCTCAGCACCAGTGGGCGCTCAATAACTTCTCATAGAAACCCAGTTTCCCTGCAGGAAGCCCACGACTTTTAAGTTTTTCCCATTAAACATTCAATCTGCTTGGAGAGAAATGTTTTGTACGATTACCAGTCCATATTGCTTCCTAATCTAGCATAGAGGTCTGAACAAGTATTCAGGCATTGCTGTACAGGGGTTGAGCACAACTCTCAGAATCAGTGAAGCAGAGCTCATGGGAGCTTGGAGAGACTGAAGTCTCAGTGGCATAGGCTGCATGGGTCTGAGCTAGGCCCTCTGCATATTTGTTATGATTGTTGGTTTGGTGTTCTTGTGGGACTCCTGACAGTGGGACTGGGCGTGACCCTTTTGCCTGTTCTTGCCGCTTTCCTCTTACTAGTTTCTTCCAGTCAACCTTAATGTGATGTTTTGTCCCTGGTTTTATTGTATCTTGTACAGTATTCAGTTGATGTCCCTGGGAGGCCTGCTCTTCTCTGGGGAAAAGATGGGGTGGGTCACATATGTGTGTGTGTGTGTGTGTGTGTGTCTGTGTGTGTGTGTGTGTGTGTGTCTGTGTAGCATCTGTGTGTGTGTGTAGCATGTGTGTATACGTATGCATATGCATATACATATGCATATGCATATACATATACATATATGCTATTTAAGGTCCCAGAGTGCATATTTTCCTATGTAACATCACTGCAGAAAAAATACTTTCTCTTCAGAGGCTCCTAAGTTTCTGGATATCGTATGGCACCCATTGAAAATCCACCATCTCTCTCTGCTAGAGACTTGGTATATGGCCAAAGTTTATGAAATAAAGAAACTTTCAACTTAGTTAAGTAAATCAACCTTGACACAAAATTAGCAATTAGATATGATGCATTTTCAAACAGAATAAATTTCCCTTCAGATACCAGTACTCCAGGGAATTAATTCTAATAAACTTTGGTTCCAATCCACCAGCTAAAAGCTTGTTAGAGACACTTAGGAATGCTGAAAAAGGAATGTAGAAAGTTCATCAATGAGTACTCTTGAAAATGCAAATAGAGGCGGATGAGTTTCCATGAATAATATGCTGGGAGGGAATTAGCAATCATTGTCCTTCTCCACCAGAGATTCAAACCGTAAACACTATAGGAGATAGAGACTTGTGAATTCCATTTGAAATTTGCACGTATGTTTCTTTCTTTGATTATGGAGAATAGATTGCACCAGGAAATAACTCTCATCATAAAGAAAAAGATGTAAGCGAAATTTAAAGGATCAGTGGTCCCTGGGGAGAAAAATATCCGATCCTTCGAATCAATGTCTTCAGTGGGCTATGATGTAATTTTGCTCCTTGCAGTGGCCAGTAAAAAGGAATAGGCAGCATTCACATGTTCAGATCCTCAGAATGCTTTGAAATGCAGAAAACAAAGTATTAGTTTTGAAAACTAAAATATTTGAGAGATATAATGTCGGGGTAACCTATTCCAAGATTTTTCATAAAATGGGCATATATTGTTATGGATCTGACTTAAAGATAAATGCAACATTCAACTTAACTGTGTGCCTAACAATTAGTAGTTGAATATTTACTCTAATGGGGGAGACAATGCCATGGAAGACAGGTAAGACAGTGCCTTAAATATAGTAAATATAGAAGCACAACTTCTCAGAAGGTTCATTCTATTTAATCTTCGGAACTGGTGTAGGGGACAATAGTAACACATCCACCAACGTTTCCACTGTACGTATAAGAAGTTCCATTGTTTGCTTCAGGTTACACAACCATCATGCACAGAGCACAGCACCCACACTCCTACATCTGCATAGGTTCTGCATTACACCAAAGCCTTCCCGTTTGATACACGTGAGGATTTAGAAAATGGAAACAAGGCACTTGTTTCAAACAAGCAGACCAAGAACAAATTTCAGTATTTTATCCAGAGCTGTAGCTTGTCCATGCTACAGTGGGGACCAACACCCACTACCTTAGGTCTATATTATGTTTGCTCCTTAGGGGCTGACTCCAATAACCACACTCTGGTTCTTCTCTACTAATGCATCCAGTGAGGGCTTATAAGTTACATATCTTATGACATCAAGGAGACGATTTCTTTGAAAACAGTTATAGGTTAATGACATAGGCTGTTAAACATTGGCAGCTGAAGACCTTTCTCAACTACAAACCACTGAGCAAAGACCAGGCCTCTTTCCAAAGCCTCCAGTGTTGACCTAGTGAAGCAGTCCTTTGTTAGAATGACTTCATCTCGATGATGCCAAATGAATAATACCTTGAAATCATGCTGGACAAAGCATGTTGGCGCAGTCCCATGACCTTCATCACATTCCTCTTATAGAATTATTGTCAGAAAGGTTGAAGCTTCATTTTTTTTTTAGTCATTATTTTGAGCAAAGTTGCCCAAAGTAATATGACAATGACAGCTTACGCTTTTTTGGTAACCATAATCTACAAATCTAACAAATGACCCTAAGTATCTTTCTATTTCCCAGTGAACTGTCAATGCATGAACAGAGGGGAAGACTGGATGTTTTCCTGAGTTTTACACAAAGATAGCCAATCATCTATTGATGATTGTTTAGTAATTCAATCATTTACTCAAAGTAAGTAGATGAACAATGCCTATGGGGGTTATAAGAGCAATTAAATTTGGTAAGGAAGATCAAACTAGGCAGCTTGTTAATATACAAGTTGACGTTACATGATGAATGTACATGTAACTGAAGACAGTTGCAAAATTAAAAAACAAAAATTGGACCAATTTCCAATGGCCTTGCCTATTTTTACCAGCCCTACAGTGAACTGTAGCTCCTAACTGTGGAGAACAAGCTTAAATCTAAGAGGCCCTGGTGTTCTTCCCTAACGATTTTTTATATCACGACTCAACCCTCTGTCTTCCCACTTTCCATTATCTGAATTGTTCTTATTCTTTCTCTTTCCCTGACTCCTCTTCTGAGTCTGCTTCCAGCAATAAGATTAAGCAGATTATTGTAATTTTGTTGTTGTTGTTTCCCTACCATCCTGCCAAGTTCCTTATTCGCTAAAATTCTAGGCTTTTGTTGAAAACACAGCCAAATCCAATCAACAGATAGTTCCTGGCAGGCTCACATGCAAACAGGCACACAGGGAAACAGTATCAACCATGGCTTTGCCATGGCCCTGGTGTTTTACCTAAGTCACTAGATTAAATATAGAAGGAGGACAAGGAAGAGGAGTAGGAGGAGAGGAGGAGGAGGAAGAGAAAGTGGTAGAGGAGGAGGAGGAGGAGGAAGAGAAGGATGATATATTAATGCTCTCTGATATCTATTCTGGTTTTAATCCTGAAGGTGAGAAGGAAAATAAGCTGGGATTTCATTGAAGATATTTCTCCATTGGACTGTCTGCATTTCAATGAATTAGCATGTCTGATTTTTAAATAGAGCCTTGTCTTTTTAAAGAAGAAATATGGAGCACCGGTGCTATTTGTCTTTTTCAAATATTCATCAATTTCCCCTTTCTAGTTTTGAATATCAGAAATAAGGTCAGTAGACCAAGACAGCTACACAAGAGAAAAAAATCTTTCGTCTTGATTTTCTCAGACCTACTTTCGTGTGTTTATCTGTGATAAATGGCAAGCCTCTGTCTAGCAGTATGTACCAGAGAGGAATCAACTGTGTGTAATTACTTCAACCAGGGGATGGGTACTTTTCAGTTTGATATTTTCCAGAATGAATGGCTGTCAGAATGAGCTAACAGTGAGAATAATTAAGGAGTTCCATTCCTGAGTTGCATATAAGAGCCCAAGAAACCAGAGCACAATACCCTGGTAATAAATAATCAGTACTAGATGTGGGCCTGTTTTGAACTTGTGAATATGACTCTTGAAAACTTACGGATTTTCCTCTCAGCTGTTGGAAACCCTGTGAGTCAATACAAATAAAGATTCTCTATACATTTTAGATTTTATTTGCTTGAACCTTCAGAAAGTATTGAAAATAGAAATATTTAATAAGAATGTTTTTATGTAATCATTCTGATTTCTATACCAATTTTGTTCCATCTTAGATCCCTCTAAATAAAATGAGCCTAATGTTAATAAAATGAGTGAACAACTTCAATAGGGGTCAAGAAGAAGAAGAAATACACAACAAATTGTGTAGTAATCAATGACTTCCAAACTTCCCCATTATCCTATTAGCAAGAGAGACAAATGATATACCCACCCACTTACCAACCTTTTAAAAAAGAATGCTAGGGGCCTAGAGAGATTGCTCAGAGGTCTGGAGTGTTTAATGCTCTTCCACAGGACCCAAGTTCAATTCCCAGCATCCTTGGCTAGAAGCTCACAACTGCCTGTGAAGTTCCAGGGGATCCAATGTGCTCTTCTTACCTGGACACCAACACACATGCACACATGCATATACACACATGTACACATGCATATACATGCATTCACACATGCATATACACATGTGCATACAAAAAATACAAAAAAATTGAAAAAATACTAGATTAATATATGTTTGAGAAGTACAATTATATAGATATATATAATTTTATTTCTCTCTTACTAAACTTTATTTCTCCCTTAAAACATAAAAGATCAAGAAGCTCCTAAAAGGGATGCGATGGCTCAGTGGTTAAAAGCACTTGCTGTTCTTTAAAAAGATCTGGGTTCAATTCACAATCCTCACAGGGCTGCTGCTCACAACTGTCAGTGACTCTAGTCCTGGGGCAATCTGATGCCTTGTCCCGTTCTCCTTGGGCACTGCATATATGTGGTACATTCGTATATAAGCAGGAAAATGTCATTACACATAAAGTAAAAGTCAATAAATCTTTTAAAGCAAAACCCCTAATGCCTGTTAAGAAGACCTTGGCAGGTATTCCTCACCTATTTCCTTGCAGAGAACTGGGGACAAATCAGAGGATAGGCTTTGCAGGTACACAACATAGGCAATCAGAATTTTAAGGCCATTCTCTTGAAACTAGTCATAATTTATAAACAGGGATCTCCAGATTTTCCTCCTGTACTGGTCCCTACAAATTACATAACCATCTTGAGTCAGAGATGTAGATCCATTCAGACATGGATTTGATACTGAGTTTGTCGCTATCTTATTGAAGTAAGAATGGCTTTAATAACATCTTTCTATAACATAAAGAGCCCCTCCTTTCCCTGTTGCAAAAGGAAATATTAATACTTATTACTAATGTTCGTGAGTTTCGGGGAATAATTATTTTCTTTACCTGTTATTTCTTGTAAAGGTATTAGGGAGCACATTGTTTTATCATAACCATTCATTAGAAGAAAACTAAAACACAATTACAATGTAATTGTATATCGTTTGAAAGAGTTTGCTGGAATATGTAAATTATGGAAGAAAGAATAAAGTATGAGGGTTGGAGCAACTATCAACTATGTGTATGTGAAAGGTTTGTATGAATAGGCATTGAAACATTGTTCCTTCCACCCATCAACTATGCGCATGTATGTATATATGTAATGTTTGTCAGGATGTGTGCTGGAGCTGGCTCCATCCACCAATTGTGTGTGTGTGTGTATGTATGTATGTATGTATGAAATGCTTAGAGCCTGCATGCTGGAGCTTTGTTCTTACCATTCTATGTGTGAACATGTATATGTCTGTCTATAGGTCTGTATGCATGTATGTATGTGTGTATGTATGTCTGCATGTATGTTTTTGTGTATGAAGTTACTGGATTCTGTGTGTGTGTGTGTGTGTGTGTGTGTGTGTGTGTGTGTGTGTGTAAATTTTCTCTCTTTTCTTCTCTTTCTCATCAACCCCAGAAAGCCAAAAGAGTTCACAGTTCTTCCACTGGCCACAGGGAGTGCCAGCCCCAGTAATTTAAGCTTTGTTCCCTCAGAATAAAAAGTCTTCTGAGTAACTTTCCTAATCACTGGCTGCCTTTGGCAGCAGCTCTTGAAGGTATCTGGATCTACCCCTGTCAGCAGCTCTAAGAACTGAACCCCCTCACCCCCCCAAAAAAATGGCTGCCTGCCTCAGTTTACCCTCTGGTGCCAAAGCTGGTCTCTATCACATAAGCACTTAATACACACTAACTTTCTGCCTTCTCATGGATGCTACTGAGGACACTGATAGCTACTCCTGAAATGTTGCTACTAAGATAAGCTGCACCTTTAAGTTAGTGAAAGGCAGTCGATAAGTTACTCACAGTTAGTTTGCCTGACCTGGGAAGATAAAAACAAAATGATATCAAAAAGATATTATGAGGGACCTAGCAAAGAAACACCAGCACAGGGTCTGGTCATGACAGAGGTGGACACCCAGCTTCAGGGATGCCCCTCACTAGGGCTGCTGAGAAGGCTTAGTGAAGAGAACACTTGCTCTGCAAGTGTGAGAATCCACAGAAAAGCTGTATGGGCTTGCCAGTCCACTTGTTATCAAAAGCTAGGAATGGGGAGACAAGAGCAGGCTGGGTATAGCTGGGCTAGCCCAACCTATAAGCTCCTAGTTCAGCAAAAGGCCATGGTTCAGAAAATCAAGTGGAGGGCAACTAAGGAAAACGTGAGATGTCAATCCATGACCACCATATAAACACATGCACACACATGCATGCACACCCAAATGTGCCCCATACATACATATATGTGCAACACACACAAATGCTCTACCATAAAGTCATCACAGAAAAAAAATAAATAAATGAAAATCAAATATGTAGAACTTAGTACAGGTGAAATGCACATCATGTCATGGGCAGGGCACAGTTCTCACCTGTGGTGTAGACAGGAAAGAAGGTAAAAGTAAGGGTGTTCTAGTTGACCTTGACCTCCAACAGAGCTGACAGTATCATTAGCTATAGTGCGAGCCTCTGTAAGATCATCTGATGACTCTGTGATTGCAAAGTGTTTCGAGTCATGGCAGCAGAGGCGTTTCCTCCATGTGTAGCTACAGATGCAGTATGCTGAGGGAATCTGGCTGCTGGGACACGTGGAGTTCTGACAAGGAGGTTTCATCTGAGAACGGGACTGTAAAAATTTTAATGCTATCTCTTATCCTAATGCACTGAAAATGACAGTGTCAATTAAAACACCTAAAATGTTTCACCACTCCAAATATAAAGCAGAAAGTACGTGAGGTTTCCTGGAAATCTTGGAGATATCGGAGTCTCTGCCAGTTCTCAATGTTCTTGGCAAAATGTTAGAGTGGAAATTGTTTTGCGCTGTGTGGCTTACTTTTTTGTTTGTTTTCCTCAGAGAATACCAGGGTTATCTAAACTCTGAAGACAGGCTGCTAGGAACCAAAGAACTCTGGCTTCCATTCAACTATGAGGTTGAACTATAGACACAACTATGAGGTGCAGTAAAAACTGAAGACCCAGAGAAAATTCCCAGGTTGTGTATTATGTGCTTTTATTTTCTAATCTGCATTCTGTGTAAGTGATTAAAAGACTTGGGGTAGGATTTACTAAAAATCATCTCTGTAGATTTATGCAGTAACAAAAGGACCACAGAATTCTCTTGAGGCATAGGACACAAATTCTTTTCTGGGATTTCATCTCTGCATTCATAGGCTTGACTTTTGGTATCACACTTGCTATGACAATTATAGTACCAAACTTTCCAATTTGGACAATTGTTCTTTATTTAGTAATTTAAAAAAATGTTGAACACTAGGGATGCTGGGGAGATGGTAGAGTGGATAAAGCACTTCCTGGGCTAGCAAAAGGACTTGAGTTAAAAGCTAGCTAGCTGCCCGTGGCTACCCATGCCTATAACCCCAGCATTGGAGGATACTAAAAGCCCTCTTGCCAACCAGCCTGAAAGAAACAGTGGGCTTCAGTTCAGTGTGAGATCTTGTCCCAAGGTAATTAGGGAGAAAGTGACAGGGGAAGATCCCTGTGTCCTCTTCTGGCCTCCCCATATGTGCACATGGACACATGGACCTGCATACTTTTGCAAGTATTGCACAGAGACACACAACAAACAAACAAATAAAAGGGAGTGCAGCCAGGATACTCTGGCTCCCTGTTCCTTGTGATTCCCACCAAGGGGATTCAGTCAACATAACAAAGAAGACATTAATTGCAAATAAAACACACTCTGGAGATGTGAGAGTAGACAATAGTCAAAGGGACCACGGCACTTATCTGCATTTTATACATGTGTCATTAGAACAGGATACTTTTCCTGGGGGACTTTTGTTTATCTATGTGGTTCACAGGCTTGTTAGGTTTGATTCTTATGGGAAAGACCAATGTTCTATCTTTATCCACCAGAAAGCCTCTTGCTACAGAATAGGATTTCTGGATCTGGGTTTAGATGGTTCACTATTACTAACCTTCTGAGAAATTGTGGGTGTCAGATCTCCTCTGAAGACCAGAGCTATGACTCGGGTCCTACTCTTCTTATCAGCAATAGAATCCTACACTTCTAGTTCTCAGTTTACACGTTGGGTATGAGGGAGGGATCCAGCCCTAAGGTCCTCCGTGTTTGCTAATATCTACCTAGCTAACCAATAGAAGGGCTGTCAAAATCCTGAAATACACTTGAGTTATTTGGCCACATCTGCATTCACAAACCAAGAGTCACATTAGATGAAACAGGCTCTGTATTTTCAGTTGATGGATAATAGGAAGGCAGATAAGGAGAACATGAAACTATGGCACTTTCCTTATGCCGTACAACTGCCGCATGTGGTGGGCATGAAAGGCTTCCCCAACCAAAACAGTTGACTCATCTGGCAAGGATTTATCTTCCCCTTTGGTGAAAGTGAGTCAGAGTTAGTAACTAGGGATAAACAGTGATGGAGAGACAGAGTGGACAATCAGATAAGGCAGCTCATGGGCTTTGCATCAAACATGTTTTTGTCTGGTGAGGGTTTTCATGGGAACCAAAGGTTGATTTGTCTTTGGCAAATTTGAAGGAGATTTAGTTTTTCAGGTGGACCTCTGCCTTAATGTGGGTTTTTATTGCTGTGAGAGACACCATGACCATGGCAACTCCTATAAAGGAAAATACTGAATTGAGAATAATATTTAATTGGCTTATAGTTTCAGAGCCTTAGTCCATTATTGTCATGGTGGCATGCAGGCAGACAGGGTAATGGAGAAGGAGCTGAGAGTTCTATATTGTGATCCAAAGGCAAAAGAAAGGGATTATGAGCCACAATAGGTGTAGCTTGAGCATACGAGATCTCAAAGTCTGTCTCCACGATGACACACTACCTCTAGCAAGGCTACACATCCTAAATAGTGCCACTCCCTATAGACCAAGCATTCAAACACATGAATCTATGGGGAGATTCCTATTCAAACCACCACAACCTCGCTCTCTGGGATTTTTCTAACTTGTTAGACTCCCTTTGGAAGCTTTAATCCTATAGGAACTCTGTTCTCATTGCACTGTCTGAACTATATGTCCTTTCTTTCTATGTGAGCATTTACCTTTTCCAGGACTCTGTAAATATCCTGATTGAGGGACTTATTTTAATAACACTGATCTGGATTAAATTGACTAAATATCCACAACAAAATATACATTTTATAGGGATCATCATTGTCTTACTTTATACACATCTGCACAGATACACTTCTGTAGGAATGTCTACCCACACAATTAGAAACACATTTATCTCAAAAGCTAGACTCCATATTCCAAATGCCAATGGCAACTTCAAGGCAATACAGTGGCCTCAGGAATGCAACTCATCTTCCATCCTTTTATGAAAAAGTGACATAGACATCCCTCCATTGAGAGATGTCATGTAAACATATTCTAACTGAGATCACCCATCTGAGGAGTCCACACTGTGGGGAAAGGCCAGACATATCAAGACCCTTCTGCAACACTCATCAATGAGGAAGCAACGAGCAGGTAGAATTAACTGGTAGACTCTAGAATAATTAACCTGCACCTGACAACAAATGTTAAGGAAATAATGCAGATTTGTAAGTCAGAGGCCAAACCTACTCAATTTCGGGATTGACCTCTATCTTAAAATAAATAAATAAATAAATAAATAAATAAAGCCTGAAAACTTGACCCACAGCTGAACCCAAGTTACACGCAAGTACCCCATGGCTTGTTCTTGGCCAGAGTTACTTCCTAGCTACTTCCTAGCAACAGTTAATCAAAGATTAGTCTGGTTGTTTCAGATGTACTTCCAGACTGTTTGTGATTATGTATGGTCTTCCTTCAGAGCACCCACCCATTGGCTTACAAGTCATTCATTAGATGCTTGCCAGAATGGACACCCCCTCACTTGCTCCCATTTCCTATAAAACCTTATCTTGATGAGAATTTGGGGCTGTTTCACCAACCCATCCTGTGGGCCAGCAGTGAGCAAGCCCAAACTCTCAAGTTTATGATAAAATAAATAAATAAATAATTTAAAAAAAAAACCTAATGTGATTATATCAGAGTAGGCTCCTAGTTGGTCTTTTGGGCTCTCGAACAAGACACACATAAGAAAAATAAATAAGACAATTTCTTCAGTGATTGAATTACTTGATTTAATGCTGTTATACATCACCATCACATACCTAAACTTTAAAATAATTATGCAATTGCCTTATCTTTTTAATGATTTCTTATTTTAAAAACTTAACACTTGGTTGATGGCTTAGTCCCTGGGAGCCCTGGGACATCTGGTTGGCCGGCATCATTGTTCTTCCCAAGGGGCTGCAACCCCATCCCCACCCCCCGCAGCTCCTCTAGTCTGCCTTCCAACTCCTCCATTGGAGACCCCATGCTCAGTCCAATGGTTGGCTGTGAGTATCCACCTCTGTATCTGTAAGGCTCTTGCATGGACCTTCCAAAAGACAACCATAACAGACTCCTTTCGGTATGCACTTCTTGTCATCCATAGTAGTTTCGGAGTTTGGAGACTGTTTATAGGATAAATCCCCAGGTAGGACAGTCTCTGGGTGCCTTTCCTTCAGTCTCTGCTCCACACTTTGTCTCCATAGTTGTTTCTGTGAGTATTTTGTTCCCTTTCTCAGAGGAACCAAAGCACATTGTTCCAGCCAAAAGAGTGGCGGAGGAATGCCTTGTCAGACATCAGTCCTTGGTCCTGTGAAGGCTCAATAGAGACCCCAGTGTGGGGAAATCGAGTGGGGATCGTGGGAGTGGGTTGGAAGGAGGAGCATATTCTTGGAGGCAGGGGGTGGGAGGATAGGTTGGCAGTTTTCAGGGAGGGGGAAACCGGGAAGGTATAACATTTGAAATGTAAATGAAGAATATATTCAATTTAAAAAATGTAATACTTATATTCATTAAAAGTTTGAAAATGATATGAGCCTTAGAATCCACATGAGGTTTTCTTGCTCCCTGTGATAGGCTGAGCATCTGAGTTCCTTATGCTGAACATGGCAGGAAGAAGAAGGCTTCCTACTGAGAGTTAGCAATGTTGAAGTTTGAGGACCCATGACTGATGAACACAGACATTGCTACCTAGGGTGGTTTGAATGGGAATGCCCCCATCACATAGACTCATATTGTTTGAAGCTTGGCCCATGGGAGTGGCACTATTACATGTGACCTTATAAGCCTAAGTCTGGCCAGTGTGTCTCAGACTTCTGCTCCCTACATATCAAGATGTAGATCTCTCAGTTTCTTCTCCAGCATCATGTCTGCCTGTAAGCACCATGCTTCTCACCTTATGATAATGGACTAAACCTGTGATACTATAAGCCAGCTCCAATGAAATGTTTTCCTTTTAAGAGTTACCACCTCAAAGTGAAAGAAATCTTAATTAAGACACTATCCCAAAGGGGAGATACTGAGTCCCTCTACCACAGGAAGATTTTTAATAGTAAAGGCAAATGGGGGAGGCTGTGGAAATGGCTGCTTTAAAGAAAGAAGCACTTATCCAAGGAATCCAAAAGCACTATGGATGCAGAAGTATGAAAATAACTTCCTAATATACCTGGAATTTTCCTCACCTTTGAACTTGAACAGTGTACAACACGGTAGCACTTTTCCTATACTTGGGAGAAAAGGAATAAAAGCTGTTTCATTAAAATAATACTAGGGCAGGTTCCAAATTTCATGAAAATTTATAAGAAAGCAGTATTTCTCAAGAAAATCCTCCTATAAACAGAACTGGTTATGCCAGTTGGTTATGGCCCAATACTGGGATTAAATATCATTTTAATAATACCTTGCAATTTTTGGTATATTTCACTCATAATTCTAGCTGGCCATCCACTGTGAGAAAAGTTAAGCATATCTCACAGTTACTTCAGCTTTATGTTTGAAACCTTTGGCATGTACTCTCCTTTCTATTTTATAACTTTCTATGTTCTATTGCATCCAAATTGATAAAGAATTCTATTGGGTAGTATATACTGGATGATGCAAAGTGTGTTGCCTAATAGCACCAGTGAAGTGATAGCTCAAACCTTCATTACAAATCAATTATTCTATTAATTTTAGTCTTATAATTTGAAACCACACAGAAGTTCCTAGTAACGCTTAGAAACATGAAGGCTCATCTAACTTGTGTTCTGATAATACTACTGGTCCAAAGAGATGCAGATAATTAATATGGAGGAACTTTTGGATCAACCATCTGGGCTTCTTAGAGATTTTGTTTGTTTTGATCCTTTTCATACATCCAGACTCCCTAAGGGCAATCACATGAGAATCCTGTCTTTGTGGAGGAAGTTGTTGACAATCCTGATGACTAAAGTGGATTGAAACTTGGGTTAATATGGGAGGCAGGATCTCAGTGTCTTCCAATTAAGAGAAGCTTTGAAAAAGCTGCAAATATTGCCAAGCGACACCTTTGAGCTATTCTCAGAACACAGGATTCACTCTGATTTGCTGAGGGTTACTAATTAAATTTCAGTAATGTTTGCACTTTCACGGTTGTTAGAAATGACATTATAACTATTTAATGCTATTCTATAGGCTGTGAGTAAGTGGATATATTTGTTGACATGAGCAAAACAAATAACTCTCAGAGACTCTGTTGCCAATTGTGCTGATTATATGGTTTTAAAACCAGAAAAGGTACTGCTAAGTAACATAACAAGTCTGTTTTTAAATTTTGAGAACTTATCACCATTTTCACAGTTTCTTTACCATATTACATTCTCCCTCAGCAGGGGATAAGTCTTTCGATCTCTTCAATAATTCTTGTCTTGGTTCCATCATCAGCTGTCCTCATGGGTTTGTGATAGTACCTCGTTGCCGTTTGTCATTACATTTCAGGGTTTGTGAGCAACGTTGAACGTCTTCACACAAGTGTGTCACTTATCTATATTAAATACATCCATCTGAGTCCTTTGTCACTTCAGTGGGCTTTCATTGCTGTTTTCAGAGTCCTCTATATATCTTGGGTAGTTATGTATGCTTTGCAAATATTTTCTCATAATCTGTAGTTTGTTTGTGTATTATGTTATTATTATCTTTTGTTTGTGTCATTTGTATTTTCATAAAGTTCCATTTATCAACTTTTCTTTTGATTCTTAGGTCTTCCATGACATAACTAAAGAATCATTGCCAACCCCAACATTAGGAAATCAGGAGGCTTTAAAAATCTATGTTTTCTTTTACTAGTTGCCTGGTGGCGGGTCTTTCATTAAATCTTTGATCAATTTTGAGATTTTTTTTCTATGTGTCATTTAATAAGAAGCTCATTTTGTTATTTTGCATATGAATAATCATATTTTCATGCAATACATGGCAAAAGATCAATCTTTTTCATATTAAATGTTCATAGCACCCTTATCCAATAAATAAATAAATAAACTAGACAGCTCTCAGTAGAGAAATACAAACATCAAAAGTATATGCAAAGTGCTTAGCATTCTTAGTGGCAGAGAAATAAAAAATCAGAACTACACTAAGACTCCATCTCACTCCAGACAGGAGGGCAATTATGAAGAAATCAAACAGCAAAATAGGCTGGTGACAGTGTAGAAAAATAGAATTTCCTGTGGTGGGAGTATAAACTGGTACAGCACCACAGAAAACATGGTGGTGGTTTCTCAAAATACTTAAAATGGAACTAGAATACCACACCTAGGTATGCTCCCAAAGGGAACTAAGTCAGCACATAGAGACGCTTGCCCACCCATGTTCATGTTCACTGATACACTATTCACAACAGTCAAGATACCAAATCGGCCTACAAGTGCACCAGCTACTGCATGGATAAAGAAAATGCACTACATACATTTGTTGTTATTTTATTTAAACCTCAAGAAGGACAAAATCACAGCATTCGCAGGGGGAAGAGCTGGAGACTTTTCACATTAAGCAAAGTAACCCAGATTCAGAAAGCCAAAAACCACATGCTTTGTCTCATATCCAAAATCAATGTTCAAGTCTGTAACATGAAATAGGTGGATAGTGTATCGTGATAGTCATATCTTGGGAGGTGAAAAAAACATTGGATAAGTTCTGTTTCTGAGTGCTTAACTCTAACCTCCTATTGGTAAATACAGTAATGAAACAAATTCAAAATTACACAACCTTTTAAAGTTATAGTTTAAATGACAAGAAGGAAGGATTCTAAATCACTAATTCTCAATTTGTTCACCACCAAGGCTCCATTTTGTAATACTTAGGTATTATTATTGAGCAGGGTTTCAAACTGTTTTATCTATTGCAGTAATCAAAGCATAATGACCAAGCACAGTCTCTGATGTGGAAGCCTACCCTGGAACTTGCTTTGTAGACCAGGCTGGCCTCAAACTCAGAGATCCACCTGCCTCTGTCTCAGACATGGTAACATAGACCATTAATCCTAACATTTTGGAGACAGAGGTAGATGAATTATAACTATTAATTGAATTCTTTCAGAGTTTTATTATCTAGTGGTCCCAGAGACACCAAAATGACATTCATTTCTTTAAATTTGGAACCACATATTTCAAAACAGTTTTAGAAAAAGTCAGGTCTAAGGTCATGCTCCCACATCTAAAGATTCAGAGCTAGGATACACAAATAAGAGAGACCCAGTAGTCCAAATCCAATAGTCCACAGTGTATAAGTACCACGTTTACATTATCCATTCATCTGAAAGACAGGTTGTTTTTGTTTCCTCACTGTTGTGAATAGATCAGCAATGAACACAGATGAGTATCTATAAAGTAGAATGGGTGGATCTCTTCCTATCTTTTTAAGAATTGCCCACACTGATTTCCATAGTGGCTGCACCAGTTAGCAATCCCACTCATCAGTATTGGTTGTCAATTGTTTCCTCGATTTTGGCTGTTCTAACCTGGGTAAGATGAAATCTCACGTTTGCTTTCATTTGCATTTCTCTAAGTGTTAAGGATGAAGAATGCCTTTTGAGATACTTTCTAGCCATGTTTATTTCTTCTTTTAAGAATCTGTGTTCAGATCCATATCCCATTTTATAATTAGGTCCTTCTTGACTGCTTTTTGAGTCCTTTATATATTCTGCATATTAACCCTTACAACATCTGTGAGGTTCCTCTTCACTTGATTGGTGGCTTCCTTTGCTCTACATAAACAAACTTAGTTGTACAAGAGGTTCCATTTGTCAATTGTTGACCTTAATTCCTGAACAAATGGAGACCTATTCAAACAGTCCTTTTCCTACTGTTTCCTTTCCACTGGAGACCTTCACCACCCTCACACCTTTCTTTTCAGTTTCAGTATTTTAAGTTTCACATTGAGGTCTTTGATCCGCCAGGAGTTGATTTGGGGAAGGGCAGGGTGATAGATGTGTGTTTACTTTCATTCTTCTACATGGGGACACTCAATTTTCCGAGCATCACTTGTTGAATATGTTCTTTTGGCCAGTGAGTTATTTTGACATCTCTGTCAAATAGCAGATTGCTATAGTCATCTGTTTGTATGCTTGAGCACTCTATTCTGTTCCATTGGACTACATGTCTGTTTCTGTGGTGATACCATGCTGTTTTGATTACAGTGACTCTGTAATATATCCTGAGCTCTGGAATGGTACTTCCCCCAGTTTTGTTCTTTTTGGTTCCCCACCCCCACCCCAGTACCTTAAGTCTTTGGTGCTTCCATATGAATTGTACAACTTTTTTTTTTATTTCAGTAAACAATGAGATAGGGATTTTAATTGGGACTGCATTTTGTACAGTGTTTTTTGGTAGAGTGGTAATGTTTACAATATTAATTCTACTAATCCATGAGCAAGAGAAAGTTTTCCTTATTCTAGTGTCTTCCTCAATGTCTTTCTTCAGAGATTTAGTTTTCATTATAGAGTTCTTTCACCTCCTTGGTTATGTTCACATATGCATGCACACACACACACATATTATAGACAGATAGATAGATAGATAGATAGATAGATAGATAGATAGATAGATAGATAGATAGATAAGATAGATAGATAGATAGATAGATAGATAGATAGATAGATAGATAGATAGATAGATAGATAGATAGATAGATAGATTAGATAGATAGATAGATAGATAGATAGATAGATAGATAGATAGATAGATAGATAGATAGATAGATAGATAGATAGATAGATAGATAGATGATAGACGGAATGTTTCCATGATATTTCTCAATGTACTTGCTGTTGGTATATAAAAAGACTAAGGATTTTGTTTACTTCCACTTTGCTAAAATTATTGGTCATTTCTAGGAAAGTAAAAAAGGGACAAGATGATGAAAAAAGAGTTCTAGAGAGAGGAATAGTAGGGTACAGTTGCTATAAGGAGGGACATGGGAAAATCATGGTCAAGGAACTTACTTTGGATGGGGTAATAAAGAGGGAAAAGGAGGGAGATTATAAAAACAATACTAAGGAAGCTTGAAAACCTATAGAGAATCATATTATTTTATGTTTATTTAAAATCATATATATAATCAAATATATATAAAGTTAAGCACCACATGGGTGACAATGCTTCCCCCCAAAACTGTAGACTACATAACAAAACAACCTCACACCAGACATGAGAAAATCCCTTGTAGTTGTTGGGTTTGTGGGAACAAGCAAACTAATATATGCTATTGCCATTGCCCTTGGTTGCTTCCCAGAAAGTAAGTCTGCATTAACAACTCAAGATACCTCAGACAGAGGACTTAGAGATATCACCATGGATCTGACTTGGAAGCCTCCTTTCTGAGAACTAGCTCTCATATGACAAGAAGATATTCTGTAAGCTGCAGGGAGAGAAAGGCAATCAATAGTCCTTCCCAGCTGTGATGTCTGTGAACCACAAACGATGACTAGTATGGCAAGATATCCCCAAAGGTACAATAGTAGTGGCACTTAGAATAATAGGGGCAGGTAACTAACAGCTATTTAATTGTACTTGTGACACACTCAAAAGGAAAAATTCATGTCTTATATGTAAACTTACTCAACTACCTGTGACTAGTAAGGTATGGACCTTAGAAGAGAACCTACAACTACCACTTCCCTGAACCAGTGTAATTTCTACAACATTCCAAATATTTACCCTTATGTCCACATACGAGTGTAGAACTTACTCCTCATCAAAAAAGCTTCTTTTGGCAGCAGACAAAAGAGACCTCTACAGGAAGCCACAACTGACCTAACTGCAGAGAACAACTAACCATGGAGTGTCTGTCCTCCACTGATAGATATAGCTGTAGCACAACCCTTACATCAAAGTTTCAGGCAAACCTTGTAAGAGACAGAAGAACAGCAGATGTGTTGTGAAAGTGTGTCTTCTACATTGACATGAAGCTGTCTCTCAAAATCCAAAACTATGGTTTCCTAAAAGGCTGAACATTAGCAATACTAAATGGCAGGGCAACGTGAACGGATGGGGGAAATCTCACAAGGCCCCACCCCTAGGTGAAGAGCTACAGTCAATGGTGTCTGTGAAGAAGGAAAAGCAGTTTTCTCCAGTGATGATCCCCTTGATAGTTTATCCAACCCCAAGTGGTCAGTCTTAAATACATATACATATAAGCAACACTAAAGGTACTCAGCAGGTTGTATTTACAAATATATATATGTGTGTGTGTGTGTGTGTGTGTGTGTGTGTGTGTGTGTGTGTGTATAACACTAATAATGAAAGAATAAGAGACCATGAATTTGAGAAGGAGTAAGGGGGCCAAGGGGGGTGTTGGTGGGAAGATAGGGAAGGGAGAAATTTTATAAATATTGTACTACTCATATATTAAGTTCTCAAAAATTAAGGAATTATAGAAAGTCAGTTGTGACTGTTTCCTTACTGTTAACGGACTGAGCGTGGTGGCCTGAGACTCGGGACACGTTTACATTCTTCAGCTTCTATGCCCTTGTTAAACAAGCAAATGAAAACTTTTTTTAACCTTTAAGAGATAGCATTCTCAATAGTTAAGGGTCTGGACTCTAGAGAAATATTTGAACTTGAATCCTGATCCCACAGTCACTGAACCACTCAAAAGCCATCCCAACCAAAGTGCTGAAAATCCGTGAGGAGCTCAAAATCTTTCGAGCAAAGAAAAGATATTTCACGAAGTTAAAAAACATAAAACTTGTCACAGACTTTGTGTCAAAACCAACGCAAGGCAGAACATAATAAAATATTATCTTTAAAGTAAGAAAGAAAAGAAACACAGGCTCACAAGTTTGAATTCTGCAGCCACCAAAAAATACCCTTCAGCAGTGAAGGGGAAACAATGACAGTTATTACACTTGGTTAGTCATGGTGACCATCTCCCAGGACTGTTGAAGAAACCAAATAACTTGATATACAGAAAATTTTCGAGACAATCCTTGACAGACAGTGAGCATGACAGGTATATATTAAAAAACTAATAATAAAATAAACAGGTGAGGCTTATCCAACCCTGTTTAGAAATGATAACACTCCCAATAAAGAGACTGTCAAGGGTCACAGACTGTCAAAGGTCACAGACTCACGTCCTAGGAAACAGTAGCAGTCACTGCAACTGTTTCCTAATGGTGTCATTCCAAATAACACGCCCTTTGAACTAGAAGACAAACTCAGGAAGTTTGAAGCTCTATGTTTGTGAAACATTTTGTTCCTAATGATTTTCTTATGAGTATCTCATGCTGCCATTCATTGATAAGTCTCTTTTGCATATATTATCTCACTTGAATTATAATTTGACTTGAATTAATTAACTTTTTAATTCATTACAAATGACTACTGGAAAAAACCTCTCTGAAAAAGGTCTTGCTAGGTGATTTGGTGGGAACAAAACCATGACATTAACTCAAGATGCTTACAAGTCGAACCCAGCTTAGAAACAGTAAAATTAATTAATAATAGCAATAATAATGATGATGGTGGAAAATTGCTCTGGGGGAAAGAGAACTCGATGGAACATTAGGAATGCATGGAAGAGTTCTTAATCTGGTTCTCATGACACAGGTAGGCTTTTGTAAATAGCAGAAAGATAATGGGTCCAGCTTGTGTGGATTCATTTGAGCAGACTAAGTCTTAGTTTTCTCAGATATAAAGGAGGTATAACACTGCTGATCTTTACTGATTTTATTATTTACTGATCTTTAGTTAAAGTTTAAAAAAGTCATATAGGACTGCAATAACTTAGAAAAGTATAATAGGCAAGTACTGACAAAGTATGTTGCCAGTTGGCTCCATACAGCTTTGGGAGAAAGTAGTCATAACAGGAGGGAAGTAATATAATGTTTTAAATTTATTGCAGAGATGATGAAGCTTAGAGTGATGTGGTATTGAGCTATTCTAGCCTGAAATGTGTACAGTATTTCTGTCAAAAAATGGTAATTCTACTCAGTCATAGTAATAAAGACTCAATCATGGTAACAAAAGGGAAAAGCAAGGAAGAGCCACTAACGGAGAAGAGGATGGAGAAAGATGAGGTTTAAATTTGCATATAAAACACAGTCGGAAAATATTTTCTATCTTGTACCAAGTTGACATTGTAATGCCTGAACAAGGATTATATCCATTATATCCATTCTCCCCCGCAACTTGGACTCCAGTCCATTTGACAAACACAATGTATTCTGTTAAATATGGCTGTTCAGTGACTGGTAGATTGTGGTGAATGGCTTTCTGGACACTTGAAGTCCTGCAAACACACAGGAAGACATGTGTGCCAGGCATAGGTCCTCCAAGATCATCTCCCCTAAGGTGCTATGTTGGCATCCCCTTCTTATCAGAGAAGCTTTCCCTGGCTCAGTCTTCCCTCGTTTCCCATCATGCTTCAGTCACAGAGTTTATCAGAGTCCCTAAAAGAATCCAGAGAACTTCCTCTAGCCATACCTATGAGTTGTTCAGCAATTGTCCCTGACTGCACATTATTTCCCCAAGACATGACAGAGTGTTCAGGCATATAGAAGATAGTCATTTCATTATTTACTGAATTTTCTTGACCCAAAATTAAACTGAGTTTGGGGTCTAGGAATGCCTACTAGAGTTCAGCATTAATGAGAATCTCCTTTTACAAACCTGTGATTGGAATGGGTAATTAACAAGAAAATAAAATGCTCAATATATTGCAGTCACTGAATACAGACACCTTCTTCCACTGAGTAGGTATTAATCAATATTTGAGGAAGACACTCTGAGCAGCAATACACAGCTGCCTGTTAACCATGGGAGAAGAGTTTAACTGCAATCTGGATATCTCCTCACTAGGAAGACTTTATTGGACTTAAAATTTTTCCCAAGAAAACAAGCAATGAAAGCATTTTCTTATTCAGAATGAAATTTAACATATTCCAAGGAATATTGCATTGCAATATAGGTATAGTCTTTCTTGGATGAGCTACAAAGGGTCTTATAGTATATTTAACACATAGGGTCACGAATTTCTGAGAGTTCCTATCAGATACTCATCAGAGACGCATTTGCGCTGGAAAAATAGGAACATCAGCTTTACTCTATGTTGCTTGAATAACAGGAAGCAGAAGAGCCAAATATTCCAGTCCAGGCTTTGTTTATTTTTAACTCAGTGTCACATGGAAGCCTCAGACTCAGAACTCCAGGATCAAAGGAGCAAGTCTGAGGTCACACACCAACTTTCCCAGGCCTTCGGGTCTTTATCCTCCACCATCCTTCTTAATATGGGGATCAGACCAAAGTGACCAGGTGTCAGCTGTACATCCCGCCTCATCTCTGACAGGCAGAGTCAACAGAGAGTCAAAGTCTGGAATTTTTTTTTCTTCTCGAGATAATTTTTTCCCTACAAAAACCCTATTATGTACAGCTGGGTTTGATTACTATCATTACTCCTTTAAGGAATGATTATACTTCCCACCAAGCTACTGCAGACAACCAGTTCATAAAAATAAAGATAGCATCAGCTTCCACTGGCTGACACGATAAAAAAGTGATAGTGTCCCCTGGGGCATGTACAAAATGAGAGAAAAGCAAGCTGCATGAAGCAGTGACTCCTGGAAGGAGGAACATTTTGTCCCATTGACAGGGATCAATAGGCCTAAAGCCCAGGCCACTTCTATTAGACAGTGATGCAGTGGATTCCAGAGTAAAGATCAGGCACGGACG
This sequence comes from Tokudaia tokunoshimensis, assembly GCA_036184795.1. Lineage (NCBI taxonomy): Eukaryota > Metazoa > Chordata > Mammalia > Rodentia > Muridae > Tokudaia > Tokudaia tokunoshimensis. Next base: position 150,765,444 of record BTHU01000001.1, read on the forward strand.
GAGCTGCAATACCTAGCATGGAGCCCCAAAGTGACTCAATATTACAGATTATCCACGTGCACACCCAAAATAAATTAAGGTTCTTCAGATTCCACAGTGCTTGGGGTTTTGTTTTTGGTTTTGGGGGGATTTTTGGTTTTGTTTTGTTTTCATCGTCCAGCTATCTATCCCTGTGCAGATGAGAGCCATTGACTAAGATGATTGAAACAAATATCGCCTCAACCATTGAGTAGTCTCTCTGTGTTTTTGCAAATGACTCAAATCATCCAAAAGGAGGATTTGGAGTGACCAAAGGTTAGAATTTATAATTAAATCTGCTTGTTAGAAATGTTATACTAAACACTTAAAGATAAATAATTATACCTGTTCTTGGGTTCACATTGTTGAGTATGTTTTAGACCTTTCCCAAGGCCAATAAGTCCCCCTGTGACTTAATCTTCTTGGGATAAAATCCAAATTCTTTAACATGATGTATACAGCCACTGGTGGGCAGTAGGAACAGTGGCGATGATGGTAACAATGACTGCCATCCACAAAGGTGAGTCCAGTTCTCTAGTTTTCCATAGGTGACGTGTCAGGTTCTCATAGTCACTTTAAGAAGCATGTGTAACCTAATGTTTCCAGTAACTCACTTTGCAAGTAAAAGAAAAATTAAAGGAAATTAGTTGTACCCAGGCCTTCTGGATCCTTGGACCATGTTCTTGGTTGGACTTAGCTTCACTACACACATATATATATATATATATATATATATATATATATATATATATATGCAGGGTTTTTATATATACCACTCTCTCTGACAGAGTTTAAGGAGAGCTACCTTCTTCTGGGTTCTCCAATTCACCAATGTCTCTTCCATACATGTTCTTAGCATAGAGTCTTCTTGGTGTCAGAACAATGTATCTCTCACCCTTGAATCTAGTTGCAAGAACTCACAGCAGACAGAAAACCTCCAGCTATCACATGTAAAATGGTCTCTTCCATCCCCCCTTTCTTTTCTTTCATTTTTCCAGTATAGTATGCTATTGATTATTTGAGAAATTCACATTATGCATCCTGGTCATACTCACTTCACAGTTTTCCCAGGTCCACCCCTCCTTGTGACTTACCCCACCAAAAAAAAAGGAGAAAAAGAGAAAGAGAGAGAGAGAGAGAGAGAGAGAGAGAGAGAGAGAGAGAGAGAGAATGAATATATATATATACCAAGTTAAATTGGTGTTGCCCATATATTCACTGGAGCACAGTCAAACACCCATGCCAACCCCTTAAAGAAAACTGAGTCTTCCACACCCCCAGCAGAAGCCATCAACCATGAAGAGCTATGTTTCAGCATTTCTGTAATAATTTTTAAGAGTTCTCTTCAATGGCTTCCTGTCTAGACTGTTTCTTTTGGGAGGGGAGGGGGTTGTCACAGAAGCCTTCTGTGACTCTGGTTCTCAACTGATTCTTCATCATCAACTCCACTACAAAAGAAGCTTCCTTGCCCTTTACACTCAACAGTAGCAGTGATCCCGTCCATGTTTCCTGGCAACAGCATGGGTCACAGACATCCACATGGCCTCTGGCAGCAGCCCAAGCCATGGATCTCAGCATGGTCTCTGGTGGCAGTACAGACAGTACAACCTTTGGCCACAGCATGGAGCAAGAACATCATTATGGCCTCTGGCGGGTAGCAACATAGGCCTCCGACATCAATAAAGCTGTAGGAGACAGCACAGACTATGAAGATCCACATGGCCTTCAGTAGTAACGTGGGTCATGGACATCAACAGGCCCCAGCTAGAGGACCACAGACACCAACCTGACCTCAGGCAGCCTTCTGATACATGTTAATTTATTTTCATCCTAGAATCCATCAAGTTTTACCAATTGAACTTTGTAATATGTTTTCTCATTTATTGTTTTGCTGCATCGCTAGACCAGAGGTTGCATATGCCTCAGACCACTGTGCCTTCAACCTTCAGAATAATGACTGGCACAAAGTAGATACATGGTAAATGAATAACTACTTGCTGAATGTGTGAATGGCTCTTAAATATTCTGCTTAAGTGTGTGTTTCAGTTCTGATGTTAATGTTAACTTCTTAGCCACTGTGCGTACAGATATGGGTAGTGCAAGGTTTGTGGGAAACTTATATATACATACGTATATACGTATACGTACGTGTGTGTGTGTGTGTGTGTGTGAGAGAGAGAGAGAGAGAGAGAGAGAGAGAGAGAGAGAGAGAGAGAGAGAGAGTATCACTATGCCTTTCCAAAAGATACCAAAGAGCTTTGATTGAAAAATGTTTCTTGACTCCAACTGGATAACCCATTACAACCGTCTGTCTTCACACTGCCTCCAGAAACCATGCAGAAGCTATGAAATATTTTTGCTCAAATATTGAAATACTGAGGCATTCAGTGTTCTTTCTACCTGACTAAGCACGAGGAAATCATGTATCTTGAGCTTCTCTTGAAATGGCCACAAACACTCTATTAAATAAGACTGGATTAAGAACAAAACAAAGCAGACATTTAAATACTTTCATACTTTCATGTATTGCTGAGTCATTGAAGAGGAACAACTTTTAGTTATGGTGTCTCCTAACTGTTCCAGAAATGGCTTACAGGTTGGCTATTAAATGCTTTTTAAAATGTGTCTGTGCTGTCATTTCTAACTATGAAGTTTGCTTTAAATCTCATAGGGGAAATTTGTCTACTAATTCATCATTTAAAATATTCGCATTCAGCTCAGTGCTCTCATTTGTAGGTGGATTTGTCCAGGACTCTGGGGAATAATTAGTTCTGTCGGAGACATTTTAGTTACTGATATTTAATAGGTACAATCCAAGATTCTGACAAACATTCCACAATTCCAAAGATAACACACACACACACACACACACACACACTCACTCACTCACTCACTCACGAATTATCTCACCCAAAATAGCCAGTTCGAGGTTAAAAGTTTTCCCAACTTTCAATGGGGGGCTGCACTGCCCCCTTGTGGGAATTTGTAATATTGAGGTTGTCTTTTGGATATCTGTGTTCTAAAGTCTGCAAAATTCTGTACACTAATGAATTATTCCACAAGCCAGACAATTTCAAATCCCCCAGGGGCATTCAGGCAGGAGGAAAACATATTCGTAACCATCTATGCCTGGAACTTAAATCCATTTTAAATCCATTTTACATATAACAGATGTGCTTAGTTTTGCATGGGCTTAAATTGCCTTAAATTTGCTGGGAATGCAACTACCATGTAAGTTGAGAGAAGAGAGTATTGACTTTGTTAGAAATTTTACAGATAGCTAATCATTATTTTAAAAACTGCTGCCACTTGGCAGGAATAAAACCAATGGCCAATACTACGGTGGCAAAATGTCAACGCAAGTTTCAAAATATCTGTTCGGCTATTGCCTGAAATGATATCACCTAAAGAAGTATGCACTGTGTCTTCAGTTCAACTTAGTGCGTTCTTTGCAGCATGTGTCCTTTTATCATGTCTTTATCATGTACTATCACTTTCTTTCTACATCACACTTACAGTGCTATGTACCCATCTCTACATTCAAATGATTGTATATGTACAGAGAAGTTGCACATGAATTTCATTTTTGAATCATCCTGGAGAGCTGGAAAACACATGTTATGAAGGGGAAAATATGGCATGTATTGGGTTGTAAACCACTGCTCCTGCCCATCATGACCTTTTGGAATTTCAATTTTTTTTCCCCAACATAGCATCCAGTCCTCACAGCACCTGGCCTTCTGCAAACATAGCGGAGATGCCCTTTATATCTGCACCTAAATAAATGTCATTGAGTCAATATGAAACAGATCCAAAGACATGCAGGGGAGTGAAATTCACTATTCTGCACTCGATCCCTGGAATTCCACATCTGCCTTTTTAAACTACCTTAAAACAACTTGGCACAGGAGAAAGCCCATGAGAATTCCACAACATGAAGACCAATAACTTTTCCCAATACACCTTGTTAATCCTCCCTCTCACTCATCGAGATACGTGGGCACTCCCAGTAAAGTTTAAATAAAATAAAACAGCTAGTTAAATTGTGCCTAAGATCTTTACAGCAACAAGAAGACAAGACCCTGAAGACAATGGTAGCAACTGTGCTCCCAATTAGTCTTCTTCACAACGAGCTTCTGGACAGTGCATTCTAAATACATTCTAAATACACAGAGAGCAAAACTATTTTCAGAAGGCCACGCCTCTAGGAGCATCTTGATTGGTACTACTATTCAGATGATGGGTTGGAGAGATGGTTCAGTGGTTAAAGCACTTGCTTCACATGCATTACGGCCTGTGTCCAGATACTTGCCATCCACATAAAGTGCAATGAGAGGTACCTGCAGCCAGCCCTGGGAAGGCAGAGACAGGTAGGTAGCAAGGGCTCACTAGCCAGACATTTTAGCTGAAATAATGTGTTCCAGGTACAATGGGAGCTCTTTTCTCAAAAATTAAAGTGGAATGCAATAAGGGAAAACACCCAAATTCGACCTCTGTCCTCTCACACATGTATGAGCAACACAACACACACATAACCATGCATGCACAGACAGAACGAATTAGCTGGATCTGGTTGTACAAGACTATCTCCTCAGCTTCTCTAGAGGCTGTGATAGATGGGGCTGTCCCACAGCAGGAAGGATCACAAGTTCAAGGCCTGCCTGGGGAACTTTGTAAGATCTTGTCTCAAAACAAATAGTGGTGGAACTCAGTTACAAAGTGCTTGCAAGACACTGGATTTACTCCCAAGTCCTATGAAACTTAATGGTTAATTAACTTAATTTAATATACTTTTTTCTAAATCTATGCATACTACCATATTTTTACTTACATTTCAAATGATATCTGAACTTCATTATATAGCTTATTTTATATACAAGTTAACTACCAATTGCACTATGTAACTAGTTCAGATTGTTAAATTTCTCTTAAATAATTAAGAGGCTTATGGTCTCCAGGGTATAGTATAATAAACCTGGTTGAATTACCAAAAGTTTATGATTAGGTTATAAAATGTGTTTATGTCTTAGCTTGGGTAAAAGTGGAAGAACTGCTTAAATTCTACTTTTAAATATATAAGATAACACCAACTTAAAAACCATTTACACCCAAGTATAACCCTGGTCTTTAAGAACGTATAACTTTAATTGGCTGAAATAAAATACTTAAAGCTTTTAACAATTAATATTCATTTTGACACTGCTTTGAGAAATGTGCTAAAGGTGATCTTATTTTATTTCACTTAAGGTTTCTTCCACTTGTTTCTGATAAGTATAAAGAAACAATTCACCAAAGCATTCAGAACTAAAGCATTGAAATTATAAACATTTCTCCCCTAAGATAAGAAACTTTCCTAGGCAAATGGTCAGAACTGGAAAATATCATCCTTAGTGAGGTAACCCAATCACAAAAGAACACACATGGTATGCAGTCACTGATAAGGGGATATTAACCCAGAATCTCTGAATACCCTAGACACAATTTGCATATCAATAGATTTCCAAGAAGATGGAAGGACAGACCCCTGGTCCTGGAAAGACTGGATGTAGGGGAACGCCAGGACAGAGAATCGAGAGGGGTTGAATGGGGAAAAGAGGGAGGGAAAGGGGCTTATGGGACTTTCGGGGAGGGAGGAAACGGGAAAGGGGGAAATCATTTGGAATGTAAATAAAAAAAACTTAGAAAATAAAAAAAAAAGAAACTTCAGTGTACATCAATGAAAACTAGCAGTCCCTTCTCACTCTAAATTAAATTCTGGTCTTAACTGAGCTAGTTAAGTATCAGTTAACACCATATACTTGGAAAATCAAGATGTTCAGAGGAGTGGGGGAAGGCAAATGGAAATGCCATGCAAATCGGAAAAGTCTCTGCAGGCTTGGCCTCACTGACAGGGATGTGTGTTCCTTGCCCTCCTCACCCCATCGCTTTTCCTTGGGACACAACAGACTTCAGAAGCTAGTCATAGTCTGAGAAAGACAAATACAGAATGTACTGGGTAGTGAGTTAAATACTGGTCACCTAAGGTTCACACCCACCCGGAACTTGTAAATTAGAAGAAACTTACTTGAAACAAGGTCTTTATAGACATAATGAATACTGTGCTTTCACAAGTCATAGCTGTGTTCTCACAAGTGGGAGACATAGTCTAGGCCACTGTGGAAGACAACTGTGCAGAAATGAAGGCAGGTAATAGGGAGCTATGAGCACAAGTCACAGAAGGCCCAAGATGGTCAGCAGCCTCCAAACGCCAGGAAAAGAACCTCCCCACTAACTTTCAATGACACAACACCCCTGCAGACACCTTGAGTGTGAACTACTTGCCACCCCACACACACACCCCCCCCGCCCTGCACCAAACTACAAAAGCACAGATGTCTGTAACTTCAAACTCACTAACTGTTCTTTAGCTTCACCAGCCCCAAGATATAGTGCACATGGACATGAGCCTTTCTGGACATTCCTCCAGCTCTCTTGAGAAGGTCAGACACACATTTGGTGTCTAAATCCTCCCACCCTGTAAATGGGGCTGGGACTCTTGATACTGTAAGAACTTTTATGTGCACTGCAATTTTAAAAAGATCAGAAGGTCTCACAAAGCCTACTTTTCTCCATGCACACCCACTGTGGATTATCCTGCTATACAGTGGTAGAGCTCCGAGACCCAGCAGTCTTCTTCCAATGAATATTTAGAAGCCCTGTCGTGTATCAGAGCTCTGTCTCCTCATGTGCATGGAGCTCATGGAATGATAATAAATACTGGAAGCACAGCAGAGTACCATGTTATTGTGAACAGGAAGAAATAAATTCAGACAAACAATGCACCTTCTCAGATTTGCATTCTTAAGCCTTAATTAGTAATTCTTATAGTCCCATGTCATTCCAACTAAAAGTCCTTCTGAATCACATCCCTGACTTGGGACAAGGTTGAGAGGGGCTCTTGTCTCACTTTTCGGAGGTGAAACTAGCTCAGAGACATTAAACAATATGACTAATGTAGGCTATCAGAAGCTTGAAATCCAGGCCTATGCAATTCCACACCTCCATCTCTTGACCTTTGTATTCATGCATGTGCACTGCATGGAAGAGAAAGGAATAGTAGGAGGAGTCCTCTAGGCTCTCCTAGGTAATGAGAACACTTCATGATGTGATCATTGTTAATGTAGCATTAACATATTGATTCTCAATACTGTGTGTAACTGTACTTAGTTTCTACTGCAAACTTAACTTGAATAGTAAAATGAAAGAAAGACAGAAAGACAGGAGGGAAAGAAGGAAGGAAAGACGGAAGGAAGGAAGGAAGGAAGGAAGGAAGGAAGGAAGGAAGGAAGGAAGGAGGGAAGGGAGGGAGGGGAGGGGAGGGAAGAAGACAAGAGAAGACAAGAGAAAAAGAGGGAAGAACCAAGGAAATAAACTGGTTAAAGTCTTATAAACTAGCTAGCTGTCTTCAAAGGTTCAGCCAGACAGATGCTGAATCTCTCGGGCAAATTAAACCTGAAAGTCCATGTTTGTTTGGTTCAGGGAGCCCATAGCCATTGAGCAGGCCTTAGCATAGCTATGTCTGTTTATCTATGAGCTTCTAGAATTCTTTCCTAGCATGACAAGTTTGTAAAAAGCTGTGGTGAGAGGCAGGAGTGTGAAATATGCCCAGAAGGACAGAGACTTGCATGGATGGCAATGAAAGTTGAGTAAGTCCTAAATACGGCCCATGGAGAGTGCCATCTGTGACTCCTGAAATGACTTCTAAAACAAGGTCATAACTACTCCGGTGAGCAGAAGTAGATCCAAGTGTGGACTGAGAAATATGGCAAGAATACACATGGGTCCATTGCTGGCACAGAGTTAAAAGCTCCTTATATATTTGGGGAATGAGGTCAGACACAGTAAACAATGGCAGTCAGGGCTGCGTTTGTTGAATGACTGCTCTGAGCAGGGAACTCAGCTAAATCTTTCTCAGGCATGAGCTCATGTAAGCCTGTCAACAACCGTGGGAGGCTTTTTAAACAACTGAAGAGGCCAAAGCTTTGGATGCTTTTTTTGTATGACATCAGTCTAAGAGCACAGAACATGGCTTTTTTTTTTATCTTTATTTTCTAAGTTTTTTTATTTACATTCCAAATGATTTCCCCTTTCCCGTTTCTTCCCTCCCCGAAAGTCCCATAAGTCCCCTTCCCTCCCTCTGTTCCCCATTCAACCCCCTCTCGATTCTTTGTCCTGGCATTCCCCTACATCCAGTCTTTCCAGGACCAGGGGTCTCTCCTTCCATCTTCTTGGACATTTATTGATATGTGAATTGTGTCTTGGTTATTCCAAGATTCTGGGTTAATATTCCCTTATCAGTGACTGCATACCATGTGTGTTCTTTTGTGATTGGGTTACCTCACTAAGGATGATATTTTCAAGTTCTGACCATTTGCCCAGGAATTTCGTGAATTCACTGTTTTTAATTGCAGAGTAGTATTCCATTGTGTAAATATACCACATCTTCTGAATCCATTCCTCCGTTGAGGGACATCTGGGTTCTTTCCAGCTTCTGGCTTTTATAAATAAGGCTGCTATGAACATAGTGGAGCATGTGTCCTTATTGCATGCAGGTAAAGCCTCTGGGTATATGCCCAGGAGTGGTATAGCCAGATCCTCCAGGAGTGTCATGCCCAGTTTTCTGAGGAACCGCCAGACTGCTTTCCAGAGTGGTTGTACCAGCTTGCAATCCCACCAGCAGTGGAGGAGTGTTCCTCTTTCTCCACATCCTCGCCAACACCTGCTGTCTCCTGTGTTTTTGATCTTAGCCATTCTGACTGGCTTTTTTAATCTCCAAACTTCTTCATATGTCTTCCTACATGCTAACTGATCAGACTGCTCTGGGAGAAGTGAAATCTAGAATAATATTTGTTTACATAGAAAAACTCAAATACAATAAAAATTAGTCTCTAAACAGCAAGCAGGCACTGAGAACTCTCAAAGGTACATGCTTAATGAGAAGTAGAGATAGGGACACACCCCAGAGCATTCAGTAAGAGCATTCTTCCCCGTGGCTGTCAGGTATGGAGACAGGAAGCTTCTGTAGTGTGGGGATAGCTGCATGGACCCTAGTTCTGTCTGCAAGCCTGCAATGCAACCAGTTACCAATTCATAACATGTCTGCACACATGGATAATGAGAGGACAGAAGGACAAAGCTGGAAAATAAGGACTTAAGCACAAAAGTGTGAATGTCCAGCGTGGCTGCAGTCATGTCCCAGCTATGCAGGACACGCTCTCTGAGCAAGGCATCTGGCACTTCTGTGTCCTTCCTAGATCTGACTCAGGTGGTTACGCAGAGTCCCTGCTTTACTGTCACAGCTCATAAGCAACGTGTGGCACTGCTCCCTTTAAGCCTGGAGTCTTCAAGAAGTGGCTTTTCTAAGAAACTCATACAAAGGATCTTGTAGAGTTAGAGGGGTTTACAGGTGGTGATGGGCAGTCCACGTCATTTGCATCACAAAGTCAAAGAGTATATGTATGCATACACATATATGTATGTATGTGTACATGTATATGTGTGTGTATATATATATATAATATATAACATGGGTTAGGGTTAGGGTTATATATAAAATATACATATATTTACATTTTATTAGGACGTGGTTGCAGTGCCTTATCTTGTCACTTCTACTTGTTCTGTTTCACTTTGCACACACCTTCCTTCCCTGGGTTCACTCACTGCTTATATTTAAGATACTTTTCAAAGCGGTGAGTATACAGGACATAAGGGACTTGAGGTCTAATCGCAGATCAGTCACTAACAAGCATCTGTAGTTGGCAAATCAGAATCCTTTAGAACCTCCAGATCTTTGGTTTGTTTGTTACAACTGTTTGTTAATCCAAAAGGGTGAACAGAATATTTCCTAAAATCCTTTCTGAGCAGTAGTATCTTCCAAAAGCAAATTGTTGGGAAACCCTTCTGTCCCTGTAAAGGTTTTATGACACAATTGCTAGCAATTTCACTGAGAGAGTTATGCTCATCCTCTTCCAGCAGTTTACAAACAGTCCTGGAACGTAGCTGCATATGAAGCTTAGAGGAAAGGCCATTCATGTTTTTGCAACGATGTCAAAAATCAACCTCAGGGAAATAAGTAATTTATCTAAAGTCTCACAATCCGTATGTGTAAGAATTCTTCAAGTCCGTGAACGTCAAGATCATTAGTTTTTTGGTCACTAGCTACTCCTGGGTTTGACTGAGTTGAAATTTCTTTTCCGCCTACCCTCTCAAAGTTTCTCTTCTTTAATCTTTTTGTGGGGAAGGGGAAATTAAAATCCATGCATAAAAGCACTTGTCTCCAATACTAACAACCTCATTTTAAACCTGGGACCCACATGATAGAAAAAGAGAGCTAACTCTCTCCTATAAACTGTCCTCTGACCTCCATATGTGCACCATGTCACACGTGTGCTGAAGCATAATACACACAAAATAAATAAATAAATGTAATTTTTTAAAAATCAAAGCTAACACATAGTATCACTCATATTATTGGCTTCTTCAAATAAATACTAGTAAACATAGCTCTTATCCAGTTCAATATCTCAACATTGACAGAGAGAGAAAAAAAACAGAACAGAGGGAGAGAGAGAGAGAAAGAGAGAGGGGGAAGACTGTAATGGAAATCTTAGCCTATAAAAAGTAAAATCTGCTCTGTGACTCCAATACCATATATGTCCAAATCTTCCCACCAGTCTTTTAAAAAAAATGTAGCTGAGAGACTTGGAATTTGTTATTTTCCCAAGTGGGAGAGCAAGTTCCTCAGAGTCCTTCAAGTATCAAAATTTTATTCTAATGCAAAGAAAAACAAATCATCGCAATTCATGCAGAACGCCTTTGTTATATGAGCAATAGATGCATATAATTTCAGCCTTACTTTCAAAGGCACATCTTGGGGCCTTGGGAATTTCCCTCAATTTATAAAATCACATAGAAAGGCATCAATGCTACATGGATCTATAAATCCAAAAAATAAAGAGATATGTGAATAGTGTCGCTCCAAGAAGTGTGTGTTCTTGTGACCATATGTCAATAGGAAAATACATCAGACCTCCCCCTTGCTTCCAAGATGGTTACATAACTGATGTCATTTTAGAGAACTGTCTTTAATGTTGTAAAGGTTACATTCTCTGGTGCTAGTAGCATGCCTTTTCTTTTAAGTAGACAAAGACATAGATATTGTTCTCATACACCAAACATACAAATTTCAAAGGAATTTAAAGACATGAGCTGGAAGTTTACTTTTTTTTTTTTTTTGACTTGCCACTCTCACCTTTTGGCATTTGTCTCATCTATAAATAAATGACATCTCAAAAGCCGTCTACGAGAATATGAGTTCCATCATTTCTACTGCTTGCAGCAATAACAATGAAAGTCAACAGAAGCTGTCAGCTGAGTGGAGGTATGTAAACAGAAGGAGATCATAGATAGATCTGAAAAAGACTGGTAAGGTCTGATCTGGCCAAAAGCTTGGATTCCATAATTAATCAGAAAAGGAGTAGTTTACCAAGGAATGTTAAGTAATAACTGTTCTTTAGGGAAGGAAACCAACCACAGCTCTGTAGCAGAGAGTTCTCTTTCAATATAAAGGTTTGCACAAGTATACTTAAGTTCAACATTGACTCTCTACTGTAGGGGGACTGGGAAGGATTCGGAGAATGAGGTTAGCTCTGTATAGTTCTATTGTCTGACGACCAGCATGCATTGCTTGGACTATGAAGCTAGCAAAGAAAAAAAAATAAATCCGAAGATTAAAACCAAAAGATTTGAAGTGTAGCCTTTGCCTGTAGTTATCGAGAGAGCATGCTAAGATTCTCATCTTGGTAACTATGACACAGCACAGCACAGAAGAAATGTCATCCCCCGACTAATTGCTTTAATGTCTGAATGTAGAGTGCTGCTAGCTTGCCCTGTCTTGAGTGCACTGCCTTCCTGGTATCCAGAAGACAGACAGCAAGGCCAGATAACCAGACACTGTCAAGGCAGCAAACCTCAAAACCTGCTGTTAGGCCTCAGGAATTTTCCCTGCGGAGATAACAAAGAGAGAGGTGGGGGTGGGGAGGGGAGTGTTGCTTGCCTGCATCATCGCTGTGTCTAGGGGGCAGGGGCTTTTCTGCTAGACCTTGCCCATACTCAGGATGAATAAAGGCTCCCCCAAGATCCACACTTCATTCTCTCCCCGCACCATAGGTTGGCTAAAAGCTTCTGTCCCTAACCTAGAAAAAATATGAATTACTGACCCACAGAACATTTTTATATCTTAACAGTTGAAAATTGGTTTATCACATAATTCTAAAACACGTTTCACAAAGGTAATTTGCTGTCAAATAGAGCATTAAAATGTGCATCACACTGAAGTTTTTCTATTTTTCAGCACAACACTGGGGAAGGTAGCCAATTGAAAAGACTAAATAAAAGCATTAATTCTAAACTGAATCATTTTTACTAATAACACAACCTCCTTCGGCTATTGAACCTCACCAAGACAGATCTCCCCCCCCCCAAAAAAAGCACTTTTCTCTGGAGCCTCTCCTTAAATCACAAAGGATGCAAAAGTACTTCTCATCCAGGCCCCTGAGGGGTTCACATAACAAGAGGTCACGGAGTGAATGAAATGGCCCTTTACAGGAAGACTGAATGACACTTTCTGAGGGAATATTGATTCAAAACCTTACAGTCTGCTAGACATGACCCAGAACGCATCCCTCAGTGGCAGGTGGGCAAATAATCCTCAGTTCGTTTTATGCTCTGAACCAAAAACCAGTTTATACTTAGGACATCTTCCCCACCCCACCCCTCAAAAAATGTTTCTTTTTATGAAGCATTTAAACATCCCATCCATTAGAGACCTCAAACTGTTTGCTATATTGTTATTTAGCTGTATTATAGAATTTCAGAATTATCAAGGAGATGGGAACATCTCCTGGAATTGTTTATTAAATGACCTAATTTTTCTTATAATATTTTCTTTCTTTATTAATTGATTATTTTTTTGCTTTTCCATGGGGGAGAGAGGAGTTGGGGCAGGGGGAGAATTCCATTTATCTCCTCACACATCCATCCATTTTAAGCCAGACTTAATTGTCCATTATTTCTCCCCATTTCCTCCCTTCCATGAAATATGAGCCCAAAGGCTGCCTCATAGGGGTTTGGACATTTCCCTCAGGTGACATCAATGCTCAAAGAACTGTCCACACAAGCTGTCTTGTTTGTCTTCAAGAGAAACACTGGAGTACGATTCACTTGGTGTTTTAAACACATTGCCTTGAATCATCACTGATTAGAAAAAAATAGAAGTCAATATGTGAATCCTGTCGTGAGGAAAGTAACAACATAGATAACACGTTTTACAATTCTCACACTGCCTGTGGGCTCCAACTAGTAAATACTATACCTCTGCTGCCATCTTGTGGCGACTGTTAGTATACTGCTCTCCTTAACCTTTCTCCTTCCTAGGTTTTTTATCATTGTTGGTCATTAAACTGAAGTCTGAAGGCCTCCCTTTCTTTCGTGGGTGAGCGGATGACCCGGAGCATTCTCTAGAAGAATGGACTTTGTGCGCTTCTTGCCCCACATCTAACTCACCCCTCTTTTCACCAGGCTTACCCACTCTCCAAAACAAGAGTCAGTCCTGGGAGAAGGAGGCCGAGCAGATCGCTGCTGTTCGGTGGACCCAGCCAGACACAGGCTGAGAGAGGGTGGGCTTCCGACTTCCGCAGTTTTTTTCCCTAGCCTTTCTAATCACCTATGGAGTAAAAGTCATAAATCTGAGGTAACTTAAATGTTTTTTCCTGGACGGTGTTAATTTAACTCTTAAGTAAAGTCACTTCACCAGTATAATTTTATAAATGCTAACAATTTTAATTCTGTGTCCCAAGTTCAACTCCCCCAAAGCTACTGAGAGACAACTATGTAAAATACCATCCAAAGATAGGTACGGAGAGATCGCATTCAGACAGAATTCTCTAAAATATGGTATGAGCAAACAAAACAACCAATATGAAAATGTTACATTTCTCATGGAAAAAAAGAGATTTTAAAACAATGTTTTCTAAACTTCTGCTTCACTATATCTATGTTAACCACAATCTGTACTTTTCTACTTTAAAAAAAATCTATTAAGTCTTAAAACTCAGTTTATTTTAAGCAATATAGCTACACAGCATGGTTCCCATGCATTAGTCAAAGGCTTTCACCCAACATTTATTTAAACTCTATTAATAGTATAAAATAAGTTCACTTGTGCACACTTAGAAGCCTTCCTATCCTACTAATAATATGTACATCACACCTTGGGGACACTGATGTCAAACAGAAATGCTAAGTTGAGTCTAGGGAATCTGACACCTTTGTCCGAAAATAAGTAGCTTAAAAAGTCAGAGTCAAGAAGCCTGTTTTTCAGAACCCTAGATCAGATGAAGGGCTCTTAAACATTTTTTTTCCTGCAGTGACTCACGAGACAGATGATATCCCCATGTGTACTATACTCCTGTGAAAAGACAAGACCATCTGTGGATTATGTGTAATTTCCTGCTATACATTTGTAAGCCTCCCCATCCAGGAAGCCAATTGGAACTCAGTGAACGGCTTTCCCAAGGGAAATGCCTGAGAATGCACTCAGCCCTGTTTCTTAAGAAACAAATAATTCATGAATTTTGATTTTTTTTAAAAAAACGTCATTTATTCATTTTAATCTTATAATCGATCAAATGCATACCATTTTGTGATACCGCAGTTGAAATCCACTGGGGTAAGAGGGGGATGCCAGGTTGAGTATTTTAAAGTGACTTTACTCTCTGAAAGGACACATCATTTAATATGAAGTGCTTTTACCCTCAAAGACACAAGGTTCTTTCACTCGTTTTTAATATATTCGGGATATACCTTTTCTCTGAAAAGTAGCTCATGGGAGGGAGAAGCCTGGTGAACTGTGGGTTTTATTTAGTTGGAATTTTTCCTGTAAACAGACCTGGTTTCTTCACAAGAGTTTATAGCCTAAGATATAAAAGAATTTTCTATTTTCAGAATTTCTGGCACACGTAAACAAGTCCTTTGGTGACTGTGTAATACATGAAATGAGTCTCACACACACTGTGTGGGCAATGGGAAGCTTCAGGGAAAACACTAACATTTACCCAAAGGCTTTCTAGTTGCTGGTTAGACAATCACAGTGCCTTATCGTTGAATAAACAGACCCAGGAATATTTATGAAAGGCAAACATACAAATATTTTTAGGAACCCTAAAGGATTTTATAACAATATTTTTGTAGCATTTTGAGGCCAGAGAGCTCCAAGGAAGAGGAATCTGGGAATGTAAAATATATTTTGAAGCCCTCTCTAAGTTAGACTGTGTACAAAGAAGAGTCAGAATCAGCGACAAGTGTAACCAAGGGCTTAGTTTAGTAGCTGTAGCCACATCATTTCTATTACAAGTTAAAAAGTCAAGCTAATTTCTACTGAAGTAGTTACAATAGATACCTTGCTAGTTTGTCTTTCAAATAAACACTTGCATACAACCAGTATACCTATATTGCCCCTTGACCCCAATGTGCCATACTCTTAAAAGGGGAAAACAATCAGCCCCAATTAAATCCCAGAACAACAAATTAGTGACTAACGATGAACTCCTGAGAATAAACCAAACTGATATGCACCAGGGAAAGGTTGAACATAAAAGCAGGTGCTTTGAACAGGGCAAATTTCAGATACTGTTTTGAAACTTTCTGGTCAATATAAAGTATGTATTGTGTGCGCCGAAAGCTACAAGCATTTGTGAGGCAATATAGGTTTCTATTCTTTTCACCCACAAAACAATCTGAAAATGTTTGCAGTACAACCAGCAAAGTCTGTGCTCTGTGCATGATCTCTGTGGTTTGTTTGGAGAAGATTAACCACTCCACAAAAGGATGCTGTCATTCAAGAGTGAAAGTATTAAAACAAGAAAGCGACTTCTACCACCCACCCTTCCTAAATCCACGTAAAATATATGTCTCTTAAAGATTCACTAGTTTCTCATTGAACAGGTATTTTAAAACTTTGCATATCTTCAATATGAATTATTATATTGTTAATTTAGAAAGCTCAAGTTATGCATGTGCACACACATGCACACTCATGTCCACACAGAACTATCTGAAGATATAACAGATTTTAAAATTCAGTAATCTTTTCAACAAGGACGTTTTGCCCCATGTTTATATTATGTGACTTTTACAAGCGGACAGATCTGATAAGGCTCAAAAAAATGGCAAGCTAGAAGCTAGAAACACAGATCCAAAGGACACACACACACAACTCAGGAAGAGTCAAGAACAAAGAAAGTGGCTTTAAAAAAAAAAAATAGCAAGCCGGGCAGTGGTGGCGCACACCATTAATCCCAGCACTTGGGAGGCAGAGGCAGGTGGATCTCTGAGTTCGAGGCCAGCCTGATCTACAAAGTGAGTTCCAGGACAGCCAGGGCTACACAGAGAAACCCTGTCTCAAAAAATTAAAAAAAAAAATAATAAAAAATAAAAAAAAATAGCGCACTGGATAAAGGAGAGTGACAACCACTGATTCTTGTGTCTGGTTCTGGGTGAGGTCATAGGGCGCTGTGCTTAATAGCGTGCACAAGCATTTGAGAATCTTCAAGATACCATGAGCAGCTTTAGAAAAACAGAAATGAGAAGGGAGACTTCCTTCCTAAAGTACTTTTTTGGGATAACTTAAACAAGCTCTATAACAACTACTATAGTAAATGTTAATCAGAGATGGGATCAGGTGGTGATTGGTATATGTCTGCATACAAATGTGCTATGTACATCCGTGTGTGTGTCTGTGTGAATATATATTTCCATTTCCTTTTCTTTTTCCTATTTTCTCATCGGTGAACCAGCAGCCGAGCAAGCACACCAGCAAAGCCAGAGTCGAGGTCAATAATCCTTCCTGACAATTCCCAAGCTTCTGAACTTTCAGTTTTGTGAAACAGGATATGCTATCCCTGATTTATCTCAGAGCTCACAGTAACTTCCAAAACCTACAAGAAACCCTGATAATGTCTGGCTCTGGAGCCTGATAAGCAAATTCTCAATGGGAAACAAAAATAATTATTCATACCCTATGAATACAGCTATGAAATCACCTGAAAATCTTATCGAACGAAAGGATTTAGTGCATTCTCAGCGTCTTTGAGCAGTAATGTCAAGAACCCGCTAGGAAACAGACCCTCCAACAGGAAAGAGAAAAAAAGAAAGGACTTCTCTTGTTTATCCAGATCTGGTGTGAGGGTCAAATTTCTAATGGACGCATGGTTGAATATAAGTATTTGACTTCATCTTACATTAGTGATTCAAACGAAAAGGAAGTCCTGGCAGAGGCAGGTCCATCTGGAAACATATTCTTGGTTCCAGATCCAGAACTGAGCTCAAAGAAATGTCACTTAAACAAATATAGGTAAATGGCAGGACAAAGGTATCAATTTGCTCTCTCTAGAACAGATGCACAACCAAGTAACGTACAGCATCCTTCTATTTTTATTTCTGAGATGCTTGATAAAGGATGTCCACAAGGATTTGTTTAGTTTTCTCATTGCTAAACCAAGGAACCACCTATCTCAGGCACAGCTTGGACTGAAACTCCATGTGACATTCTAACGCTCAAACCTGTCCCTTTCAATAACGTGACAAGATATAAGGGTGCGCATCAGCTAGCCAGCCTAAAACTTGTCCACACACCATTAGCTTGCCTTAATTTCCTGCCCAAAATACTGTCCTTCCGAGTCAACTTAATCAATGTTTTCTCCCCAAAGCTGTTGTGAGAATATTGCAATGTTAATCAGAAAGTGATTTACAAATATATTGATCATTCCCTTTGATTACCAGTATGGTAAGACAGGAAAGGGTTAGCACACAGTCCTCCCCCAGCAAATGCAAAGGGATTCTAAAGGTGGCAGCCAAAGCAATTCTAAAGCCTTTCACAATGTTATTATTCTTCCTCCCTGCCTTGAACATGACACTGAGCTGCAGAAGCCAGAAGAGGAAGAGAAAAGATTGCTAGTAACAAGTACAAGGACAGGACTCCCTGAGGCCTTCTCAGCTAAGCAGACCCATACAGGGTGTATAGGATGGCTGGAAGACTGGTCTCTTTCCCATAAGGTCAGTTTAGCTCACGGTAGGTCCTTTCTACCCAGTGAGAAATGCTCACTGGTTACTGAGATTGAATGAGCCCTAGTCTGTGACTCTATGTCTTTTATGTGGACTCTGAGAACTATAAGGTTTGTGTTTAAAACTGCTTGTGGCAGTCCTGGGCTGGGAGTCTATAAGCAAGTCGCTGGATTGCAAGCCTTGAATTTCTTCCCTGAGAAGTGCAGGTACCATTTAGATGTGCTATAGTAAAAAGGTGAAGTGCTGTAGTAGATACATTTTCTAGCACAGTGTTGAGGCCAGAGAGATAAACTGCTACACTGTTACTTTTCTTGGTGTTTCAAAGCTCTCTATATGTTTAATTTGAACAACTGGTAAGTTACTGGTAAGCAACTGATAAGTAACAGAAGATAGGCAGGACACACTTTATTGAAGTTGCTTATATCAAAATGAGGCTATACCTCTTGACTTAGTCTGAAGGTCAAATTACATCTGAATTGAATCAAAGATGCAAAAAGCAAAGGTGTTCTGGGGCATCTAGGCCATGGAGCTATGTCCCATGGGAGTCCAAGTTCCTGCTGATCAACTGGCATCAGAGGAATCAAAGGAACTAAGATGAAAATAGCCCTAGCCACTTTGGAATACTGTCTGCTCTTATTCCGGGAACAAGTTAATATTGATTCTAGCCCTTGCTCAAGCTAATTTAAAACTTGTGTGTGGTCTCCTGAGCATAAACTAGTTAATGAGGCAGCCAAAATAAGGAACTTATGTGTATATGAAAATTTAAGGGAAAAAAAATGAGAAGAATAGGAAATTCTGGATGTGAAATATATGCATAAAGGGAATGGGATTCCAAGGAATCTGTGGGAAATATTTGGAGTTCTTTGGCTAAAAGAGAGTATGTAAAACATAAATTTAAAATATCATCACCATCATCATCTGAAAGAGCCTGCAGTTTTCAATGATAATCACTTGATCCCTGTGGAGCACTTCTTAAGGGGTCTGCAAATGAGTACCGCAATAAGTCAGATGTTTTCTTTTTAAACATGATCATCATTCCGTACACTTGATACTTAGCTCAAGAGCTCAGATCTTCCTCTTCCCTGGTATAATTTTCATCTAAGCATTCTTCAGATACTTGGATCATTCTTAATGGAGAACAAGCATTATATCCTCTGTGGACACATGGAAATCTAGATAATTGGACCGAGTTGATTATAGCAGTAGATAATTTCTCCCATTTCCTTCCACTACAATAAAAGCTTAAGATATGTTTTGCCACCTACTATGTAAATTATTTTTAGACTACAGGCTCTCCCTAAAGCATAAATATATAAGAAAATCTTCTTTTAGTTTTCCCTCTAGACAAATTCCTAATCCAAACTAAAATCTATTTTCTTGTCAGTATAAAACTGAAGTGCCCTAATAAAATTTGAAATGAACCTTCGGTGTTAATAGCTATCATTCAAATTATAATTGAACATTAGTTTTGGAATAAAACACTGTTTCAGCCATGGCATGTCACTGGAGATAGAATACCTGCTTCCTAAACTCAAATACCAGAGACATTCGAAGTATTCTTTTATTTTGAAGGCATCTTGTTTGACACTAACCTTCAAGTTTTAGGAATGCCTTCATAAGTGTTTCTTCTTTTACAAAGGTGTCTTGCAGTTGATAAGTTAATACTATCTCTTTAAGTGAGTACCTAATGCCAATGGATACTAGGCCCATATATTATACCTGTCAAAATTCTTTAAATGCTAATGAGTCACTTTACTGAAAATAAACTGCATGCTTCCTTTTGAAAACTTGAAGGCACAAGTGGGAAGACGTTTGCTTCAGTTCAGTGTAAACCAGGACAGAAAGGAAGTAGAAAAGTACTCCAGATGCTTGTTCAAGACACAAATAAATGGGCCCTTAATCTCTATTATGTATGAGCCACTCTGGAGATGAAAGTTCCTACTTCAACAACAAAACCCGCTGGGTGGGGGTGGGGGATCAAAAAGGATGGTATTTCATATGACACAAGCCATTTCCTCTTCGTAAATATAAAAAATTTCACATTCTTTGAGAATGCTTGTGTGGGGGGAGGGGGGAATGTTTCTCTGTAAACTGGCGCCTGAGACTAGTCTCTGGGAAGGCGGGTTTTCCCTGGTGAGAATTTCCTCTCTGCTGTGAAGCCGTACTGTTACTCCAAGGGGGCACAACCCAGATACCAAATCTGAAATTTCAAAAATGCGATAAAGCTCGAACCGGCAGCCCTGGGAGGCAAGCAGCTGCCTGGTGACCGCTGATGAAGTGGCTTCTTAAGGAGGTGGGCAGATTGATTCCAGCTGCCGAGCGCCGGGCAGGGCAGGGCAGCGGCCGCGGAATGCGCAGCCATGCGAGGCAGGACAGCTTCCCAACCTAGGGCCAGGCCAAAGACTTGACTCTCTTTGCAGTTTCAGCCTAAGTGGGAGGGGAGTGGCCTCATTCCGGGCAATAGGAACTTCCAAAACAGTCTGGGACAAAAGGTACCAGTGTCAATTTCAAAGTCGAAGGTGACTCGGGGTATTTGAAAGCTATCTGAGATCCCTGTTCAGAAGAGGAGCCCACGACCTAAGTGGTATCCTTCTTGAGGATTCCTATTAGGTTATCCCGACTCAACCCCAGCTCTGGAGCTTCTGACAGCTTTGAACACCACCTCCCCAGCCCCTACGTCGTCTGCTTTGCCTGCCCTCACTATGACCAATACACTAGCAAGTCTGAAATAGTGCAGGGGAGGGAGGGGCGGGAACATGGGGGAACCCTAGAACTGACCCGGAGGGTATCTAGGGTAAGGCTTGCTCTTTAGAAGAACTAGCCTCAAAACAAGAGAGCTAAGTGTGTGTTTGGGGGTGGGTACTTTTGTAGTCCCCCGAGAACCCCAAAGTCAGACACCAAGTGATCTGAGGAGGAAAGGGTAAGAGGTAGGCGGGCATGAAGGCACGCCTAATGGAATATTCAATATCCTGAGAAATGCACTTTCGGCCCTGCACTTCCAGAGACTAAAAGCCAGTAATGGGCTTTGGAGTCTGCACTTCCTCCCCCTAATGTCCACAGGGCTTTAAGGCTGCAACCGATCGATCAGCCTTCTCCGCAAAGGCGGCGAGTGGAGTGCAAAATCTTCCTACTGTGGCCAAAACCCATCCAGTCTCCTCTGAACACCCCGAAGAAGCTACACAACTTTGATGCTTTCACATTTGGCTCTTAAAATGCCTCGGAGGAAGAAAGTAGGGGGCGAGGTGGCGCCTAGAGAAAACTCTGGCCTTCTCTCCCTACCCCGACTTCGCATTGTTCCCCCCACCCCCACCCCCGCCGCCCCTGCGCTTGTCTAAGCAATTGCCCCTAACCTGCTTCATGTGCAAGGTGACCCAAGCATCACCAATTCCTGGGCAACTAGGAGTGGCACTTCTAGAAGGAACAGAAGCAGAATAAATGAGCGCCCAGAGGAGGGGTTTTGTGGCATTCTCTTGATGACATCACAGCTCCCCTGAAAGTGACCCTGTGAATTACCCTCCCCTCCCAACCGTTGGCTGGAGGCTGGATCTACGCAATGGAGACCAGTTCCCGGTCCGCCCCAACGCGGGCTAGAGCACTCTTGGCAAAGCTCACTTTCCAGACCAACTCTGTCCCTAAACTGAACTCGACCCCAGCTGGCTTCAGGTCACCCCGAGGCCTGGGTCCCAGGATCGCCACTGGGAAGCCCTCCAGGCCCGCGGACGGTCAGAGTTCTGTCCCAGCGTGGGCGCCCCGAGAGACAGTAGCCCGCGCCGTCGAGCGCCGGGTAGCAAACTTTCCGTGGTCCTTCTCCCCACCCCCATGCCACAGAGGCGCGTCTCCGCGGAGAGCTCGCCTTTCCCAGCCCGCCAGGGACAACTACAGCACGTGATGCACAGAAACAAAAATAAACACTTCCCCTTCCCGGACCGCCTCCGCGAGCAGGGGGCGCCCTGCTCTGTCCGGGAGCCACAGCCCCCGGTCCTGACTGCTGCCCCCAAGAGCGCCAGGAGAGAGTGGCCCCTGCCCCGCGACGCCCGGAGCCTACCTCTCGGATTTAGTGAACTTCCGGAACGCCTGGCGCAGGTCGTGGAAGGACCTGTAGGTCTGCGGCTCCGCCGAGATGCCCTGCGCCCGGGTGGTCCGCGGGCCGATGTGGGTGGAGGGCACCGGCAGCACGGACTGGCATTTGTGGAGTTTCCTCTTCAGCTCCTGGATTTCTTCCTCCTTCTCTGACAGCCGCTTCTCCAGCTCTTTGATCCTCTCCTCCTTGAGCATGAGAATCTTCGCAAAGTCTTCCTCCAGTTCGCTCATTTTTATGGTTAAGCCCGATCCCCCTTCTCGATGAAACTTTTCCTCCCGAGGCGGTGGCTGGGACGGCGGCAGAGCGGCAGAGGAGCGCAGCGAGTCGGGGACTGGGGCGCTCAGCCCAGAGCACGGAGTGCAGCCCCGCTCCTGCGATCGCTCCTGCTGAATGGACTAGAAGCTCAGAAGGGAGGATGAGTCGTCTAAAAGGAAGGAGAGGAGAGGCAGAGTGCTAATCCCTAGCGTCTCTGGGGAATAGGTGATTATCTTTCATTGAGAAACCAATTAGAGCCGCCCTTCCTCCCCTGAGACCCCCCTCCCTCGTCCCCCTTTCCCAGTCGCTTGGTGAGAATATGCGAGCGCGCCACCCCACCGAGAGCCTGGTTTCCACAGAGGGTTGGACCAGGGACAGGGAGCCTGTGCTCACTCCATCACAGACACTCTTCTATGCTATATGGTACCAAAAGAAGGGAGTGGGATGGGGTGCTTCATGACACTTGATCCTTGAAATAGCAACAATTACCATGTGATCTCTCAAGGATGACGCAGTGCTTGTAACTGGATCCTGGGGGGTGGGGGGGAGAAAGGGAGGGAGAGAGGAGAGAGAGAGAGAGAGAGAGAGAGAGAGAGAGAGAGAGAGAGAGAGAGAACTGTGAATGTCTGTGAGAGAGATTTCATGAATATTAAACTGCCTTAGAAAATAACTTAAAGAAATCCATCTTTTTTTCACCATGTCCTTTTCCGCTGTGCATGCCTGGACGGTGGTCAGGAGATACATGTGTGTCTATCTATTCTCACTGTGAAGTTCAGAGGCTGAGATTTTCTCTAAGAATGCCCTACAGGGCAATAGTAATTGTGAGGTTTTGTAGCATTTAACTTTACTGGAAATTGTGGACTAAAATGGTTGGGCGTGGAGGTTGGATCAGCATAACATGATCAAGACAAGTGTTTATAGAAAATTGAAAAGCTGTGCGTGGATTGTGAACAGTTTAAAGTCTGGATTTTATTTAATCTACTCCTGTTAAATAGTGTATATTAAGCATCCAAATATCATAGTTCCTAAGTAGCTTCTGTAGCTGCGAAAGTGCTGGCTCACCCTCCCAGTTCAGTTTGGAAACTGCAACTGTATTCCTCTTTTTTTCTTCCCTACTTGTGCATCTATCATCTGGCCAGTGATAATGGAATTATTACAGCCCTTTGAACCTGAGTGTTTAGTAAATACTACGCTTTAAAAATACCCACTGTACACCACAGAGAGCATGTTTTATAAAATAAATCATTGGTTGTTCATTTATTTGGTATATAGGGGACTTCTTCCCCCTAGGTAACTACAAACAAGTTAACATATTTTAGTTGCTACAATTAGAATACCGAGTTTCTCTTAAAGGAAAGTCGCTTACCCTTAAAGAGAAAAAAAAATCAGTGTGTAATTTTCCTTACAAAATAAATGAGTATATTACCTGCTCTGACATAATACAAAAAGGAAAACAATCATTTATTAAAACATGTTTTCTTTTAGAAACCTCTGTATCACCCAACGCTGCATGTACCTGTCTGATTATACTCGATTAGAACTATTAAGCACAAGATCTGAGGTTCTTGAGGGAAGCAGATACCTCTACCCAGACTGAGTCTTCTGTGGTGATGATGGTTACTTTTCTGTTGCTCCTATGTATAAAAACTTAATCAGCTATAATACTTTTTTTTTAGAAATACTCAAAAAATAATGTGTATTTAAAAATAATACATGCAAAAAATGATTATCGTGTTTAAAAGCCTAAAGCACAGTTTCTATGTGACTTATGGAAAAATAAAAATAGTTTCATAAAGACTCTTGACAACTCTCCCCAAGTCTTATCCTATTTGCCACAAAGACAGTATTTGTTTCTTCTGCTTATTAAAGGGATCATTTAAGCCAGGATGCCATATGTATGTCAAAACTCTAAACTTTCTTCCTAGATTAAATTTATTTTTGTGAGTCAATGTAAACTTAAATAATGTTGATGCCTGGTTGGAAAAAAATCTTGTTCATTAGCTTAAAACATATTTAATTTAGATCACAAGGAATGAGAGATGACCTGACCTGACCCAGTGACCCAATGACCCAATGACCCAATGACCCCAAAAGGTTGGAGGCAAAGTCTAAATTCAGGACAATTTGAGCTCAAGGCTCCTGATGCTATGATACTGGTTTCTCCACCATTCTGGTTCCAGCTTCAAAGCTGAAACCCTGCACGTGGTG
Source organism: Tokudaia tokunoshimensis (assembly GCA_036184795.1). Taxonomy (NCBI): domain Eukaryota; kingdom Metazoa; phylum Chordata; class Mammalia; order Rodentia; family Muridae; genus Tokudaia; species Tokudaia tokunoshimensis. The sequence continues at coordinate 150,790,168 of BTHU01000001.1, forward strand.
GGATTCCGGTGGTCCAGCAGTGAGATGTAGCATTACCCTTGTCTCATCTAAATCTGGAGCAATGCTTCTCTCGGAGCAAACATCTTAATGAAGCCTTACTTCTTTTTATTATTCCCCTCAAATTAAAGGTGAAGGTCGCCATCTAGTGCCCTTAGAAAATTTTGCTCAAAAACAAGTCTCAATCACAATGAAGTTGATGTTATTTCCTTAAATGCCTATAGCAATGTCTTCATGCTCCATGGCCCAGAGTAACAGAAAGTGTGAAGAACAGCATGTTAAGGGAAAAAAACTAAGTTTTTCTCTTTTAGGCACTAGATAATGATAACAAGGATGCAGAACAATTTAAAACATCAATCTTGTTTTTTAATCTGCCTGTGTGGGTACCTGAAGAAATCTGAAGATGAAAGCGCAGATCCCCTGGAAGCTGGAGTTTCCAGGTGGCTGTGAGCTACCAGGTACAAGTGCTGGAGACTAAACTCAGGTCCTCTGGAAAAGTAGTAGGCACTCCACCTCCTGAGAGATGAGGTATCTCTCTAGACCTCAATGGCTTTGATACATCCCAGCACAGAGCTAAGTCCTTCTGTGCTACTAACTTTAATCCCCATGATAACTCTGAAAGCTCCTACTCCATTCGAAGTTAAGGCTGGATTTGCTGATGTTTACCCAGATTAGGAAGTTACCCTTGCTGGCACTGTCTAGACTTGCTGCAGATCACATGAATCCCAGTACAGCATACTTCTAAATGAAATACACAGCAAGGCAGATATACACGTATCTATGAACACAGGGAGAAACAAAGCTAAAATGTCTTCGTTTGTGGGAACACATTAAGCTTAAAAATCACATATAAACCCAGAGAAGTTTCTAGAATCCAGTATTCTAGCCATCAGTCGTCTTATTGAAGCTTTTTTCCTTATGACACTTTAAAGTTGAGATTCACATTTCATATACAATTCCAAATGTTTTTATCTAAAACAGAATATCCACTGACAAATATTATGGTTGTGGTTTTCTCCCCATACCCATTTTTCTCTTTTGTATAGAACTCTTTGTAAAGAAACTAAAGTGTGATGGGCATGAGGTGTTCTAAGGGGGTTCCTATCTTTTAATCTGGTCACTGTCACAGAAGACATTAACAATTTTTAAAGTGACTAAAAGTAAGTCTGATTTTAGTGTCTCTATCTTTTAGAATATATATCTAATTATAATGTAACTATCCCCAAATATTCTACTAGTCTCAGTTGAAACAAATATTTTCACCCCTGGAGAAACACAAATTTTGCTACACTTAAGAAAATGATCAGGTACAGGTTTGGGATGTCAGTAAGAGTGGCCTCACACCACCAGAAAGGAAGGTTAAGGAGGTAAAACTCGAGGCAGGGGTTACACCTTTGGAATGGGTGGGAGTCAATACACTATCTCTCTCTTTTTCTATACTGCTACATCAAAACACTTCTCACAGTGGTAGAAATAGTGATATTTATGAAAGAATGTTATAACATCATTGGTAAGTTAAAACAAGTACTAGACTCAAATCAAAAGATACACATTTGTGCTTCTGTTCAGTCATTGCTCAAGCTGGGTGCTTATGAAAGCCCCTTATATTCTCAGGTTTATTTTCCTCATTCATAAAATGAGAAAGGACAGAGGGTCTGTTTCTCCTTTCTACCTCCAATAGGTTTATAGATGTCTATTATCAGTCTGACCTCACAGAGAACAGTCATCCTACAACTTTAACAGGGCTTAGAACTTCGAGAGAAGGGTAAGTTTAAGTATGTCTTGTCCCATAAGGAATAAAACATGCTCTTTTTGTTATTAGAAGCTGAGACTGCTTTCAGTTTATTCTGTGTTATACTGAATTTTACCTTTAGCATTTTTTTTTACTTGAACTAGCCATGGTCTGGTGACTAAGAAGTATGGACACTCCTTACTCAACATACAACCTTATTAAGTCCAGGTTCACACCAACATCCCCATTAAAAAAACACATAGAGCGTGAATAGCAAATTAAATGTTGGGTAAAATTTTTTAAAACCTTCTAAATGTATCATATTACATCTATTGAATTTATATAAAGAATCATAATAGTTATGATTTTAAGATATCTTCCTCCACAGAAAAGTGTATATATATACATATATATATACACATATACCTTGTATATATGTATATGAGTATATACACATATACTCTTGTACCTAATTCTCAAAGCAATTTGTCATTTATCACCTAAATGTAACTCACGTGAATAAAGCATCATGCTTTATGTTCCTTGCTTTAATTCCCTTAAGAGGATACTCAAATGTGGGGAGTCTACGAGGTGGGGACAGCTATCAGTGCTTCTCAGCCTTTTCAATGCTGCAACTCTTTAATACAGTTCCTCCTGTTGTGGTGACCCCTAGTCATAAAATTATTTCATTATAACTGTTATAATTATAAAATTATAACTGTTGTTTTGCTACTGCTATGACTCATAATGGGAGTATCTGATATGTAGGATACCTGATATGTGACCCCTCTGGGGTCATGACCCACAGGTTGAGAACCACAGGCTTAGATGATAGTGGCAATACTCACACTCTTAAGACTTCCCCTCCATGTCCCTGCAGCACGCATGCCATTTCTCATTTGTTCCATCAGAAACTAGTAAAAGCAAGTCTGTTATGAGATATTAGAGCTAGAATTGACATCACAAGTTCTTTGCCTTTAAGATAAGATAATTATTTAGGTGAACCTGATATAGTCCATTTTCTCAAACAGGCGTTCCAGTGTGATTGAGAGTCGATTCAAAGTCTTTAATATGAGCTTTGAGGATACGGCATATACATGTGAGGGATGCGGAGAACAGTGAGCAAAGACCTGATTGTCTTAAGATCTCAAGGAGGCGACACAACTTCATGAGCCAAGAAGAGGCTCTGGGCTCCCTGTGAGAACAATCAGGACTGACACTAATCCTCTGAGGTACCAAGCGAAGAGCCCAGACTTCCCTCTTCTAGACCTATGAGACCATCAGGGGATGCTAATTTAAGTTCCTAAAATGTATGATATTTGCTAGGCAATGAGGCAAAACTACTAAACGATTCAACCTCCATTTAAAAGGAAGTTCATTACAAAGGCAAGATGTGTTTTTCCAGCCTTAGAGCCTTGCTTCCCCCAAAGTGTCATATTCTGTGGCACTATCTTGTTTCAAATACATACCTGAGTATGTAAAACGTCATTATAAGTTATCAGCTAATTAAGACATACTGGGGACAGTACAGATGACCTTTTGAACATATCAAACTCTCTTCTATAAAAGGTATTTATGTTTAATGTTGTACATTGTTACAACCGGTGTGAAAATTCTGCCAGCCACAGATTCCTTTTCCAGGAAGGACTGAAGCCATTCCCTGGTTTGAACAACAAAGTAGGAGTGTTGCTGTAATTGATTTTGTTGGTGGATTAACTCCACAATCTTATGCCACATCTTATGCCCCAAGCCTTAGCTGTCCTGCCTGTTAATATGCATCTTTTGTAGTATTCTTTATTTCTCATACAAGATTTGAAATATATTTGAATATAGCCTTGGTTCATGGATCGAACGTGGTGCTGTAGTAACATACAGAAATAAAATACTTTCACCTAATAGGATTTTCCAGATTCCAATACCAATGTCAAATATTTGAGAAGAGTGGGGATGCAGGAGAGAACATAAACCCTTTTCCAAGGTTATTTTGATTTGAATTGATTTGGGACATTTTTTAATTAAGGAAAAAATGGACTCACTTGCTTGGAACTTATAAAAAGTAAATTCTTCTTAGTAGAAAATGTTTATGCACGATTGAAAATTCTGAAAGCACAAATGGATAGATAATGCAAGGCAGGTGTCCCTTTCCTCCTGCTCTGATGCAGTGACTGCTCACTGCTACCCTGAGCTGTGAAGCATTCTAGTTGCACACATGTGCATTTGTACTTACCACGTATCCATGCAGGGATAGCATCCAATACCTTGCATGAATGATGAATGCTAGCCTGTTACCTAACTAAACACTATTGTCCCTGATTTTCAGGATGACTAGTCAAATGCAGCATGCCACATCGTCCCTCTTTGTGGTAAACTGTTTAGTAAGAAGTCAGAGACATTGCTGCGCTTTAAAAACTGTGGGTCCTTCCTTCTCCTCAACTTTATTTATAGTCTCTTCTTTCCCTTTAAATAAGTCAGGTACTTCTTACTGCACTCAATAATGCTTAAGTTCAGCAGAGTTTTATACATTAAGAATACAAGCCAAATGTTACCAGCTGGGTACACTTTAAAGGACATGAGAAAATACCCCCTAGTCCTTCATCCTTCTTACCTGCCTTTGATAATAAAGACATTCAGTCTAGGCTCACCAACAGATAGGTCAGGTGAACAGTTGCCCTGCATAAAACTTAACAACTCATTGCTAAGCATAAGGTGCCTTCTATTTTGGCAGTCTCTCAATTTTCATAAATATCAAAATTATCTTCATCCCTAATCTGACTATTACAGCTGTTAACTGTCCATCTATTATTTCAAATTCATTGAGGCCATGTTTGTTTGTAAATAATTTGGTCAGAATATCTATACATTTACTGTAAAAGTAATTTATAACTTACTTTTATATCTACCAAAAGTAGTTCCCCAGAACCGATGATGTTTCTGGCGAGGCAAAAACTTCCATATTTATAAATGAGGCTTCCAAGTGTCCTATTGATTTCCTCAGTCTGAAAATGGGAAAGTTAAAAAAAAAACGTTTGGATGTTTCCCATAATAATGTTTAAGTCTTATACCAGTTCCTGTGAAGTCTCTCTACAGAGAGAGAAAAGCATTACATCAGCACTCAGCTGCCTCTCCAGGGTATCCTTGTCAGCTGCTTCCATCCCCTACACACACAGTCTACAGAGAGTAGAGAGGTGACAGAGAGACAGGATATTGACCTAGGAAGGCAAAGTCCCCATGACACTTCATTCAAGACTCCATCTAATAAAGAAAGATCACTGTACAGGGCAGGCAAACAGACATGACTCAGACTGTGCCTAAAAGCATCAGCAAGAAACTACCAGGAAAACCTTAGGGTGACATAAGGTGGTACTGGGTGTGTTGTGTGTGCCCTGCCATGTGTGTGTGTATACATGCATGCATATTTTAGAAATTATACGTTTTTTTTATAACTCCTTTCTCTAATTTGGGTGTATCACTGGAACCTTTAAAAGCCTCCACTCAAAACCTTTGGAAACTTTCATGTGAAGCACAGAAGCGAAGTGAAGGATTGATTGTAAATGCCATGGTTGCTGAGGGCTGATAACTATACATCCAGGAGGACCAACAGGTTCTGCCCCTCCACTCTCAAACTGATCTATCTTCTGAGCAAATGTCAAATTAGCATTCTAGGAAAGATACAGGAGCAGAGCCATTTATGCTAACAATCCTTTTTATTAGCAATATTATAGAACTCACATTTTTGCCTTGAAAGGGAAATTAAAATAAATATCTGTGGTACCTGAACAGATGTCTTTGGTGCCTTTGAGTCCCCAGATTTACTTTTGGTTCACTCCCCCTCCCCACCCGCCAGCTCATAGATGCTCTGCAGACATGGGAGGGACTGAGGTGAGGAAGGCAGAGTCTCTGACCTCAGTGAACTCTTAAGAGTTCGGGGGGGGGGTACTATGTCCAATTTTCTGAGGAACCGCCATACTGATTTCCAGAGCAGTTCTACTAGCATGCAATCCCACCAGCAATGGAGGAGTGTTCCTCTTTCTCCACATCCTCTCCAGCATCTGCTGTTCCCTGAACTTTTCATCTTAGCCGTCCTGACTGGTGTGAGGTGGAATCTCAGGGTTGTTTTGATTTGCATTTCCCTAATGACTAAGGATGATGAACATTTAGGTGCTTCAGAACCATTCGAGTTTCCTCAGTTGAAAATTCCCATTTCATGAAAATATCATCCTTAGTGAGGTAACCCAATCACAAAAGAACACACATGATATGCAGTCACTGATAAGGGGATATTAACCCAGAATCTCTGAATACCCTAGACACAATTCACATATCAATAGATTTCCAAGAAGATGGAAGGAGAGACCCCTGATCCTGGAAAGACTGGATGTAGGGGAATGCCAGGACAGAGAAGCGAGAGGGGGTTGAATGGGGAAAAGAGGGAGGGAAGGGGGCTTATGGGACTTTCGGGGAGGGAGAAAACGGGAAAGGGGAAATGATTTTGAATGTAAATAAAAAGACTTAGAAAATAAAATTAAAAAAAAAGAAAATTCCCTGTTTAGTTCTGTACCCCATTTTTAATAGGGTTATTTGACACTCTGGAGTCTAACTTCTTGAGTTCCTTGTATTCATTGGATATTAGCCCTATATCGGATATAGGATTGGTAAAGATCTTTTCCCAAACTGTTGGTTGCAAACTATTGGTTTTGTCCTATTGACAGTGTCCTTTGCCTTACAGAAGCTTTGCAGTTCTTTGAGGTCCCATTTGTCGATTCTTGTTCTTAGAGCATAAATCATTGGTGTTCTATTCAGGAAAATTTCCCCTGTGCCCATGTGTTCAAGGTTCTTCCCCACTTTCTCCTCTATAAACTTCAGTGTATCTTGTTTTATGTGGAGGTCCTTGATCCACTTGGACTTGAGCTTTGTACAAGAAGATAAGAATGGGTCAATTTGCATTTTTCTGCATGCTGACCACCAGTTGATCCAGCATCTGAGGATCCAGCTATACCACTCCTGGGCATATCTTAAAATATGCTCCAACATGCAATAAGGACATATGCTCCACTATGTTCATAATAGCCTTATTTATAATAGCCAGAAGCTGGAAAGAACCCCGATGTTCTTCAACAGAAATTGTGGTATATATACACAATGGAGTACTATTCAGCTATTAAAAATAATGAATTCAAAAAAAATAATGAATTCATGAAATTCTTAGGCAAATGGATGGAACTGGAAAGTATCATCCTGAGTGAAGTAACCCAATCACAAAGGATCACACATGGTATGCACTCACTAATAAGTGGATATATTAGCCCAAAAGCTCAAAATAAAGAGGTTTCAATTCACAGACCACAGGAAGATCACGAAGAAGATAGACCAAAGTGGGGGTGATTTGGTTCCTCTGAGAAAGGGAACAAAATAATTGCAGGAACAACTATGGAGACAAAGAATGCAGCAGAGACTGAAGGAAAGGCCACCCAGAGACTGTCCTACCTGGGGATTCTTCCTATAAACAGTCACCAAACCCTGAAACTACTATGGATGACAAGAAGTGTGTACTGAAAGTAGCCATTTATGGTTGACTTTTGGAGGGGCCCTGCCAGAGCCTTACAGATACAGAGGTGAATACTAGCAACCAACCATTGGTCTGAGCATGGGGTTCACTATGGAGGAGTTGGAGGGCAAGCTACAGGAGCTGGAGGGGGGTTTGCACCCCATGGGAAGAACGACAATGTCGGTCAACCAGACACCCCAGGGCTCCCAGGGACTAAGCCATCAACCAAGGGGTATGTCTGGTTCCAGACAAAAGATTGGCAGAGGAATGCCTTGTCGGGCATCAGTGGATGGAGAGGTCTTTGGTCCTGTGAAGACTCAATAGAGGCCCCAGTGTGGGAAAATCGAGTGGGGGTAATGGGAGTGGGTTGGGTGGAGGAGCATATTCTTGAGGCAGGAGGTAGGAGGATGGGTTGGGGATTTTCAGCGAGGAGGAAAACCCGGAAGGGGTATAAAATTTAAAATGTAAATGAAGAATATATTCAATTAAAAAGAAAAAAGAGTTCAGGGGGAGTGGTTCAGTGCTAGGGAGCTCAGATCTGTAGCAGATGCATAGCAGCAAAAGTTATTATAGAGGACGTTCAGAAAAGCAATAGGCAATGTGTGTACTTCTTTGGCAGTGCGTGTGTGTGTGTGTGTGTGTGTGTGTGTGTGTGTGTGTGTGTGTGTAGTGGGATGGGGGTAGAGTCTCAGTTTTCTTTTATTTTTTATAAATATTTTTAATTTTACAAACCCCTTTCACAGCCCCCTCCCTCCTATCTTCCCAGTCCTACCCTTACAAATCCCTCCCCCCATTACCCCCAGCCCTTCTCCTCAGAGAGGAGTACCTTGGGTACCACCTCACCCTGGGACATCTAGTCCCAGCAGGTCTACTCACATCCTCTTCCAATGACTCCCAACCAGGCAGTCCAAGTAGGAATAGGGCATCCAATGACAGGAAACAGAGACCGAGACAGCCCCTGTCCTATTTGTTAGGGGACCCACATGAACACCAAGCTGTATGTTTGCTACAGATATGTGGGGAGTCTAAGTTCAACTCCTGCATGCTCCCTGGTTGGTGGCCCAGGCTCTGTGAGCCCCCATGGTCCCAGATTAGTTGACTCTTTGGGTCTTCTTGTGGTATCTTCGACCCCTCCAACTTGAGCTAATTGGAGCCTTAGTTTCCTAAAAACTTCATTTGCAAAAGCAATTCACAAAAAGTCCAAGGCAACAGAAAGCCTGTTGGGCACATGGTCACCTTTGTTAAATTAAGGATTAGTTTGATAAACAAAGAACTAGATGAATTTCTATGATTTACAATTTAACGAAAGCTTTCAAAACTCTCTGAGAAATGTCCACGTGCATGTTCTCTGACAGGCAGGGGACAGTGAGGTGATGGGGTTGGCACGGGTGGGACAAGGCCAGATACATGTCAGTATACACAGGTGCCTCCCAGATACCAACTATTTCACCCAAAGAGATCTTGATTTAACCAAATGACATAATGGAAAATGACCACAGTAGATAGCACATGGAGCCTTCCATAAAGATATCTGGAAGCAACCAAGTATTAGCAATGGAATCAACAGTGTGGTACTCCAGTCCGATTGGAATTTTTTTTTTGTCATTTCTCTTTTAAAAGCTGCTTCCTCGTGGTTGTAAAACCTATTCTCCATGAAAATTGGGTTAGGGTAATTATATTGCTTGAAACAAAAGATAACCTGACACAGCTAAGTTTTCACGTTTAAATCTGTGTACTTGTCTGATAGGAAAGTATATGAAGACCTAAATGACCATTGCTCTACCTTTAAGGAAGAAAGGGTCCAGTTTTAGTTCATAGAAATTAAAATTAAGAAACTCTTGATACACTGTATAAAAGACAGTGCTTGTGAGCATGTAACATTAGAGTAAACAAGCTTCAACCAGTAGCTACAAAGGAAGAAACATTTAGTTACAATGCAAGAGTTATTGATAATTAGAGAGAGGTTATGGTCACAAAAATATAAAATACTTTTACCAATAAGAATATTTTTCATATCAAAAACTAATTCTTATATAATTATAATCTAAAAATAGTGTAATTAAATAAAATTTCCCGAGAAGTAATTGCTTTTTCCAAGATAGATTTTATGTGTGAGTTAATTGTAGTTTTACCAACTGAAACAGAATTTAGAACAGAAATACAGAATTGATTTAAAATTCATGTTCATTTAAATTCATAAAATCAATTTATATGAAATAGACATGACATAATTGGGAAAACTATTTGAAAAACAACAAAAGCTGTAACTCTTGTCTTACCAATTGTCAAGGGTACTACATGGTTACAATGATTAAGCCAATGTATTAAACAGTAAGGAAAGTAGTTAATGAAAAGAACAGGTAGCTTCCAAAGAGATTAACAGCTATAGGGAAACATAGTTCATATAAAAATGGCATGAGGGAAGGGGAACTTGATACAAACTAACTAAGGGAAATAGTTGTATGATTTTTTAATATAATGTATACCTGTTCAAGTACAACATACTTACATGCATAATGCTTCCCCCTTTTTCAGTTGTAGTAAAACATGCACATGAACTTTGCCATTTAAGCCATTTCTCTGTGTGCTTATCAGTGCCCGGAAGTGCTAACTGGAACTCTGCAGCCACAATCATTCCTGTCCAGAAGTTCCCATGCCTCGTCCTCCAGGCACTCAAACCATGATATGCTGCTCTACCAAAGGCAGGAAAGCAATGGTACCAACTTACATGAACAGACGTCTCCAAAGCTGCGAGTCAAAAGAAACCTTTCCTCTTTCTAAGCCAATGATCTCAGGCATTTGTTACGATAACCAAGAGCCACATTATCTACATTAAATACATCCCTGAAACTCTAACTGTAGCCAAAAGGCCAAGTCATAGATATTTAGGAATAATTATGGAGCTTCTATTTTTAATATATAAACATCATAAATTGACTAAACTTTACTAATGAAGAGTATTTTAATAGAGCTGAAATTTTTTTCTTATTTATCCTTCATCTTCAAACTATCCCATACCTATTGAATGATGCAGTCAGTGATAGTATCCTTCTTACCTCTGTGCTGTCACCCAGAGACATGTTAGCATCTGTGTTTACTAGTTTTCACTAATACTGCGGGCTGCTGGATGGCAGCCTACATGGGAAGCAGACAGCTTAATGAACTTTAAAAGTTGAATTTAATTTACTTTACACACAAAAATATCCTAACATTCTTGAGAGAGAGAGAGAGAGAGAGAGAGAGAGAGAGAGATACGAGTGACTATATTATTTAATCAGCTGAAACTATTGTAACATTCATCAATATAAATCAAAATTTGATAAACTTCACAAGCACTGATATTTTGAGCCAAATCACTCTATTATGGAAGACTGTCCTGTACTGTGTGGGGCTGTTGGAGGGCTCAACTCACTGAATGCCAGGCACATCTCTCATCTTCAATTACTACAACCAAAAATATCTGCAGATGTTACCAAGCAACAATTACTACTCTGCAGATATAGAATAAGTTGAGTTGAGACTTGTGTCTATAAATGGATGTTAAGAGTTAAGAAATGTCTCCATTTTTGGAGCATCACAAAACATTGTTTTATCTGGGTTTTTTCAGATCCTTATATCTGCCTACAGTAAGCACATGGGCACAGAAGGAAAGAAGTTTATGCCACACTGAACCCTTAAAGAGACAGAAGTACAGCCATGAGAATGAAAAGCCATCTTCCCTTGTCAGGGCAGCCTATTCTCACCTTCTCTAACAGTGTTTCAGGGAACTATACTGGACAATTCAGATCTTTACACTTTGATTTCAAGTTCATTATCAGAGAGTAGGGCAGCAATAGAATTAATAAGCCATTCCCATTGATACTTGATCTGAATGTTGCTGCCAATGATGTATGTGGGCATTTACATTTTCTTAAATTTTATTTGAGATAAGATAGGCTACTACCAAGTCTAGTGTAAACCTGCCTCTCATTTTAAAAACACCATGGTCAAAAGCAACTTAAGGAAGAAAGATTTTGCTCAGCTCACAGACTACAGTCCATTATCATGGGGAGTCAAAGACTGAACTCTGCAGGAACCTACAGATAGGAATGGAAGGAGAGATCATGGAAGAGCCCTAGTTATTAGCTTGAGTCCTCTGGCTAGCTCAGCCTGAGCCCACTACACCAGAGGTGGTACCACCTACAGTAGACTGGACTCTCCCACTTCAATCAGTAATCAAGAAAATGCCTCAGAAACTACCTACAGACCAATCCAATACAGGCACTTCCTCAGCCGAGGTTCCTCTTCCAAGGTATGTCAAGCTGACAATATGACTAACCAGGAAAACATCCTTTAAAGATTCGGTTTACTCAGGATTTTCAGTTCTACCTGTTTTAATCTTACCATGCCTGTTGTAGAAATGCTACACATTCAGTATATAACTTGACTTCTCTCCTTTAAATAAATTTATTTGCTTTAGGTCAAATTAAATACTGGCTTCCATAGAGACTTGATTAAGATTTCAACTTATAGTCCTCAAAGAAAAAAGAGAGTTTAGCCAGTCATTTAGTACATTTGGTAATGTATTTTCAGATTTAATGACATAGCTTAATGGATGGTGCTTAAAAGTTTTGATTTATTTAGTAGTGAGTAAAATTATACGACTTCTCTGAAAACTAGAGTTTATATCGCATTTGCAAGCAATTCCAGTTGAAGTAAAATATAGAATCAATTACAGAGATGTTCATGATGGGAAATCTAACATTAGTGAGTTTTTAATTTTATTACAATAGATGCCTTGACTTTTAAAATAACTTCCTGTTCTCATTATTAAACAATATTCCAACATCAGTATACTCCTAAGTCATTAATAAATTCTGTTAATAAATGCACATAACATCCTTAGAACTCCCTAAATGTATCACAACTCAGCTATTGTAATGTAGAGGAGACCCATGTCTTCCTTGAGTTTCCATTTCCTCATATAAGAAGGAATGGCAGTAGTACCTTTATTATTCAGTCATCATGAAAATTAAATGTTAGGAGAAGTGATAATATCAAAGTAGTTTCTAAGTAGATTTTTTTCACTTTCTACTCCTCCACCTTACTCCTCATCTTCTTTCTCTTCCCTTTCCTCCTCTTCCTTCTCTTCCTCCTCAAATAGAGTCTCCTCTGATCAGGGAATCAGAGTACAAGTTGGGCCAAATTTAAATTGTTTCAGTCTCTTATCTTAGCCTCCCAAGTACTAGGGTGATAAGTGTATGCCACCATACCCGATCAGCTTCTAAGTAGAATTATCATAATAAGTCTTTTTAGAAACATTGCATGAACATAAGCAGACTATTTTACAACCATACTCTACCATTTTAGAAATGTGTCTCTGTGATAGATTATAAAATATCTAGTATAACTTACTTCTCATGGCCATGCTTTGGAAAAGTCTTCCCTCATGCTGACTGTGGTCTTAATGTGCAACTCACTCTTGTCAATGAAACATTAGCAAATGTGAAAGAGCTGTGCCTTTAAGAATGTTCATGTATCTGAGACTCAATCATTTTCACTGCCATAGAGAAAACTGTGATCACTCTGTGGGGCACCAGGCCGTCATGGCCTGTGGGATGATAAGTGGGACATGACCCAGTTATCTCTGTTGTCTTTGCCAACAGGCAGCCAGCCACCAGACGTGAGAGTGAGATCACCAGCCCCTCTCTCGGTTTAAACGTGTGAGTGAACCCCATTGAAGCCACTGGGAACTGAGATGCAGCCCAGGAGACCTGAGCTCAAATTGATGACCCACAGAATTATAAACATAATGGCTGTTGTTTTAAGCCACTTGGTTTGCGAGTGGTTTGTTACACAGCAGAAACTAATTGACCACGTCCCCAGAGGCAGAATATTCATAATTTAAAATGCAGCCAACGTTTTAAGTTTATATTCCTAAGTAAAATACTAGTTTACTCATATGATATTATCAAGAGCATTAAATAACTAATACATCTGATGAATTGAAGCCACTCCTATTTAGTTTCATCCCCTAATGAACATTGGACAGTCGTTTTGATGTATGAAGTTAGAAGCCTCCAGAGAAACAGTAACTCAAAAGCTCTTCCTTTCATGCTTCAACTGGGCAGTCGAGAATTTTTCTGTAGTATACATTTTATTCATTTATATACTTTTACATTTAAGATGGGGTCTGTTTTATGCAGCCCACTCTGGCCTCAAACTCAAACTCACTGTGCAACTAATGATAACCTCAAATTTGTGATCCTTCTGCCACTTAATGCTGGTATTATAGACTTGTGCCACCATGCCCAACTTCATATGGTGCTCGGGACAAAAGGAAAGGCATCGTGCCTGCTAGATAAGCACGGTATCAACTTAGCCACATCTCTGGTCCTCTGTACTATGTTTGAATATCTAAATTCGTCAGTAATTTTAATAGCGAGTAACAAGTACAGGCAAGCCTTGTAGTAACAAACCTCATAATAGATTAGAGTGACACTTGGAATATTTGCATCATAAAAGGTACACATTATTTACTTTGCATTGCCCATTCTCTTTGCAGAGCTCAGAGCTAAGACTTACTTTCCATTTCTTGACAACATTTAAACAATTGTAGTTCAAACTGTGAAGCTGATATGTAAACAAGGTGATGCATAATTTTCCTTACGGAGAATATAGACTGTTTTTAGTAGTAGCTAAAGATGTTCAAAAACCAACATGGGTTCTTTCCCTTCCTTCCCACTTCCTGTCTAAGTGAACAACAAGGCATGCCACAGTGAAAAGCAGCGGTTGTCACTGAAAGAACTACCAGCCAGCAAGAAGGCATATGATAAAGCCTGCTGCCTTCAGTTTGTTCTCTCAGACCACACTACCTAGGGGGATATGGTATATGCAATGCAGTGGTCAGGGCCAGCACAAGAAAAAGAATGGAGAATAGAAAACAAAGAATCACTTGCTCTGAAGAGATCCCTGTTCTAACACTCAGTATTCTGTTATTTTTCTTCTTTTACTATTATAAGTATCTTGAGGGAAGTGCTTACAGTTTGCAGAAGGGTCCACAATTATTTCCTTCCCATATGCATGCCGTATTGGGAAATGCCCTCTCCCATTGGCTTGGTCAGAGCCATCAAAGCAAATGTGATAAATGTGATATAAGCTGCAACTTAATATGTGCTCATTCGTCTGAGGTTTGACGTCTACGTGTGAAACTCTTTTGTGTTCTCTCAAAGTTCTAAAACATACCATTAATACATCTTTTATGTTTATTCAGTGTTCGCTGTGGGCTAGATATTTGCTAGCATTATATGTAAATTCGGTTATCAAATTTAATCTTATAATCATTCTGAGGTAGGTGACATCTCCATTTCACAGATTTAGGAAGTGAAATCTTTAGGAGGTACCGTAACTCTCTCCAAGTTATTCTTTAGCTAGGTTATGGAGCCAGTTTTTGAAGCCCAGACCTCTGTGACTGCAATAGCAATGTGCTTACCCATCAACCACTGTACCTCCCAGTGTGTTCTTTCCTGTGTGTGCACAATGTTAGCTAAGGCAACTGGCTTAGAAATAGATCTACTTATCAGCGTCATAGCATTCTGATCTTGAGCAACTTGCTTGTCTTCATTGGACTTCTGTAACACAGTTGACTTTCAGGCTACCAGAGAGATAAGGATGGCTTCCTAAAAATAGTGTAGTTAGATCAGGGTTTAGCAAACTGATTATTCACAAAGGATGGACTTAGTGCTAGGGAGACAGCACGCACAGTGAAGGACACTGAGCCCATAAATAGCCCACTATTACCACCCCTTAAATGATGGGAATAGTAGGGAACTTAAGAGGGTCCTAGTCTGGACCAAGCAAAACACAATGAAGGGCTGGGAAAGGCTTGACTCAGCTCCCATCCCTGTGTATTTTCTCACCCTGATCTCCTGTTAGGGATTCCCAATGGGCAAACCTTCATAAACCATAGGGAAGGGAGCCCTCTGATAGTTCTTGTGAGTCAGCCTATTGAGGCAGATGGTGACTGATAAAGGGTTGAGAATGGAAGTAGAGAAGCAAATGTGTGATAAGTCACATGCTGGAACAGTAATCTCTGCATGCAGAACTTTACTAATGGTTCAACAAACCAATGAATGCAAAATCCTTCAAATAATCCCCCACTAGTAAGTATTAAATACTATTATTTTAAATAATTCCCATTGTGTCCCAAGAATGGAGAACATGAAGAGTACCCTAAGGACGCTTAGCATCCAGGCATTCTCAGATGTCAACTGAGTAGAGCGCTCAGCAGGGAGCATAGCTCTAAGTAAAGCTGAGGTTCACTCAAGTCTAGAAGAGCCTAGCAAACCAGGGCAAATGAGAGGCTTTGGTTGTTTAAGTAACTCTTGGGCTCTTGTTGACAAGTACTCATTCTAGTGCAGGTCCACAAAGGATTAATCAGTAACAAAACCTCTTCAATCCAAAGCTATGCGTGGAATGGAATGTGGTACTTCCCAGGGCAGCTCATCTCCTGCTTCAGTCTTCAAGAGCTTTGGACCATTTAAGAGATGATGGCTCAGTGATTAAGAGCACTTGTTGCTCTTGCAGAAGACCAGAGTTGTGTTCCCAGAACCCACAGGATGGCTCCTGACACCCAATAACTTTACTTCTAGGTAATCTCACAAACTCTTCTGACCTTTGCACACACCAGGCATGCACACGGTGCACATAAACACTTGCAAGCAAAACACTCAAGCCCATAAGTAAATCGAAAAACATTTTCAAATAGAACTTTGGTCTGAGTCATAAATGATAAAGCCCAGGAAGGTGTAAGAAAAAAAAGAACAAACCTCTCAGAGGTGCTGAAGGCTCAAGACCAACTAAAGAGGCAAGAGGCAAGTTTTTCAGTCAGCAAGACAGAGGTAGTAGATGAATCAGAACCAAATAGTCACAAGGCATGGTTGTCATGAGGGCCTGAGAACCAAGATGGACAGTGGAGAACTTCTGGGTTCTCCACTTCAGAGGAGGTGAAAGTGGGTGTTCCAGCTGTGGCAGGCAAGCCAAATGATCTATTACTCAGTCTTTTGTCCTATTGACTGGATGAAGCCCACTTACTCATATACTGGAGGGCAAGTTGGTTTACTTAGACTAGAACTCAAGTGCTAGTCTCAGCACACACACACACACACACACACACACACACACACACACACTCACTCACTATCTCACCACTAGTGTGGTGCCCCTTGGTCCACACATGTTAACATGGAGCCTAAGCACCATTGATGTGTCCACCAGTCAGGCTAGGATGCCTGGCCAATAAGCTCCAAGGATCTTTCAGAGGTGCCTCATTCTGGCTGTTAGATCACCTGCCGCCATAGCTATAACTGAGACAAGCATTCGAGTGTGTCTTTAGGACTTGCTACCTGCTCACTACTCTGCCTTGGATTTTTTTCTTGGCCTTTTCTGTCATCTAGACAGTTGTTTGTCTCCTGAGTTAAAATAGATAAGAGATGAAACTTGAACAGCTATTGTCTTGTGTTTGGAATCCATTCTGTCTCTGCCACTCTGTCTATGTCTCTTTCTCTCTCACATTCTCTCTGTCTCTCTGTCTGTCTCTGTCTCTCTGTCTCTCTGTCTCTCTCTGTCTCTCTCTGTCTCTGTCTCTCTCTCTGTCTCTCTCTCTCTGTCTCTCTCTCTCTCTGTGTGTGTGTGTGTGTGTCTCTGTCACACACACACACACACACACACACACACACACACTGGTATACATGTGTGATAAGCGCAAGTGCCTTTGTGTGCTCACATGTATAGAGTCCAAAGGTCACACTCAGGTGTCATTCATTCCTCAGGGACTATCCACCTTAGTGTTTAAGAATGAATTTCTCACAGCAACCTGGGGCCCACCAACCAAGTTAGGATGGCTGGCCAGTGAGTTCCAGGACTCTTCCAGTCTCTGCCTCCCCAGAACTGGGATTAGTGGCACATGCCACCATGCCTAACTTTATCAAACTGGATTCCCAATGCTTACGCAGCAAGCACTTTACCTGTGGAGCAAACTTCCCAGCCTTCTTAGCTATACTCTCCCATGGAATAGAACCATATATAGCATATAGTTCGTCATAGCTGGATTTTTTTGTGAGAAATCTACACTGAACATTTGTGAAAACCATCTCTTTATATCTCCAACAAATGATAGTGATATCTCATTGTTTTTGTAAAATGTTTGCTTTTTAAATAAATTTATTTATTGACATAACAAATGTCAGGAGAGTAGCAGCTGAATCAGACACAGTAATCCATCACATTGTCTGGCACACACTAAGTCTACAGCAAACACCTGATAGGTAAACAGAATAAAATAGCCCTCAGTTGGCAAAGTGAGAAAACAGACTCCCCGGTCACCATTGGGATTTTCTTTTCCTCCATCTCACGTGTATCAAGAGCAGAGCTACCTAGCAGGATTTTCTGTAAAGATGATGAAGTTTTCCACTGTCTAGCAACTCAGCCACAAGTATCAAGTGAACCGTCAATGTATATGCCTGCTGTGACTGAAGAAAGAAATTTTAATGCTGTTTCATCGGTTTGAATTTCAATGTATATAATCCCAGTGGCTCATGACTGTCATGGAGATATATGGTTCTAGGAAGATCTCAGCCCCAGCTGCACACTTCAGTCATCTAGGAGCTTTAGAAACATACCACGCCAGACCCTACTGTTGATCCCTGAAATCACGATCTCTCATGGATGTAGTAGAGATATGGAGTTCAGGAATTGGTACCATTTCTTCCTCTAATATGATCTTTTCAACCTCAGGTGTATGATATCCTAGTAGCAAATGAGCTGGATGGATTCAACATGCTTCCAAAGTAATCTGTGATTTTATTTGCCTCACTTGACCAAATTTAACACATACACCTTTATCTCTCCTGCATTATTTTGTGACATAGAGAGGCAGAGCCACTTTTACATTGAGAGAGAATCAGGGAGATTAAATGACTAATTTAGTAGTCACATGATTGGTGAGGAACAAAATTAAAAGTTAGGACTTCTTTTAATTTAACACTTCTAGTACAGTGTCGTTTTCATTTCCCAGTGAGGCAAACAAGTATTAAAGCGAAATGAATTAATACAGTGTTAAAGAGGAAAATTCTTTCCTTTACTTCTGTTTACATTTACAGTTCTAAATATGGAGAATGGAAAACACATTTTGAAATCTATTTAAGAGTCATGTTTATTAAACAGAACATGAATGTCTGAGGTTGTATGTTCTGTTAAGTTGGATTTTACTCAGGAAAAAAAATAGTACTTAGATTCAACAAAAGTTAGATAGATACAAATTTTTGAGGGACAATATAAAAATGCAACAAAAACTATAAGATCATTGCCTTTGACCCAGTAATACTAACACTTGGAATCTCTCCTACAATGGAACTGGAAATTGATTTGTCCAAGA